>OZ005660.1:164500705-164940705 GCA_963930645.1 Salticus scenicus | reverse complement strand
GCACCATCTGGTCCAAATTGCGAGACATTTTTATTAAACTATCACCAATAATTTTAAGAAGTCATATATGTTATATATAATCGACGTTTCTTCGATTCTATTCGCATTTTATTTTTATCAAATCCCACTTTTAAAAATGTTTGGTGGCTGTTAAATAAAAAGTCGCACAATCTGTACCAGGTGGCTTTTTCTACCACTTAAATTGTTGCCGAGTTTCCAAGCAACGCGACAGGCATCTAGTTTAGAAGGCTATGGTTTGGCAAAAGGGAAAAAAAATAGTTCCAAAATGTGTCGTTAATTATCCGTAAAATATTAGTTTCATGAAGCTCCTCTTTTTCTCTTTTCACTACGACAGTTTCCGCTGTAAACACGTATTCTTGTCTTTTTGCTAAAAAAATTGTAGTAAACCCTTGAAGTCTAAGGATTCTTGCTATTCCATTGTGTTGCTAAAAACATTCCTGTGTTTAGTGAGTCCATTTAGGTGTTTCCCCTGACATTACCTGACAGCGCCATCTATAGGAACATGTTGGAAGTACTTTTTTGCTCCCCCAAACAAAATTTCATTGCCTTACGATTGCTCTGGTAAATATCAATCGCTCTAATGGGTAGCTTTAAAATTATAACGTTTGGAAATCGTAACTTTAATTATAATCCTCCTATACATAAAAAAAAAAAAAATGAATTACTTTGTTATACATCACTGTATAAATAAAAACTGAAAAAAAAAAATTAAATTGCTTAAAATTGTGTTTGAGCTATTAAATATAACTAGTATCGCAAGTGGTTGAAATTCGACCAATTATGACTCAATTATTTTAGGTAAGCATTTAAATAATAAATGTAGAAACTCAAAATTTCCGTGTAAACAATTTTTTAATAATTACTTTATCCATGCAAAAAAATAAATAAATTAATTAAAATAAAATAAAATAAACTATAAAAATGTTTATTTACATGACTATGCATATCTGTATGATCATCTCTACCTATTTGCCTCTCACGTGATCCCAAGAACGTGTAGAAGAACGTGGATACGACCGATCAGCTTTCTTCTGCGCATTTTAATAATAAAGAAAGATTTATTTATCGAAACAATATATCAACAGTTTAAAAAAAATAAAATTATAATAATTTTTGTTCATAGGTAAATAAGAGGTAACTAAAGAAAAAGAAAAGCAAGAAAATTATCAAACTACAGCCATTTTATTTTTTCTGTATCAAATTCTTTTTTCCTTTTTCCTCATATTAAATTTAAGTTTTAATAATAACATTATTGCCCCTAACTTAATTTTGGAGCAATTAACCAATTCATTCATTAAATATGCAGAAGCGAAAAACTGGATAAAAAATTTAAGATACAGAAGAAAGAAATCTTTATAAATCCTTATTAAGCTCTTTTTTCTTAAACTGTAGTAAATTACCAAAAAGAAAAAGCGTCCTGAAGGGAATTATTATTCTCACGAGTAGCTTAAATAAAATCTTAATTCTCTTGATAGAGATTTTAAATAGAACGAACATTATCGTTTCGTCAGTAAATTACACTTTTTCTTGTAAAGAAGTGCTGACATAAAAAAAAAAAAAAAAAAACCTTAAAATACTACACAAAGTGCCAAGAAGTAATATGAAGACAAAATACTTTAAAAATGATTGCATTTCTTTTACCAATAAATTCTTATGGCTATTAGATGTTTTTGGTATTTGTATGTTGTGAGTATTTCAATTTACTGTTTTATTCTTTTGCTTATAGTTGTTAATTTTTCTTTAATTTTTATTACTTTCTCTTACACATATATACCGTAGAAAAAGTATTGTCTCTGTGTCAAATTTCAAAAATTGAGGTTTTTTTTTTTTAATATTTACACGTTTAGAGGTCCCCTGTAACAGAAAATCATGTTTTTAGAGGTTGGTCTGTGTGTGTGTTTATCTGCTATCAGCATATCTCAGGAACAAATAAAAGCAAAAAGTTCAAACTCGGTATTCTAAATGTTTATCATATAGGGATGCTACACTAAACTTTTCGTTGAGATCAAGCAAATGGTTCGTGTACAGGGACATCCAAGAGAATTCAAATATATTTGGGTAAGTACAGTATAATATCTATAGGCTCTAACTTAAAAAGGAATGAGCATTATACATATATATATATATATATATATATATATACATATATATATATATGTATATACATATAGGGAGGGGGTCCCAATGGGCGGAGGGGGATCCCAATGGGAACGAATTTTTCGAGTGCTTTCGCAAATTTATTTTTATATTTTTTCGAAAAATTTTTTATAAATATTACTTTCTACAGATATATTGATGATTTAGTTGTTTTTAACTGTAATTGTTTCGAAAATATTTCTGGAAAAATATATCCTAAAGAATTAATTTTAAACCGTACAGATACTGATAAAATTTCTTTCCTACATTTAAATATAAAGAGAAATGAAGATAAATGGCTCATTGGATTATATGATAAAAGAAAAGATTTTAATTTTAAAGTTAATAGTCTTACTAATTGGTTTTCAAATATCAGTAGAAAAGTTTTAAAAATTATTATGTTCGCACAGCTTAAAAGAATTCGTACTATTTGCAATAACGCAGAAGATTTAAAATATGCTCTTGAAGACTTAAAATGTACCTTGCAAATTAACTGCTACCCGTCCCAATTTTTAACTGTGAGTTTCCAGAGTTTTCCTATCTCGGTTTGTTCTACTTCCTCATTCAAGGGCGATATTTAAGTACCGACGAGTAGTCCCGTCGGCCGAAGTTAGTTTGTTTTCCAGATGAAGGGTTGTATTTTTATTTCATTTTATACTTTCTTGTTTACCTTCAGTAATTCTTTATTGTATTGTATATTTTTTAAATGAATTGATGTAATTTTGTAACTTTTACAATTTGATAATTTTATAAAAATTTTTTAGTAGTTTTATACATTATATGTATGTTTGATTTCTCTTCAGTTATTGGTGGTTTTCTGTTTGGTGAGAAGTTGGGGGCTAAGGATAGTTATTAGCTTATAGCTACTGTCCTTTCAGAAACTTCTCGCTCACCCCTACACTGAGGGGCCTCCCTGATGAAGATCTCAGTTTTTTTTGGGGGGGGGGGGTTAATTTCATTCATTTGTTTATATATTTCTACATTTATATATTCCTATATATATATATATATATATATATATATATATATATGCATAAAAGCATGTTTTATGTAGAATGTATTGTATTGATATCATCCTTTGTTCTTTTACAGTGCTACCCAAAATATTTGGATATATTGGGCTTGTACATGGATATTGCTGGAACTGTAATAAATTTTGTGTTAAATGTTTTTCAAGTAAGACTAAATTAAGTACTGAATATTGTTTATAGTGTACATTTTTTATAGACAATATACAGGGCTACTCAAAATAGAGTCAAACGTTCTTTTCTACTGAATGTAATTCATGGAAGTACTTTGCTGCATTTTACTGTATCAATGAACACTGCTGAGGAAGGAAAATTAATTTTTCATGCCCATACTATAAAGAAAGTATTTTGTAAAGTTCAATTTTCAACCATTTTCTTTTTATAATATATCACATTTTGAGATTTCCTGATTACGAAAGTCCAATTTTTAGCGGTTAATCTGTATGTATATCCGTTATCATCATAACTTAAAAACAAATAACTGCAAGATATTCAAATTTGATGTTTTGAACTTCGTATAGGGTTGCCACTTAAATATTTTGTCAAGATTAGTAACTTTAAAGTCAACTTAATAACAGCCTTATTTTTTTATTTTTGAAATAATTTTAGGCACTGTTGTTGAAAGGGGGGTTGAGGGGGGCAGTAGCTCTCTCACATAAAATTGTATGTGAAACAAAACCATGTCTAAGTCAACTTTAAATTATTTTTAAAGTATAATAAACTTTATCATCTTACGATACTGATCTCAAGACATATACAAAATATCTTTATAGTATTTAAATGCAGGGTAAGAGAAAGTCGTGTGGGTGACACACCATATTTTCTTCCTGAATATATCTCAAATTAATTTTTTTTATACATTCCTTTACCCATATGTATATATATACTATATATGGTAGAAAATTATTGTTTTAGGGTCAAATTTTCGAAATCGACATTTCACTATATTTACACGTTTTGAGGTTCCCTAAATCCAAAAATCCTGTTTTTAGCGGTTGGTCTGTGTGTCTGTTATCAGCACATCTCAAGAACAAGTAATAAGAGGAAGTTCAAACTCGGTATTCTAAATGTGTATATGATTTATTACAACTTTAATTATACCTTTACAACTTTATTACAACTTTAATTAACATTTTGAAAACCATGATAGTGAAAATGCTTTATTTCAATTCTTTGATATCATACATATTAAAATTAGAAAATAAGAACAAACAAAACTTCCGTGTCAAACAATTTGAACAAACAAACAAACAAAAAGAAAAATGAAAAGAAAAGAAAAGAAATAATGGGTTTTTTAAACATTTTATAAGAGCTGTATTTCTATTGACATTAAAACTAAACGTATTCTTAACAAACATGGAAACTGCATGAATTCTAAGATTTTTAGCAAAAAATATTACGTAATGACACATAAACATTATTATAGTCAAATATTTTTCGAAACTAAATGAAAATGCAGTAAGAACACTTTAAAAGATCTTAAATTTTTGCGTATTTTAAAGAACAAAAAATTCAATCCAAAGCATATTTTAACTAAAGTAACATTGAAAACAGATAAAATGGTACATTTCTGGAACATTTGTTACCATCTAAGCTTTTACCGATTTTTTTCTCATCAGTGAAAACATCTAGAAACTAAAACAAATTAGAATTCAGAACGTTTAAAATTGTCTTGAATAATTTATTTTGTTTTATGAAGATTAAATTTCTCAATTAGGTTCTTTTCCCAAAGTGATTCCATTAGCGGATAAAGATAACAGATAAATCTGTGAATGGAAGAGAGCTTATATTTGAACGAAAGTAAAGTGAAACGGATATAAATGGAAATGGTCAACCAAGTGAAATAAATGGAATTTTGAGTAAGTTTCAGGGAATAAAAGACTTTAATTATTTTTGTTTTTACATTCTATCTCTTCCTATATTATATACTACCCCGAAATCTTTTACTACTATCTTCTATATTCAATAGAAGAAAAATTTTCCACTTTCAGTTTTAGATGGATTTACACGTTTTGAGAGATCCAGAACAAGATTTGACTATTTATGGAAAATTTTAGCTATATCTCAGGAAATACTGCACGAAATTGCATATAAATTTATATGAAGATATACCTTGAAGTACGTCAGTGCCTATCAACTTTTAGTGTCATTCGCCTAAAAGGTGGCACTGCTATACACTGATTTCCTAAATTTCAGAGAAGGCTCTACCTCAGGAACTACCACACAGATTTGCACTTAAATTTATATTGTAGCTGCACCTTGACATAAATTAGCTTATATTTTCACATAAACTAGTTTATGTCAACTTTTGGTGCCAATCGCTCAAGAAGTGGCGCTGCTATACAGTAATTTCCGCATTTTAAGGGAAGGCTATATCTCAGGTTCTATTGCGTATAATCGAACAAAACTTGATATATAAAAAGGCCATTATGAGATAATATGCTGATTAAATTGGGTGCATATCCGCCTATAGGTAACGCTACTATGCTGCAATTTTCCTCGGAATTCGGGAAGGATGTCATCTGCACGGTATAAATTCACTTCCGTTGGAGATTTAGTGTATTATCTCTCTGAGAGGAAAATCGCCTGCATTCATAACAAACAAAAAATAACATATAATTTCTATAAGAAACATAGAAGAAAGTTTTGTGATGGCCAGAACATACTAGTTCTTATTTATAAAGCGTGTTTTAAAGGATAAAAAGTAGTATTAGAGATGGAAAAATCTCTAAAATAGGATAAATAATACAAAATAAGGCCCAATATCAAATAAATACACTGATTAGCGTTCATACAATTTTTTAAAAGCATTGAATAGAAACAAATTTGCATAGAGCATTATAAGTAACTAGTTAATTCCCAAAATTTGGAACCTAATAAAACTAGTATGTTGTGGACACCACAAGACTTTCTTCTACATTTTCTCATGCAAATGCACTCAATACAAATAATTTATTAAAATTATTATTTATTAAAATTATTTGCCATGATGTATGCAGACGATTTTCGAAAAAAAAAATAATAATAATAAAAGTAAAAATAACACTAAATATACAAAGAAAGATAATTTTATTCTCTATAAATAACATGTTAAAAAAGTATTGTCATAATGGCTATCCCAAAAATCAAATTTCGTACAGTTATATGCCAAAATGAGATATAGCCTCCCCGTTCTCGGGGAAAATTGCAATATAGCAGCGCCACCTATTGGCCAATGTGCATCCCAATTGAATCAGCATAATGTCTTATAATGTTTTTCTCACATATCAAGATTTATTTGATCACACGCAATAGAACATGAGATATAGCCATCTCTGAAATTGCATAAATCGATGTATAGCAGCGCCGTATATTGAGCGTTTGACACCAAAAGTTGACAGGCGATATTTTAGGTCAAGGTTCACCTAAATATAAATTTATATGTATTTCTGAGCAGAAATAACTGAGATACAGTTGCCACAAAAATTTTGTCACACACACACATACAGACGGACAGACAGACATTTCCTAAAAATGACTAAATTGTGTTCTGTACTTGTCAAAACGTGCAAATCCGTCAAAAACTGGAAGTCGAAAATTTATAAGATCTAATATTTTTTCTTCTAAATACAGAAGAAAGTAATAAATTTCAAAATTTAGTAAAAGTTTTTAAGTAATGTTTGAACAATTATAGAATGATATTATTTTAAAAGTACTATAAAGCTTCTTACATTTTATAACAAACTGTGTTTAAGTTCCCCATCATACTAAAGATATGGGGAACTTAGGTAATCGTGAAAATTTTCGACCTCGGTTTTTTGACTTTTTTACACGTTTTCAGGTGTGAGGAATCCGAAAATGACAAAATTTGTATGGTGTGTGTCTGTAGGGTGTCTCTTAGTCCGTTAGTTTGTTAGTCTGTGTACACGATATCTCAAGAACAAATTGTCGCAGAGAGGTCAGATCAGTTTTAAAATATTACTTTCGACACTGACAAGAACCCTATTTATTTGAAACATTCGAATTAAAAAACTTCGTAAGTTATTAGAAATTTACGATTTTCTTAGCATGGGAGAATAGGACAAAAATTCACTTAAACGTGCATTAAATGGAAACATTTTACTGTAAAAATGTCAGACCAGTTTTAAAATATCAATTTTGATACCGGAATGAACATCAGTAACTATAAATATGCTACTGTGAAAATTTCGCAAGTTATTGGAAATTTACGAATTTCTTAACATGGCAGTATAGGGCAAAATTTCACATAAACGTCAATTTTTAGAGATATTTTCATCGTAAAGATGTCAGACTACTTTTGAAATATTATTTAGGACACTGGCATGAATATTAATGACTATGAATTTTCCAATATAAAAATTTCGTAAGTTATTGGAAATTTACGAATTTTTAACATGGCAGGATAGAACAAAATTTCACATAAACGTCAATCTTGAGGAATATTTTCATCGTAAAGATGACAAACCACTTTCGAAATATTATTTAGTATACTGGCATGAATATCATAGACAATGATTTTTCCAATTTAAAAAATTCGTACGTTATTTGAAATTTACTATTTACTTGACATGTCAGAATAAGGCAAAATTGAGCATAGACTTCTATTTTGAGGATCATAAATACATTGGACAACTTCAAAATCACATTTATGATACTTGTTTGAACATGATAGAATACAAATATTCTAATAGGAAAATTTCGTAAATTATTCGTAATTTACGATTTTATCAACATAGCGAAATTGTAAATTTTTCATATAAATATGAATTTTTAATATTATTGCATTGGAAATAGTAGCATGAAAACTAAGCAACGGAATTGACCCTGATAAAATAAATTAATAGATTAGAATAAGATAAATATATCGAAGTGAACGGTGAATAGCCTATTATGCGGGGATTTCATTCTGTCACTGCATCAAGCTTTGGTCAAATTCATTTCTCTTAACATGATTATATAATATGTCTCGCACTAGAAATTTATGAGAACATAAATATGATGGGGAACTGAGCAGAGTCCACCTATGCTAACTAGATTTTAATTGCATTGATTTTGAGAATTTTCATCATCCCTTATCCTTTAACGACAGTATTATTTAATGCCATAGAAATTAGACAAACTGTATCGTTTTGAAGGCTTTACGAAGCAGTTTACAAATGTATATCAAATAAATTTTAACAAAATATACTGATCTTTTTACATTAGTTATAACATAATAAAGTAATAAACATAAATTATAAAATATCAAAACCTTTTACCATAGCCTCCTAATCTAGATGCCTGTCGCGTGGCTCAGACACTTGGCAACAGTTGAAGCGGTAGACAGCGCTACTTGGTACAGATTGTGCCACTTTTTTATTCAACAGCCACCAAAAATTTTTAAAAGTGGGATATGATATACATAAAGGGCGAATAGAATCGCAGAAACGTCAATTACATACATCATATATCACTTCTTAAAATTGTTGGTGACAGTTGAATAAAAAAGTCACGCAATCTGTACCAGATGGCGCTGTCTACCGCTTCAACTGTTGCCAAGTTTCCGAGCAACGCGATAGGCATCTAGTTTAGAAGGCTATGCTTTTACACTTGAATAAACAAATAAATAGTTAAGCCTATTTTTATTTTCTAGGTGATAGGATATAACTGCTCAAAATAGAATTTAATTTAATACGACAGAACATTTTTGCGGTGTTAAATTTCAAATTTCTCCAAATGGGTCCAAAACAAAAGTTATTCTATTTCTTTAAAAGATTTTTCGCAATTTTATTTAAAATATATTTTGAACTTGATGCGAGAGGGAAAAATATAGAAAAAAATTTCTTTAATTTGTCTAAATATACAAAAATCGCAATAAATAAATAAATAAAATAAATTGTTTTTCTTATTTTTAAATATAAAGTTGTACTCCTTAACAATGGTTTTTATATTCATTTTTTTTTTTTTATCTTAATTTCATTTTAAAACTTCTTAAACTTTTTGCGGAAGGCTAAAAAATCCTGAAAATATTCAAGCTGAAACACACTAAATAATGAAAACGTGAAATATGAGACAGAAAACAAGAGCCCTGTTGTCATAACAAAAATAAATAAATAAATAAATAACAAAAATAACAAAAACATTTTAAAATAGTAATCAAAACAGGAAAAGCATTTCATAATAATTTGTTACAATCAAGTACTTTATGGATTTGTTTTGCTCAATAAAAATTTTCTGAAACTAAAAAATACTTATTTTTAACATTTAAATGTGTCTCGAATAATCATACTTTTAAAATCCTATTGCTTGGAAGTCTGGCTGTGTCTCCCCGAACCGCTGAATGCAGAATAAACCCACCACCTACTGCTAAAAAAAATGTTCGCCTACATCAGCGCTAATTAGCTGAAGCGGTTGGGCAGCAAAATATAACAAGCGTCAGCGGTATACGTTATTTGAGTGATTTCAACGTTTTTTTTTTTTTTTTTTTTTTTTTTAAGATTTAAAAAAAGAAAAAGAAAAGAAGAATATGATGATGATTATGATGAAGTAATACAAATAATAGGGATTTGGTTTTTTTTTTTTTTTTTGGAAATTCACTTTAATACGGCGACTACAGAAAATTAGTGTGGGTTTATCTATTTTTTTATCTATTTATTTATTTTATTTTATTTATTTATTTATTTTCTAGTAATAAGATTAAATTTCTAGAATAATTTTTTTTACACTTCGAATATTTAAAGATATATCCAAAATATATTATAATTAACGCAACATTCCATATAGACCAAAAAAAAATCCAAAACATATGTAAAAAAAAAAAACTTTTATCGATTTATTTTTATTTTTATATATTTAAGCAATAAGATTAAATTTTAAGACTAATTTCTCTTACACTTCGAATATTAAAATATACGCAAGTATATTTTTATTAAAGTAACATTCCAAATAGATTTAAAAAAAAAAATCGCGAACATTAGTTATAATCAGAATTTTCAGCGATTTATTTAATTTATTTTATTATTATCAGTCATTTAAGCAACAAGATTAAATTTTACTACTAATTTCTCTTACACTTCGAATGTTCAAAAATATATCCAAAGTATATATTGTAATTAAAGTAACATTCCAAATAAATATATATATATACACATATATAAAGAACATTTCTCGGACATTTGTTATAATCAAAACTTTTTCCCATTTATTTGATTAATTCATTTTACTTTACTTTTTAGCAATAAGATTAAATTTAAAGACTAAATTCTTTTGCACATTAAATGTTAAAAAATAATACCAAAGTATATTTTAACTGAAGTAACATTCCAAATAGATTAAAAAAAAAAAAAAAAAAAAAAAAAAAAAAAATGCAAACATTTGTTGTAATAAAAAATTTCATCGATTTATTCGATTTATTTATTTTCTTTTTCTTTATTTTTTTTAAGTGATAACATTAAATTTAAGGCCAATTTCTCTTACGTTTCAAACTTTCAAAAAATATATACAAAGTATAATTTAACTACCGTCACATTATGAATAGATTTTTAAAAAAGGAATGAAAGAAACATTTTACGACCATTTGTTATAAACAAAACTTTCATCGATTTATTTTCTTCAGGGAAATTATCCCGAAACTTAAAGAATTCGGAATTTCACACGTTTAAAAACTTTCTTGAATAATTTATTCTATTTTACGAAAATTAAATTTCTCAATTAGACTATTTTCCCAAAGTGACTCTATTAGCGAATAAGAATAACAGAGGACAGAGTAAAAATAAAAGAGTTTTGTCTAAATGAAAGACAAAATAAAAATGGATTTAAACGAAAACGATCGATCAAGGGAAATAAAGATGATTTTAGTATCACTGTGCAGAACTTTTACTTTCCGAACACTATAGCGAGGAAAGTATTGTAATCACGTCAAAAATCCGAATTTGAGATTTTGATGTTTCTATACGTTTCGAGGTCCCCTGAGTCCGTTTTCACTATTTTTGCGATGATATATGTATGTGTGTGTATGTATGTGTGTGTGTATGTCTGTGAGTGAACACGCTAGCGTCTAAACGCTTTGTACGAATACGCTGAAAGTTGGTATGTATATTGTAAGCCACCATAGTTCGAACCCTATTGATTTTGGTGAATTTAGCACGTACAGTTTTTTTACAGTGACACAAAGAAAAATATTTATCATTATGGCCTATGGGGCCAAATTTTTAAAAGTGCGATAGCGTCTAAACGCTTTATTAATCTGAGCAAAAAATTTGTACACATGTTATAGATCACAGTTGTACGAACTGTATAGATTTTGGTGAATTTAGCACTTACAGTTTTTTTTACAGGGACACGAAGAAAAATTCTTTATCATTATGACCTATGGGACCAAATTTTTAAAAGTGCGATAGCATCTAAACGCCTTATTTAATTGAGCTGAAAATTTATATGAATATTATAAATCACTGTTGCACCACCTATAAGCATTTTCGCGAATCTAGCACTTGCAGGGTTTTACAGGGACACAATGAAAAATTCTTTATCGTTATGATCTATGGGCTCAAAGTTCAGTATCGTTAAATAAAACATCGTGTAATATATGGAGAAAAATACTCAAACACTCTATTATGATTTTCTCTCTTTTGTTTGTTTAACAACTCCTCTTTCTTTACTTTATCTACAAAACTGTTAATTACTAAATGTTCGGAAAGTCGAGTGGAGTCACTCCAGATTTTTTTTTCCCTTTCAGAAAAATCACACGATTTCTACAACAAAGAAAGAAGCGAATCAATGTACAAAAAATCAGCCAAACTATGATAAATTTAAATATTTCTTAATATATGATTTATTTGCCTGATTTATTTCTGTAATCACGATAACTCTAATTTATCTTCTTATCTATACATGTGCTTAATATTAAGTTACGTACAGTGTATACAGCAACATATATGCAACAACTTGCAGGCTTTTGCAAGCTTCGCAGGTTACGAATGATGCTTGTCTCTATTGAAATACAGGGTGATTATAATTTATTTTACTATTTTAAACGCTATAATTTTAAAACAACCCATCAGAGCGATTTGATATTTTACCAGAGCAATCGTGAATCAATGAAATTTTGTTTGGCCACAGCCTTCTAAACTAGATGTCTGTCGCGTGGCTCGGAAACTTAGTAACAATTGAAGCGGTAGACAGCACCATCTGGTGTAAATTGCGAGACATTTTTATTAAACTATCACCAATAATTTTAAGAAGTCATATATGTTATATATAATCGACGTTTCTTCGATTCTATTCGCCTTTTACGTATATCAAATCCCACTTTTAAAAATTTTTGGTAGCTGTTGAATAAAAAGTCGCGCAATCTGAACCAGGTGGCGCTGTCTACCGCTTGAATTGTTACCAATTTTCCGAGCCACGCGACAGGGATCTAGTTTAGAAGGCTATGGTTTGGCAAAATTAAAAAAATTGTTCCAAAATGTGTCGTTAATTATCCATAAAGTATTTGTTTCATGAAGAAGCTCCTCTTTTTCTCCTTTCACTATGACTCTTTCCGCTGTAAACACGTATTCTTGACTTTTTGCTAAAAAATTGTAGTAAACCCTTGAAGTCTATTGTTTCCTGCTATTCCATTGTGTTGCTAACAACATTCCTGTGTTTAATGAGCCCATTTAGGCGTTTCCCTTGACATTACCCTAGCAGCACCATCAATAGTTCGATGTTGGAAGAATTTTATCCTCCCCCAAACAAATTTCCATTGCCACACGATTGCTCTGGTAAATATCAAAATTATAGTGTTTTGAAATCGTAACTTTAATTATAATCAACCTGTACATTTTCAAAAAAAAAAATACTTTTTTATACACCACTTTATAAATAAAAACTGAAAAAAAATTAAATTGCTTAAAATTGTGTTTGAGCTATTGAATATAACTAGTATCGCAAGTGGTTGAAATTCGACCAATTATGACTCAATTATTTTAGGTAAGCATTTAAATAATAAATGTATAAACTCAAAATTTCCGTGTAAACAATTTTCTTAGTAATTACTCTATCCATGCAAAAAAAATTAATTAATTAATTAATTAATTAAAATAAAATAAAAAAAAACCTATAAGAATATTTATTTACATGACTATGCATATCTGTATGATCTTCTCTACCTATTTTCCTCTCACGTGATCCCAAGAACGTGTAGAAGAACGTGGATACGACCGATCACCTTTCTTCTGTGCATTTTAATACTAAAGAAGGATTTATTTATCGAAACAATATATCAACAGTTTGAAAAAAATAAAATTATAATAGTTTTTGTTCATAGGATGAATGGATGGGTTTTACGTCGCACTAGTGCTGCGCAGATGGGCAATTGGCGACGGTCTGGGACACACCCCTAGAGGTGGTCCGGAGACATGCCATCACAATTTTGATCCTCCACGGAAGGGATGGCTCTCCCGCTTCGGTGACCCCCAGAGGTATAATTTTTGATGGAAACATGGAGGACATTGCGGCCACGACCGATTTTACGTGCACCAGCCACCATTAGTGTACACGACGGTCTTTGGCCGGCTCGAGTACCGAACCCGCAATCTTCCAATTACGAGGCCGGTGCTCTACCGACTGGGCTACCGCGGCCCTTTTGTTCATAGGTAAATAAAAGGTAACTAAAGAAAATTATCAAACTAAAGCCATTTTATTTTTTCTGCATCAAATTCTTTTTTCCTTTTTCCTCATATTAAATTTAAGTTTTAATAATAACATTATTGCCCCTAACTTAATTTTGGAGCAATTAACCAATTCATTCATTAAATATGCAGAAGCGAAAAACTGGATAAAAAAATTAAGATACACAAGAAAGAAATCTTTATAAATCCTTATTAAGCTTTTTTTTTCTTAAACTGTAGTAAATTACCAAAAAGAAAAAGCGTCCTGAAGGGACTTATTATTCTCACGAGTAGCTTAAACAAAATCTTAATTCTCTTGATAGAGATTTTAAATAGAACGAACATTATCGTTTCGTCAGTAAATTACACTTTTTCTTGAAAAGAAGTGCTGACACAAAAAAAAAAAAAAAAAAAAAAACCTTAAAATAGAGCCAATAAATAATATGAAGACAAAATACATTAAAAATAATTGTATTTCTTTTACCAATAAATTCTTATGGATATTAGATGTTTTTGGTATTTGTTTGTTGTGAGTATTTTAATTTACTGTTTTATTCTTTTCTTTTAGTTGTTAATTACTTTCTCTTACCCATAAGTTAGAGAAAGTATTGTTTTTGGGTCAAATTTTCGAATGCGAGATTTTGTTATATTTACACGTTTTGAGGTACCCTGAAAAAGAAAATCATGTTTTTAGCAAATGGTCTGTGTGCGTGTCTGTGTGTATGTCTGTTATCAGCATATCTCAAGAACAAATAGTAGCAGACATTCCAAACTTGGTATTCTAAATGTGTATCATATATAGATGCTTCAAAAAGACTTTTAAAAAAAATCGTATATATTTTTTTTAATATTGAGAATAAAATGGACTTTTTTTTTTTGGATATTTAGTGCAAAACTGCTTCTCTAATATGGAAATCGTCTGCATTATCATAAAAGATAATTTTTTTAAAAAATTATTTTAATAAATTATTTTTAAAAAACAGAATTATTTTTTAATAACCGAATTAAATTTTATATATATCTAGGTGCATTAATGAAACGGGGGTTGAGGGGGGCTACCGCCCCCCTCACACATAATTAATTATCATATAAAACTCTTCCGAAGCCTAATTTGAATTGTTTAACATAGGTTTGCATAACATCGTTATCTTACCTCTTAATCTCCAACCTGTATTTATAGTATTAAATTTCATGGTAAGAGAAAGTCGTGTGAGTGACACACCAGATTATTTTTCTTTAATTTTTATTACTTTCTCTTACACATACATACGGTAGAGAAAGTACTGTTTTTGGGTCAAATTTCAAAAATTGAGTTTTTTTTTACACGTTTTGAGGTCCCCTGAAACAGAAAATCATGTTTTTAGAGGTTGGTCTGTGTATGTCTTTGTGTGTGTGTTTCTCTGCTATCAACATATCTCAAGAACAAATAAAAGCAAAAAGTCCAAATTCGGTATTCTAAATGTGTATCATATAGGGATGCTACACTAAACTTTTCGTTCAGATCAAGCAAATGGTTCGTGTACAGGGACATCCAAGAGAATTCAAATATATTACTTCTAAGAGGAAATTTTGGGTAAGTACAGTATAATATCTATAGGCTCTGACTTAAAAGGGAATGAACATTATATATATATTCTTTCTTTGTGACAGAAAAACATCCATTTTTTAGTATATTTGCCTTCTACCAGGCCCTTGATAACGTTAGAATGCAAATAATGCTTTTTTCTCATTCCAATTTGCTATAATTCATTTAGATTTTACTTTATTTCTTTTTTGGTTTGATTTGGGTGATCTTCGTTTTTGATCAGAATAATTGTTTGAATACTGAAATTAAATCATCTTTAAATTTCAAATGTTTGCACTGATAATATTATATTACTATATATATATATATATATATATACATATATGCATAAAAGCATGTTTTATGTAGAATGTATTGTATAGAAATCATTCTTTATTCTTTTACAGGGCTACACAAAATATTTGGATATATTGGGCCTGTACATGGGATATTACTGAAACTGTAATAAATTTTGTGTTAAATGTTTTTCAAGTAAGACTAAATTAAAGTACTCAATATTGTTTATAATGCATACTCATTATAGACAATATGCAGGGCTATTCAAAATAGAGTCAAATGTTCTTTCCTACTGAATGTAATTAATGGAAGTGCTTTGCTGTATCAATGAACACTGCTGAGGGAGGAAAATTAATTTTTCATATCCATACTATAAAGAAAGTATTTTGTAAAGTTCAATTTTCAACCATTTTCTTTTTACATTATATCACATTTTGAGATATCCTGATTACGAAAGTCCAATTTTTAGCGGTTAATCTGTATGTATATCCGTTATCATCATAACTTAAAAACAAATGACTGCAAGAAATTCCAATTTGATATTTTGAATTTCGTATAGGGTTGCCACTTAAAATTTTTGTCAAGATTAGTAACTTTAAAGTCAAATTAATAACAGCCTTATTTTTTTATTTTTGAAATAATTGTAGGCACTGTTGTTGAAAGGGGGGGGGGGATGAGGGGGCAGTAGCTCTCTCACATAAAATTGTATGTCAAACAAAACCATGTCTAAGTCAACTTTAAATTATTTTTAAAGTACAATAAACGTTATCATCTTACGATATTGATCTCAAGACATATAAAAAATATCTTTACAGTATTTAAATGCAGGGTAAAAGAAAGTCGTGTGAGTGACACACGAGATTTTTTTTCCTGAATATATCTCAAATTAAACTTTTTGTACATTCCTTTACCCGTATGTATATATATATATATACATATATATATGGTAGAAAAAGTAATTTTTAGGGTCAAATTTTTGAAATCGACATTTCACTATATTTACACGTTTTTGAGGTGCCCTAAATCCAAAAATCCTGTTTTTAGCGGTTGGTCTGTGTGTCTGTTATCAGCACATCTCAAAAACAAATTATGGCAGAAAGTTCAGACTCGGTATTCTAAATGTGTATCATATAGAGATGCTACACTAACTTTTCGTTGCGATCAAGCAAAGGGGGTCGGGGACAAAATCTCGCGGAACAAAATCTCGCGTGGACAAAATATCGCCTACAAAAATGAATGGAAAGCAAAAGGGAGTTGGTAATTATTAATAATATTATATAAAATTTCATGCCAACACATACCTTAGTCAGAGCATTGGCATACACACAAACCCACCACAAAAATTGTTATAAATTTTGCTTAAAAGAGTTTAAAGACTATATTTATTAACATTTTTTTAAGATTAGTCCTAAAGAATTCAATCGTGCTTATCTATTTTAAAAATTTTAATTAATGTTTGTGAACAGTGTTCAGCTTTGATGTTAGTATTAATGTACAATATTTTTAAAATGTATTTTGAATGGTGAAAAGCAAATGATAAAATAGCTTAAAATTAAATATAGATAGAATAATAAAATTCCATTCTATAATGTATTTATTTATTTATTTTAATTAATTAATATTAATTTATAAGGCCCTGTGGCCTTCGCCGAAGATTACACGTGACAGAAACACAAATTTTCAAATAGATTATATTATTTTTTTGACGAAATATTTTGTCCGGTGATATTTTGTTCCGCGATATTCTGTCCGGATCCCAAGCAAGCAAAAGCAAAGGATTCGTGTACAGGGTATCCAAGAGAATTCAAATGCATTCCTGTGGGAGAATTTTCTGATACGTACGGTGTAACATCTTCAAGCTTTCCTAAACAAAATGGAATGGATGTACTTTCTATATGCATAAAAACGTGTTTTGTGTAAATTGTGGTATAGAAATCATTCATTATTCGTTTACAGGGCTAACTAAAGTATTTGGATATAATGAGGTTATACTTGGAAATTGGTGAAATTGTATTTCATTTTATGAAGGGTGCTTGTCATATAAAACTAAATTTAAGCGCACAATGTGATGTGCACATTGTTTATAGACAATATACAGGGCTACCGAATATTAAGCTATTCGTTCTTTTCTGTTGAATGTAATTGATTTTGCTACATTTTACTACGTCGATGAACACTGATCGGTAAGCAAAATTAATTATTCGTATCGAAAGTGTAAAAAAATATTTTTTAAAGTTTCATTTTCAGCTTTTCTTTTAATAATATTATGTTTTCAATCTGATTACGAAAGTCCAACTTTTAGCGTTTGGTCTGTATGTATACCTGTGATCAGCATAGCTTAAAACCAAATAACTGCAGAAAAATCCAATTGGATATTTTGAAAATTGGATTAGGTTGCCACTTAAAATATATGTATGTATATATAAAGATTGGTAAGTTTGGAGGTAAATAAAAAATAGCATTGAATTTTCTTAAAATAAATGTAGTTATTACAGATGAATGAGAGGGTGAGAGGGCGGAAGCCCCCCCCCCCCTCATACAAAATTATATGCCAAATAAAACTGTTCCTAATCTTATTTTATGTTATTTTTAAAGTAGATTTAATATTATCTTTATTTATTGATCTTAAGACTTAATATGCAATATATCTTTATAATACTGAAATGCAGCATAAGGGAATGTCGTGTGAGTGACACATTAGTATGTTTTTATTTTTTCCTATAAATATTGCCAAAATAAAAACTTTTTTATTGGAGACATTAGATTTCATGAAGCAAAAATAAATTAACAGTATTGGCAAATTTTATTTATGCATATGTGTGAATAAAGTTGACTCATTTTTAATCTCTATCAATTAAAATACACCGATAAGAATATTGAGTCGGTTCTACTTATCATATTTGCATGAAATGTTTATATATATACTACATACAGTAACGGCCAAAATTATATTATATTTGAGTTTTTTGGACTATATCTGTTTTCAAACTAATTTCAGCTGTCTGAATTTTTTTTCTACAATTAAATTCAGGAGAAATCTGCAAGAAATGCAACCTGAATTCAAAAAGTATTTAATATTCAATAAAACAATAATAATAAGCACATTAATAATAGCTAAAATTACTGCCAAAAAAAAACAAAATATAATACAATTTTGGCCGATACTGTATATATATATATATATGAACTGTTCAAAATAAATTAACTATAAGAAATTGACTATGTTATTTATAAACACAATCACATATATAAGCCTTTTAAAAAAATGTTGTACATCTATAATAATAAATGGAAAGGTTTGTCTGTCTGTCTGTCTGCCTGTCTGTCTGTCTATCTATCTGTCTGTCTGTCTGTCTGTCTGTCTGTCTGTTCTTTTATACGTTCAGCCCCTATTGAACGCAGAAGTACAAGAATTGACATACGGATGCTCTGGAGCCTTTCCGATGTTTTCCTCGAAACAGAATTTAAAAATCTTAATTAGTTTCGGAGATATTAATTAAAATGCTGACCCATATCGATCGCGAAAATGACCAAAAATCCTTATTGCTTAAAAAGAGGCATTCTATCAGCATTCAGCAGACGATTTAAACGGCTGTCTCTAACGGAAAAAAAACATGTGCAAGTCATTAATGTCACATGATCTTTAACTGGGGTTAAAAATTGCAAATTTCAAAGTGCTTCAAATTTTCTTTTTCGTACACAACACTTAATATATAACCTATTCAGCACAAAACCAACCTGCAGTTAAAATTTCATAAAATTTCATTAATAAACAAAGCAGTTACATTTTAATTGCTAATTAAATTTTATTCTAACACGTAATCTATCTTTCAATAGACGATAGGAGTTTCCATAGCAACAAAATACATTTGAAGGAACTAAAAAATACTTTTTCTTTTTTTTTTTTTTTACTTCCATTACCCGACTACCGTGGTATATATATATAGGTTTTGGCGAAATAAAAAATATTTATTTTTCTTTTTACTTCCATTAATAAAACTACCGTAGAAATGGAATTAGAGATTTCACGTGATTGACATGTTTTAGAATGTCCTGATTAGGTTTTCTTTTGTATCACAGCTACTAATTAAAATAATTTCATAAGTAAATTTTGTTAAGCTGTGTAAAGAATTTTAAAACTGGTTGCAAGCAGAGTGGATTTTCTTGTCTGGATTATTTTAAGATTTTTTTTCTTCCTTAATTTTTATTTCTATTTCTATTTCTATTTTTATTTCTTATTCTTTTTTATTTTTTTATTTATCTATTTATTTATTTTATTTTTATTTATTTATTTATTTATTTTGTATTCATTTATATCACTGTCAATCAATTTTGTCCTTTCTTGTCGATAAGTGATCACGAATATTTACCTGATAAGCTCTTAGCTTTAAACTTACAGATAAATAGATCACTTATCATCTAGCATAAAATATTTCAGTATGCGCTCTTCATAAATTATTAAATTTGTAATGTTTTGACGCCATTTTTACTTTATGAGCATACATATGTAATCATGTCAAAAATCCAAGTTTGAGATTATGGTGTTTCTATATGTTTTGAGGTCCCCTGAGTTCCTTTTTACTATTTTAACTATGATGTATGTGTGTGAGTGTCTATGTATATGTTTAAGTGAACACGATAGCTCCTAAGTGCTTTCTACCAATGAGCTTAAAGTTGGTACGTATGTTATATGTTACCATAGCACGAACCCTATTGATTTTGGTAAATCTAGCACGTATACTTTTTTTACAGGGACACAAAGAAAAGTTCCTTATCATTGTGGCCTATGGGCCCGAATTTCTTAAAGTGCGATATCGTCTAAACGCCTTATTTGACTAAGTTGAAACTTTATACATATGTTATACGTCACAGTCGCACAAACGTATAGAGTTTGATGAATCTAGCTCTTAAAGTTTTTTTTTTTTTTTTTATCAGGGATGCAATGAATAATTATTTATCATTATGATCTATGGGCTCAAATTATTTGAAGTGTAATAGAGCAAAGTTAAACAATGGAGAGAAATATTGAAACACGCTGTTATAATTTTCCCTTTTGTTTGTTTAACGACTTGAATTACTTTAATTTATCGAGTGGAAAGTCCAGTGGAGTTACTCCAGATTTTTTTTAATGGGTTTTCTTCATGCAATAATAAAACTGCCTCTGCGTATACTATTTTTTACTTTTTTTTCCATAGAAATTGGTGATTAAGATCTATAGTTGATAACTTTATTAACTCTTTTTGGCTACAAAATATTTTAATCAAATTTTTTTATATATTTTTGTAGTAGTTTTCACTGATTAAATAAATTATTTTTTTTTTTTATTAAAATGTTCCGGTAATCACAATGGTCTAAATTTGTCAACTAAAACAGATCCACCAAAATTTGTATACAAGTGTATATCTTTACAAGATTAAAACATGTGCGAAGCTTGATTTCTGATTTTACTTTGGTGTTATTTTATGTTTCGAATATCTCTTGAAAACTACATCATGGTTAAGTGTTAATATACAGGGTAATTATAATTAATACAGTTGCAATTTCAAAACGCTATAATTTTAAAACTACTCATCAGAGCGATTTGATATTTACCAGAGCAATCGTTAGGCAATGAAATTTTGTTTGGGGGAGGAAATAAGCAGTTCCAACATGTTCCTATAGATGGCGCTGTCAGAGTAATGTCAAGGGAAACGCCTGAATGGAGTCATTAAACACAGGAATGTTGTTAGCAACACAATGGAATAGCAAGAAATAATAGACTACTACAATTTTTCTAGCAAAAAGACAAGAATACGTGTTAACAGCGAAAACAGTCATAGTGAAAAGAGAAAAAGAGGAGCTTCAGGAAACAAATACTTTACGGATAATTAACGGTACATTTTGGAACTTCTTTTTTTTTTATTTTGCCAAACAAAATTCTATTGCCTCACGATTGCTCTGGTAAAATATCAAATCGCGCTGATGGGTTGTTTTAAAATTATAGCGTTTTGAAATCGTAACTTTAATTATAATCACCCTGTACATTTATATGAGAAATATTGATGTAAAAAACAAAATCTGGAGTGACTCCACTCTACCTTCCGAACATTAAGTAATGAATGGTTGTATAAATGAATTAAACTAAGACAAGTCGTTAAATAAACCAAAGTGAAAAATATAATAGGGTGCTTGAGTATTTTTCTCCCTTGTTTAATTTTGCGCTATTACACTTCAAATAATTTCAGTCTATAGATCATAATGATAAAGAATTTTTCATTGAGTCCCTGTAAAAATTTATAAAGGCTGGATTCATCAAAGTCTATACAATTCATGCAACTATTACCTATATAGCATGTGTATAAATTTTCAGCTCAATCAAATAAGGCATTTAGACATTATCGCAGTTTAAAAAATTTGGATCCATAAACCATAATGATAAAGAATATTTCTTTGTCCCCCGGTAAAAAAAACTATAAGTCCTAGATTCACTAAAATATGTATATTTTGTACTACGGTGACCTATATTATGTGTATAAATTTTCAGCTCAATCGAATAAGGCATTTAGACGTTTTTGCACTTTAAATTATTAGGGCTCATAGACCATAATGATAAAGAATTTTTGTGTACCTGTTAAAAAAAAAAAAAAAAAAAAAAAAACTATAAAGGTAGCTTCACCAAAATTTATGGTACAACTATAGTATTTCCCCACAGCTGAATTTGGCGATTTTTCTTTGGCGCTGATTTGAACGATAACGATGTCGTTCTGGGCAGTTTGCAATATAATATGGCAGCCTGCATGCTATTTATTTTGGATTTATGATTTATGATTCATAATTTAGCTTATGATTTTATCATTTATGATATATGATTTAGCCATAATCACCAAATTCAGCTGTGGGGAGATACTATTGTTGTTCCAAATTTATGCAGTTTCTGCGACGATGACTTATAATATAGGTATAAATTTTCTGCTCAGGCGAATAAGGCTTTCATACGCTATCGCACTTTAAAAAATTTGGGTTCATAGGCCCTAATTATAAATAATATTTCTTTGTATCCCTGTAAAAAACTGTAAGTGCTACATTCACCAAAGTCTAATTGTGTTTATAAATTTTCAGCTCAATCTAATAAGGCATTTAGACGCTATTACACTTTAAAGTATTTGGCCTCATAGACCATAATGATAAAGAATTTCTGCGTCCTTGTAAAAAAAAACTATAAAAGCTAGATTCACCAAAATTCATACAGTGGGTGCGACGATGACATATAATAGGTGTATAAATTTTCAGCTCAGGCGAATAAGGCTTTTATACACTATCGCACTTTAAAAGATTTGGGTCCATAGGCATAATGATAAAGAATTTTTTTGTCCTTGTAAAAACACTATATATCCTAGATTCTCCAAAACCAATAGGGTTCATGCTATGGTGACCTACAACATTTGTACGAAATTTCAGCTCATTATAACTCAGCGTTTAGACGCTATCGTGGTTCACTCACACACATGCATACATCATCGTAAATATAGTAAAAATGAACTCAGGCGACCCTCAAAACACCAAAATTTCAAAGTCGGATTTTTTACACGATTACATTACTCTCCTTACATATATATGTTCAGAAAGTAAAAATTGCAGAATTGGTGACGTATTTGATTTTGGATTTTTACCAAATCTGTCAAAAATATCTTCGATAAGAATTAACATACATTTACGTGTGAAAAATGAACCAATTCCTAATTTATTTTAGGTGAGACATTTCTATAAATCACATTTAAAGAAATTTCTACTTCAAAAATCATAAACAAATTCAACATTTATTGTTAATATGCTGAAATAATGTTTTGTATAGAATATAATATGCTTAACCTTCAGATTTATAGGACTACACTGAAATTTTCAGACACATTAAGGGCTGGAATTGAAAATAAAAGGCAGCATTTCCGTTTGTGTTAAGCATTTTTAATACTTTTAGCAATACTTAAGCGTGATCATGAATTCAAAGGGGACTGGAATTTATAAGGATGACATGGAACTATTTTTTCTAGAGCCACAATTTAGATTCTAGATGTCAGTTACAGAATTTTTTCTCAGTGCAATGCGTAAGTATAGTTGGAAAGTGTTGATAATCAACGCATACCACATACGATTCTTCGTTCTTCTTTATGTCTGAAACTGATTTTATAATTAAGATATAAAAATTTAAATACCCAGATGCGTTCCGTCATACACAAAAAAAAGAGCATAGTTAAAATAAGAACAGGAAGAAGATTTAAAATATAGAATTCACACTGAGTATTTTGAAATTTGGCGTTAATTTATATTATTTTCACCATAAAAGAGACGTTTCCATCTCTAAAATTGCTTTTTATTCTTTAAAACTTGCTGTACAAATAACAAATGATAGATTTCATGGTAGTTTCAGAAAGTGATAGCATGTAAAAAACTACTATGTTGTGGCTACCACAAGACTTTCTTCTATATTTTCCTATACAAATTCCCTAAGTGCTCTAAGTGCTAACTAACTCTAAATATCCAAAGAAAGACAGTTTTATTGTCTATAAATAACATCTTAAAAAATATATTTTTATAATAGTTTTCTCATATGTCAAGTTTCGTACAGTTATATGCCATAGAAGCTGAGATATAGCTTTCCCGTTATCGAGGAAATTTGCAGTATAGCAGGCCGACAAGCATCCAAATTGAATCAACATAATGTCTCATTACCAAGTTTTGCTTCATGATACGCAATAGACCTGAGTTATAGACTTCCCTTAAATGCGAATATCACTGTATAGCAGCGCCACCTGAAGTTAATAGGCTCTAATTTAGGTCAAGGTGCATCTACATATAAATTTACATGCAATTCTGTGCTGTAGTTCCTGAGATATTGCTTTCCATCAAATTACGGATATCGCTGTATAACAGCACCACCTGTTGGTCGATAAGCATTTAAATTGAATCAGCATAATGTCTAATAATGGCCTTCTCACATATCAAGTTTCGTTTGATTATACGCAATAGAACCTAAGATATAGCCTTTCCTTAAATTGCGAAAATCGCTGTATTGCAGCGTCAACTGTTAAGCGGTTGAAACCAAAAGTTGATAGGCACTAATTTAGGTCAAGGTGCATCTACATATAAATTTATATGCAATTCTAGTCAGTAGTTTCAGAGATACAGTCGCAACAAAATTTTTGTCACACACACAGACAGACAGACATTTTCTAAAAATGATCAAATTGTGTTCTAGACATCTCAAAACGTGTAAATCCGTCGAAAACCGGAAGCCAAAATTTTTTAAGAATCCAATACTTTCTTCTATTGAATATAGAAAAAAATAAATATCCATAATAATAATTAATTCCAACGCGCTTTATCCACTTAAGGCGGATAGTAATTAGACATAGTTAAATTTTTTATACCTTGTGAAAATAAGGTGATAACCCTACAGAAGCAAGTAAACGTACTATTTTTGTAATATGAAATTTGCAAAAGAATTTATAGGTACGATGACTTATTCATTAGAATATAATAAAGATAAAACAAATAATTAAGATGCATTTCAAAAACAACTTTTTATAAATCTCTATTACAGTCCTTTCTTACTAGCATAAATTATCAGAAAGAAAAAAGCGTCATGGAGAGGCATTATTCTCATAAGGAGTTCAAATAATGATTTAATTCTCTTGGTAGTGATTTTAAATAGAGCGAACTTTATCGTTTTGTCAGTAAATTACCCTTCCCAAAAAAGAAAATCTGCTAGCATAAGTAAACTTTAATACTTAATGCGAAGGAAAAAGAGATAAATATAATGACAACAAACATTTTAAAGAAATTTACTGAAGAATTCTTTTGTTATCTTCGCTATTAAATTTTACCTAGATGTTTGTGGTGTTAAAATACTGGAACTATTTCAATTAAATGTTTTATTTTATTACTTTCTTCTATACTCAATAGAAGAAAGTATTGGATTCGTAAAAATTTTCGACCTCGCGTTTTTGATGGATTTACACGTTTTGAGAGCTGTAGAACATGATTTGACCATTTTTAGAAAATGTCTGTCTGTCTGTGTGTGCGACAAAATTTTGTGGCAACCGTATCTCAAGTACTACTGCAGAGAATTTCATACAAATTGGTATGTAGTTACATATTGACATGAATTAGTGTCTATCAACTTTTGGTAATAATTGTCAAACAGCTTGCGTTGCCATTCCGCTTTTTCTAAATTTTTAACATGGTGGTAATGGACAAAATTTTCTATAAATGTGCATAAAGAGAATTGCTTTTTAATAATCATTATGAAGTTTAAAAGATTTATTTGTAATAGAGATAGTCAACTGGGAAAAATAATGTATATGTAGGAGCGTCGCCTCCCCTCTGGGAAGGAACTCCCCCTCGAGGGGAGTAAACTTTCATGATGGGTATCTTTCAAAAGAGCTCGCCAATACCTTTGAAACGAATTGTTGAACGATCGATCTGCGATAATTTAAAATAAAGTTATCGATTTTTTTCATATTTAACCTTTTTTTTTTAATGTAATAGTGAGAATAAAATTTACTAATAATAATTTTGTAATAGTGAGAATAAAATAAACTTTTTTGGATATTTAGTGTTATACTACTTCTCTAATATGGAAATCGTCTGTATTATCATGGAAGATAATTTTTTTAAATAATAATTTTAATAAATTATTTTTACTGAGGGAATTTGTATAGGAAAATATAGAATAAAATCATGTGGTGGCCACAACATACTAGTTTTTTATTTTACTTTCATTTATTTATTAGCATTTTAACATCTACATTTTTTTTTTTCTAATTATTTTCGGCTGATTGCCGTATAACGTCGCCAACTCCCATAGCGCACCGCTAGTGCGACGTGAAACCCAACCAACCAACCAAACTAATTATTTTTTAAATTAGGTCTTTCTATTTCAAAAACTAGCTCTATATAAAAGTAATAAATAAATAAATAAAAGTCTCTAGCAAGTGAATTTAACAGTATTTAACTCATTCAATGATTTTATTTACGTAAAAGTTGGATAATATTTTTTTGAATTAACCATCCAATATACAAAGTTTTGTAAAAGACTTCAGTATAATTTTATTTTCTTAAATATTGATCATGGATAGATGCAACAAATTAGAAAGATGCTTTAAAACCCTCAAAAACTTCAGGGGATTTATTATTTTCAAGAATTAAAAAAGTTACGTTTTTGTATGCTCTTCTTTCAAAATTATAATAATAATAATCTAAATGAGTGACATAAGCTCTATACCCTAATTAGGTAATGCATAAAATTTCGGCATTGCATCTTATAACACTGTACAACATTTTAAAAAATGCTCTTTAAATGAAAAAATGTGTTTATTCTATATTTTTGGCTGAAAATAACGAATCTGTAATTATTGTTTGTCCTTAACGCACAATTTTCTTCCAAATCAACGTTTTAGAGGTTCTAAACTATGAAGATTTTGTTGGTGACATGCTGAAATGTTTTTGGGTTACAGGTTGCAATATGTCATTATAACTACTTTTTCCGGCTCACACTGAAAAAAATCTATGATTGACATTTAAAAAATAAACGCTTAAAGTCTACTTACCTGCAATTTCTCCCATAGTCATAATGTATTTGAATTTTCTTGGGTGTCCCTGTACACGAACCATTTGCTTGATCTCAACGAAAAGTTTAGTGTGGCCTTCCTATGTGATACACATTCAGAATACCAAGTTTGGACTTTCTGCCATAATTTCTTTTTGAGATATGCTAATAACAGACACACACACATACACAGACCAACTGCTAAAAACATTATTTTCGGATTCAGGGAACCTTTAATCGTGTAAATATAACAAAAACTTAGTTTCTAAAATTTGACCCAAAAACAATATTTTCTCTACCTTATGGGTAAATGAAAGTAAAAAGTTGTAGGATTCCTCAAAAATTAAAATTAATTTTTTTTTTATATTTTTGCTCATTTAAATTCGTTACCAAGAACTTTTCGGAGATACGATTCCATTGTGACTTTTAGTATAGAGGTCTGCCTTTTAAGGTGCCTGCCTACTGACGGAGGTGATTTTTTTAAATAATTGAAAAATTGCCTATTTATATGCATTATATAATAGAATATAGTTTAAAACAGTGAAAAACGTTAAAAAATATGCAAATTTTAAAATATTTTGATATTTAGGCTCAAAATTTGAATATAATAGAATATAGTTTAAAACAGTGAAAAACGTTAAAAAATATGCAAATTTTAAAATATTTTGATATTTAGGCTCAAAATTTGAATATAATAGAATATAGTTTAAAACAGTGAAAAACGTTAAAAAATATGCAAATTTTAAAATATTTTGATATTTAGGCTCAAAATTTGAATATAATAGAATATAGTTTAAAACAGTGAAAAACGTTAAAAAATATGCAAATTTTAAAATATTTTGATATTTAGGCTCAAAATTTGAATATAATAGAATATAGTTTAAAACAGTGAAAAACGTTAAAAAATATGCAAATTTTAAAATATTTTGATATTTAGGCTCAAAATTTGAATATAATAGAATATAGTTTTAAACAGTGAAAAACGTTAAAAAATATGCAAATTTTAAAATATTTTGATATTTAGGCTCAAAATTTGAAAAAACAAATAAGCACCCTTTTCAAAACATCATAAGTCAAATTTAAATAAAGGTATTTTTATTCTGTAAATTTTATTTTGATTATTGAAAGGTCCTTAAGGGAGTGAACTATTTACAAAACTATAACCATGTTATTTAATATTTTAGAGAAGATAACATTTTACATGCTGAAAAAATCATGACAGTTCATGACTTCTATCGACAAATAATAATAATAATAATAATAATAATAATAATTTAATTAAGATTCATTGTAGTAGTTCACCTAAAACAACTCTTCTAGTGTATTTTGTCAAAGTTTTATAAGGTTTCAATTATAACTTTTGGAGTTATGATGTTTTGCGATAAAGCAAAATGTTAAAAATCTCATTCTGAGAAAAAGCAGAAAACGTAATTAAAAACCAGATTTTTAACTATTAAATAAAAAATAATTTTAATAATTTTCTTGATTTATTTCAAAGTTTTTTATTTATTTATTTTATTTATTTTTTTTTTTTTTTTTCATTTCATTTTATATGCAGTAAGGTAAAGACACCAGTGCTCGTCACCCCTAAAATCTGCACCAGTAGTCGTCACCCTCTTGAAAGATATGTTAAAATAACCGTTTTATAACCTGTATGAATTTGAATCTACCCGCATATGATTCTCCAAAGCTTTCTGCTTCTTATGACATAAAAAGTTCGATTTCAACTATTGGGGAAGAGTAGGGAGAAACAAAATAAGGGAAGTATACGTTAAATTACAATTGAATTGAGTCAACGTAAAGCAAATGATTAAGGGAATAGATATGCATTTCTTGATATATTTTGTTGTTCGCTGCTTTTGACATTGCTCATAAAGCATTGTATGTAATGCTTATGAAATGCAGAATACGATTTATGTGCAACTTTTTAAAATTTGGCATAATATAAAGGTTTTTAAGGTATGACGACTACTGGTGCATATTTTGCACGTTTTACCAGTGCTCGTCACCCCTGACGAACATTGGTGTTTTAACATTTTTAATAACTGGGTAACATTTTTGATGAAAAATACTATATTTTCGTGTAGAATTATGATGGTATAATTTTTACTTTAATTTGACTATCGGCACCAGTAGTCGTCAGGGGTATTCGTAAATGTAAACAAATGTATTTTAACCTCAAGAACGTGAACTTTATTGCACTTGTAACTTTTGTATAGCTTGTTTAAATAAAGTCAGTCATGGTACCTTTAATTCACTATGACTGACTTTAAACCACCTAAAATTTTCCATATTATTTTGCTGGAAAATTAAACAATGGCACATAAACATATTTAGTTATAAAGCGCTTTATCTAGTTTTCTGTTATATTTTAGAAAAACAGACATGATTACTCCATACATCTGTCTAATGTATTTTAAATTTTTATGATGTTATGGTTTTGCGAAGATGTATTTAAGTGATGTTTAAGTTTTTTATTGGCCGTGATAATTTAATTTTAATTCATATATATATTTCGAAAATGATAAAATACAAAGGCTTAATTTCATAGTTAGCATGACTGTGAGTCGGTTCAAAATTATGTTAAGGCTTTTTTGTTATGTTAGATACAGGTGAATAACAACTTATATAGAAAATATTAAACATTAAAAACATTTCTTAAGCAAATTTTCTGTTTATACATTATATTAATTATGTAAGATAAACAAATAGTTAAAATGTTGATAAAAATTACCCTGGTGACTGTTGTTCTTAAATAATTAAAATTGTAAGATAATATTTGATAACATTAATTAACATTAACATTTGATAACATTAATATCCATAATATTTGATAACATTAGCTTGATGTGTAGAATAGTACTAGCAAGCTTTGCCACCTTCGCTGGTCCCTATATTTAAATAAAATAGAAAAAATCCCTATCATTATCAAAAATTAAAAAAAAGAAAAAAAAAAATCTTTGAAATCAGTCGAAACCGCAGTTAATGTTCCCGCTGGCTTCTGTAATAGCTTTCCGTCTCGCAATATGATGATTGGCTTCTACTGCCTTCGGCATAGAGTTAACCGCTTTTATCCCCCCCCCTCTCCCACGGGTAAATTTAGAATTTTAACGAAATATTATCAAATTCCATATTCCGTACTTTTAACCAATACCCAGACATTAAAACTCGCCTTTCTGAGTTAATTTGGAGTAGAGCTAATGTTAAAAACGTGTTTTTTGTCCGACCGACCGAGGGAAGAGGGGAAGGGTAATTTTGCAAAATCGCCTTATAATGCGTCTAATGTACACACACACAACCAACCAACGCATAAAAAAATCCCCTCCCGAAAATAATTTGCACCAGAGTTGAGCTTGAAAACATATATATATATATTTTTTTTTTCCCACCCTCACATACACGAAAGATCTTCGCAAAATCTCTTTATACTAGGTGTTGGATGCATATGATCAACTCACACATCAGAAATCGCCTTTGTAAGATTATTTAGAGCAGAGTTATGCGTAGAAATACGTTTTTGCTACCCTTTCTCAAAATTTGGTCGGAAAAAATTACGCAAAATACCTTTACAGTATTTTTGGGTACGCATAACCAATCAACGCATCAAAAAATTGCTTTCCTGAAATAATTTGTCCTGATATAATTTGGAGAATAATTACTCTTGAAAACGTGTTTTTGAATCCACCCCACACTTAATGAGGAAGAAGAGGCGAAGGATTTCTCAAAATTCCTTTATAGTATGAGTTAGGTACGCATAATCAACCCATACGTTTAAAAAAAATAATTGCAATACAAAAATAATTTTTTATATACCGTGTTTTAAATTTTTCTGTCTGTAAATGCTATTGAAGGCAGCGAGAACCTGAAACAATTGGCTAAAAGTAATTTAAAAATGTATCGTCACTGTGTTCTGAGCTATTCTGAAAATTTCAAAAGTCTAGGTAGTCGGGTAGATTGATGATCGGGACGAGTATATGATTGATGAATCATATAAACGCTACTGAAGGCAGCGAGGACCCGAAACAATTGGCTAAAAGTATTAAAAAATGCATTGTTATCGTGTTTTGAGCTATTCTAAAAGTTTCAAATGTCTAGCTAGTCGAGAAGTTAGTTAAATAAATTTTCTGTTGAATCATGTGAACGCTACCGAAGGCAGCGGGGACCCGAAACAGTTTGCTAAAAATATTTAAAAAATGCATTGTCACCGTGTTTTGAGCTATTCTGAAAGTTTCAAATGTCTAGCTAGTCGGGAAAAAAGTTAAATAAATTTTCTGTTGAACCATATAAACGCTGCCGAAGGCAGCAGCGACTCGAAACAATTGGCTAAAAATATTTTAAAAATCCATTGTTACCGTCTTCTGAGCTTTTCTGAAAGTTTCAAATGTCAAGCTAGTCGAGAAAACAGTTAAAAATCGATTGCAAAATTTGTACTGATAACGCTGCCGAAGGCAGTAGGGACCCGGAGCAGTTGGCTAAAAGTATTCAAAAAGTGCATTTTCATCGTGTTCTGAATTATTCTGAAAGTTTCAAATGTCTAGGTAGTCGGGAAGTTAGTTAAAAATCAATTGTAAGATTTGTACTGGACAAACAAACAAGAATACGCGTTAATAAAAAGCATGGTAAAATCAATCTTACTGCGATAATTTGGAACAAAGTCACTCTTAAATTCGAGATTATTACCCCCTCCCCTGCTACTTACCCTCTGCTTTAAGTAAAGATATTTTCGAGAACGAATAAAATTTTGAAAACTTTTCTTAAAAGCAAAGAATTTTCAAATTATTTCGCATATGAATTTGTTTTATTCGCAATATTTTGAATTTTACCATTTAATGTTTTGTGTTTTACACCCTAAGAATGGATTTGGGTTCTAAATATGTTCCAAAGATATTCTGTTTTAATAATATTCTGTTAATTTTGCAAGAACGCAATTAAAATCAAACTATTGAGCAAATTGTTGCGTTTTATTTACATGACGACCACTGGTGCAATCACCTGACGACTACTGGTGAAACGCAGTTTTCAAGTGACGAGCACTGGTGCATTTTTATAGGTTTAATTTTTATTTTATTTTTTAAATTGGCTTAACGTATTGAAAAAATGAAAGTGTCTAACAACAACTAGAAGAATCAGTGTATAGAATAGACCAAAGTATAATATTGATACATAAATTCCACATGAATGCCACGCGAAAAAAACAAACATTTTAAAAATAAGGCCTTAAGAGTGACGAGCACTGGTGTCGTTACCTTAACAAATTTTGATGCTTATATTGAGTAAAACTTTTATGTAAACAAACATTTACGTTCACTTCCGGTTTCAAACACTTGCGAGTGACTAATATAAAAATGCCTGTAACTCAAGTTCTAAGCAAGATAGACACAAAATTCAAACTGATTTAGAACGCTAAAATGTCAGGCTTTAATACTAAACCAAAAACGGAAAATCGGAGTTTTGACCGAAAATTGCATTTTAAAGGTAGGCAGGCGCCTTAACAGACCTTGATCACCGGGAGAACAGGGGGGGAATTATTCCCTTGCTCCTTCTAACAAAGGCTTCCTTGGCGCCCTCAGCCAATAAAAGAAATTATGAAATTTATTCATTCTCCACAAAAATTAGACTCAGTTTACAAGACACGTGTTTAAAAAACATCGCACTTTGGAAAAGTAAAGGAACACAACTTAAAAATGCAGTATTTGAGAAAAAAAACAACTCAAACAATACGACAAAACTTTAACTAGCCTACAATAAAACTGACACAACTGCTTTTCAGGTGAATAAACTACGAGATACACATGTGACGTTTTTCCTTGCTCATTAAGGCAATTTATACATATTTTTCAATGACACAAACTCAAAACTAACTTTTCTTGTCGCACGTGACTTTTTTGCCGGAGGTATTTGTCGGGTCACAAATATATGAACAGCGCACAACTGCATGTAACTCCTTCAGAAGGCACCTTCAGAACTCTGTGTTCACCTTCCTATAATTACCTCAACACGAACCTGCCTGTTACGGTTGTTTTCATACAATGAGCATATCCCAACATGAAAACTAAGAATTTTTCCGTTCTAACTCATTTAAGAGTAAAAGTAATAACGAATTCATAACAGTAAACATTTTAAATCTCTATATTAATTAGAATTTTCTCTTCTGGCTCAGTGGTTGAGTGAGTGCCTGAGTGATTGACTAACTGAATAATTCATCATCGCTCAGTTCAAACCCCTGAAGCTAGAAGGAGGAAACATGGTGGAAAATCACTTACGGGACGTAGATTTTCAATAAAAAGCGATTTTACCAACATCGTTTGCTGACAAGGAATGGGGGGTAGGGGGGGATGGGGGGTAGGTAGAACGTGATTTTCTAAAATCTATTAAACCTGAAAGAAAATAAAAACATGTCTGTAAGATTTAAAAAAAATCTTTTTGAAAATTTCCATTATTCGTAGAAATTAAGTTCGGGAAAAAAAAAAAATTTCGGGAAAAAAAAAAAACCTTGATTTGAGGAAACTGACTTAAAAGGAGAAATTCGAAAGCTCTTTTTTGGGCTAAATTTTTCCTAGTTAATCCATGAGAGCTGCGATAATGAATTTTAATATATGTATTGGTTATGTGCATCCAACACCCACCGTCATGGGATTTTGCGAAACTCACACCACCCCCTTCGTCCCATTGTAGGTGGGGAGGGGGAAAAAGGTTTGTAAAAGTAACTCTGCTCAACATTATTTCAGGAAGTGGTTTTTGGTGTGTGGGTTGCTTTTGTGTACACAACATACACTACAAAGGGATTTGAGAAAATCTTACTAGCTTCCCTTTGGGGCGAGGAGAGGCAAAACACACATATCCAAGCGTAACCCCGCGCCAAATTACCTCAGGAAGGCGATTTTTTGGTGTGGCTTGATTATACGTACTCAACACGCACTATAAAATGGTTTTGAGAAATTTCCTCACCCTCTTCACTTTCAAGACGGGAGAAGGACAAAAAATACGTTTGCAACGTTACTCTATCAAATTATCTCTCAAAGCCGATTTTGGTCTATGGGCTGGTTTTCAAGTCTGGGAATCAATCGCACTTACATTCATCGTATAAAAAGAAAACGTGTAGAAGAAAGTGCGATATGGTGCTACCGTACAGAGTGGAGGCTGGAAACCAACACAGTGCAGGCGGAAAAAACTCTACGGAAGTTATTGTGGACCCAACCGAGATTCGTACATGGATGTGGTTGATCCGCGTGTGCATTCGATTAAACCGCTGCCTCAGGCAGTGGGAACATACACGTAGCATAAAAATTCTTTGGAATATTGTGATCAGCGAAATGGGTAAGGTCTGCCATTTTCGTATAAAATATTTTATTTTTGTATTCTTAATTTACAAAAGAATTTTTTTTTCCTTTTTTAAATAAAATCCAATAAAAGAAGTTTTCTATTCATTTTTACATTCTCTTACCCATAAGGTCGATAAAGTATTGTTTTAGGGTCAAATTTTCGAAAGTGAGTTTTTGTTATATTTACATGTTCTGAGGTCACCTGAATACGAAAATCATGTTTTTAGCGAATGGTCTGTGTATGTGTCCGTCTGCGTGTCTGTGTGTGTGTCTGTCTCTTATCAGCATATCTCAAGAACAAATAGCAGCAGAGATTCCAAACTTGGTATTCTAAATGTGTATCATATAGGGATGCTACACTAAGCTTTTCGTTGAGATGAAGCTAGTGGTTCGTGTACAGGGACACTAAAAAGTATTCAAATACATTACGTCTATGGGGGAAACTGCAGGTAAGTAGAGTTTAACAGCTATAGACTGCACAAAACTAAATGAAACGAAAATATATTTTTTGTAATAGAGATAGCCAACTAGGAAAAAAATTGTGCATTGTGTGTGGGGGGGGGGGGGGTCCCCCTCGAGGGAAGTAAATTTTCATGATGGGTATCTTTCAAAAGAGCTTGCCAATGCCTTTAAAACGCATAGTTAAACCATCGATCTGCGGTAATTTAAAATAAAGTTATCGATTTTTTTCATTTTTTTCATTTTTGACAATTTTTTTAAATATATATATATGCATATAATATTCAAAATAATTTCAACTTTTTTTTGGATATTTAGTGTTATACTACTTCTCTAATATGGAAATCGTCTGCATTATCATGGAAGATAATTTTTTTTAATAATAATTTTAATAAACTATTTTTGCTGAGTGAATTTGTGTAGGAAAATATGGAAGAAAGTCATGGGGTGGCCACAACACACTAGTAATTTGATGTTAGTGGATGTGATTTATTAATAATATTTTACCATTTCCAGGAAAGCTGTTATAAATTCCTCACAGAGATATGGTAAATAATGTATGTTTTAAGCTAAATATTCATCGCTTGTTTTTTGTATATTTACACGTTTTGAAGCTTCTTGATTACCGTAGTCAAGTTTTTTAACGTTTGATCATTGTCTGTGTCTCTTAGAGTAACTTAAAAACGAATAATTTTAGGAAATCCAAATGTTGTATTTTGAAGTTAATATAAGTTTGTTGCTGGAAAAGTTTGATCAAGATTGATAAGTTTCAATGAATGTTGCGTGTGAAAATTGTCTATAATTTTAAGTAAACTTTTAATTTTAATAACATAAGTAAATTCTATATAAATGTAGGTGCATTAATGAAACGGGGAGTTGAGGGGCGGTAGCCCCCTCACACAGAACTAATTATCACATAAAACTCTTCCGAAGCATTATTTGAATTGTTTAACATAGGTTCACATAACAGTACTCGTTTTCTTGCCTCTTAATCTCCAACTGGTATTTATAGTATCAAATTTCAGGGTAATAGAAAGTCGTGGGAGTGACACACCAGATTATTTACTTTTTCTTACCCATAAGGTAGAGAAAGTATTGTTTTTCAGTCAAATTTTCAAAAGCGAGTTTTTGTTATATTTACAAGTTTTAAGGTGCCTTAAATCCGAAAATCATGTTTTTAGAGGTTGGTCTGTGTGTGTGTGTCAGTGTGTGTGTTTGTGCGTCTGTCTGTGTAACTGTCTATTATCAGCATATCTCAAGAACAAATGGTAGCAGAAATTCCAAACTAGGTATTCTAAATGTGTATGATATTGGGATGCTACACTAAGCTTTCGTTGAAATGAAGCAAATGTTTTGTGTACAGAGACACCCAAGAGAATTCAAATACATTATGTCTATGGGGAAATTGCAGGTAAGTAGAGTTTAAGAGCTATAGACTGCACTAAAAGAAATGAAATGAATATATATTCTTTATATGCATAAAAACATGTGTCATGTAGAATATGGTCGGGAAATCATTCACTGTTCATTTACAGGGCTGCACAACGGAACTAGATTATAGTGCGACTGTTGAAGAGTTTTCCGCAACTGTGTAAAATAATAAATAAAGAAATAATTTAATAACGTAATTTAAAAAATAAATAAATCCCGAAGCAATTGTCTGCTCTGTCAGTGAGTATAGAAGAAAAAGATATCTGCTCTTTGCCGCAAGTGAGAGAGAAAGAGAAGAGAGCAACATTTTCGCATCCGTTCGCGCGGCTGTGAAAGGCTGACCTTGGGCTGGCCGGGATGCCGTCCCCCTCACGGGTCAGTCAGGAAAAACCAAGAGATAATGACAGAGTATGATACTTGCGGATTTTAATAGCGTATCGGGTGAATGAGCCAGGTTTTTTCGGGAGTTTTAGTTTGTGGCAACAGCGGAGAAGGCGGGAATGAAGGGACGCTCTCGCGTACTCTGGAGGCGGCAAGAGGATATACGGTGCTTGGGATGAGTTAGCGTTGTTTTACACCATTTTTTCGGTGGCCAGGGGCTTTTTAGCCCCTGCTATGGCCCTCCCTAGTTCCGTTGGCAGTTTCTTTCAATAGACTGTTAAGTATTTCTAGAAATTAAACAACAAAAAGGAAAAATATTCGTGAAATCAACCCCGAGGATTCCTGAACTAGAAGGTAATCAAGTTTACCAGTGGAGATACTACTCGAAACTGTCTAGAGGGTAACGTTTAGAGAAAACATAGCTGAGAAATGCTGTTGAGGATTCCTGAACTAGAAGGTAATCAAGTTTACCAGTGGAGATACTACTCGAAACTGTCTAGAGGGTAACGTTTAGAGAAAACATAGCTGAGAAATGCTGTTGATATTGTACCTGCTTATTATACGAAGCTCAGAGACAAGCCACTGAAGAATAGGGAACTATTGTCGGCCTGAAAATACTCTTTGACTTATTCGGGAAAGAGGAATGTCAATTTATTAAACTGATGGAGCACAGGCTAGACTATATAGTTGGAGAATGGAACCCAGACTCCACAACAGGAAAGGTTACTCTAAAGCCGGTAAGAGGAGTTTGCAAAAATGAATTTAACAAGAAATTGAATCAGCCAGTATACGCACTCACTCATACAGGAGAAAAGCCATACTAGCGAAATATGTGTTTTAAAAGGTTTTTTCCAAAAAGGATATTTTGCGGAAACGAAAGACCCGTGTGTGTGAAAATTAAATAAAAAATAATTGCTCGACGAAAGTGGAGTCCCCAGCCACCCTATGACATCTAAAGTGGAGGTAAATATGATTTTTTATTTAGTATTTTATCTGTTTAACAACAAGTGAAAGACTTAAGTATGTGTAATACGATAAAAAGTGAGACATGTGTAAAAACATTGTGTAGGAATTAATTGACTTTGTGTAGGAACTCATTATCTATCTACGCCTTGTGGCATTTATCTAATCATTTAAATACTGTTTTTTCAACTAATTTACAGCCAAGGACTGTGACCGTATTTAAATAAAACCTTTAAAAGATACGAATAGTCTTTGTGTGATTTATGCTATCTACTTAACATTCAAAGGAAGAAAATTGAATAAATTCTGAACTATCTTTATTTATTGTGTTTCCAGTTAAGAGTAATATAGAGGATTTTGTTTAAAATGCAAATTTACTCATTTTTGCTTATGATGTGAGCTGCTGTTTGTGGGAAAATTTAGATTTCACATAACTGTGTGATGAATTTATATGTTTATTAGTAAAAAAAAAAAAATAATAATAATTGAAGGGATGTGTTTTTAAGGCATCCCATTACTTAGAAAGGTTTACTTAAATTAACAGACAGCACCTCACAACATGTGATTTAAGTTGAAAAAAGTCAAGAAGGTATATTTCAGTGTGTGTTTATATATATATTTACATGTTTTATTTTATGGGCAATTTAGTACCCTGCTGTGAGGGAAGTGTTTGACTAAAAGACTTAAAAGAGGTTAAAAAAAAAAGGGTGTGAATTAAAAGTTAGCTTTATTTATTTACGTCTTAGTATTTAAGAAAAAAATATAAGTATTGTTGTATAATGGGATCTAGTTTTGTGTGATAGTGCTGACTTCCCATAACTCACAGCAGGATACACGACTAAATTTTATTTTGCTTTATTTATGGGGGGGAGGTAATTGCCCACTATGTATTTTTTTTTATTTTTGTAGTATGTAATATCATTTATAATATTTAAAAGGTTGTCTATGAGAGTCTCTGTCTGTTCATAATAACCTAAAGAAAGTTTAAATTTGGTTAACGTGAGACAGAGGCTGCCATAGACCATAATGTAGAAAAAATCATTTTACACCTACCTTCTGTAAAAATCACAACAGGGCTGGCACAAGTTCTAGGGTGCAAGTTCATTGCACAAGCTTTGGCTATTGTTGGGGAACCTGGGTAATTGTAAAACACAACGCGCTTTAGTACTTAGTAGTTTGAGAAATTTAAAAGTTAAGTTGTAGTTTAAAACTTAGAGTAAAAGTAATATATTAAAGTAATGTACTATATTAGACGGAGAGGAAAATTTATTATTTAAAAGATAAAAATTAATTAAATTAAATCAACGATGAGAGAGATAAAAAGTACAAACTCAACTTTCTCATCGTCACACGACAATAGCTGAAAATATATGTAAGTGTATTTGAAGTTGTGCCGTATGTTATTACTATAGGATTATATTTAGGTGCACCATTTGGTCTGTACGTAATCTTCAAAAGTTATACATGGCTGCAAATATTTAAGCGATAACATTTTTTTTTATTGTTAGTGGAAGTGCTTTACTGTAATATTTTATCATGTCCTGGATAGTTGCTCAGGAACTGAAATGAATTCCTCATAGACATATGGTAAATAATATATGATTTAAAGCTAAATATTCATCGCTTGGTTTTTTTGTATATTTACGCGTTTTGAGGCATCCTGATTACCGAAGTCTCGTTTTTTAACGTTTGATCTTTGTCTGCGTCTGTAGAGTAACTTAAGAACGAATAATTTTAGACGATCAAAAAGTTGTATTTTGAAGTTAATATAAGTTTGTTGCTGGAAAAGTTTGAACAAGACTGATAAGTTTCAAGGAAAGTTGGGTGTGAAAGTTGTCTGAATAATTTTAAGTGAACTTTTAATTTTAATAACAGATTTAAATTCTATATAAATGTATGTGCAGTAATGAAACGGTGGGTTGAGGGCGGTGGAAGCCCCCACTCACACAGAACTAGTTATCATATAGAGCTCTTCCAAAGCCTAATTTAAATTGTTTTAACATGTAGGTTTACATATCAGTTCTCGTTATCTTACCTATTAATCTCGAACTTACATTTATAGTATTAAATTTTAGGGTAAGAGTGTGAGTAACAAGTCGTGTGACTGACACACCAGATTATTTAAAATTATAATTGCGTTAATAAAGGCTAGTTTATGCATATTAAATATTTCCAGTCATAAAAACTTTTTATTATTATAAATTTCTCCCTTTTTAATTTCAAGATTTTTTCAACCTTTATTTTTCTTTTATTTAGAAAAGAAATTATTTCTTAAAATATAGTTTTAAAAATGTTTATTAATTAAACAAATCAAAGTTATTCATTGAAGATAAAAATATTTACCTATACAAACAGTTTTTAAGTAACATGTCGTTAAAATCAATTTTAGTTGTAAAACAATAAAGTATCTATGTTTCTCATAAATAATTAGAAAAGAGATAATTATTTTTAAAGAATTTCTCGAAGTGCTTCATTTATTTATGTATTTAAAATATTAAAAAAAAAAAAAAAAGAAAGAAAGAAAAAAAGAAAAAAAAAAGTTTAGTTTAAAAGTTAATATTTTAATGAATTTAATTTATCAGGTGAACTGGATTTTTTTTTTTTTTTTTTTTTTTTATTCTGAATTAATAAATTGTGTCATCTTTATTCTTAAACTTGAAAGCTGTGTTTATTTCTAACTATTTATTTCTAGTGTAATCAATTAAAAAATAAATAAAATTAGAATATTTTTTAAGTTGTCTAAAATTGCATTGAAATGAAACGTATAAGTTAATAAAAATAATTATTGATATTTTTTACTACAGGGTGGTCCGAAAAACGTGATAGAAAGTAAGCGATTGTTGTGGAAAAAATAAAATATGCAAGAACATGAAACCTATGTTATTGAATAAAGATATGAATGAGATTTCAAATACAAGGTGCTCGAAATGTCTACCGTCCCCGACTATAGTGTTATAAAACCAGTTCCGAAACTCTGTCATAAAGCGCTGGAGTGTGTCGGAATCAAGTGCATCAATCTCGATTCTGATGGTCGATTTCAGGTCCTCAAGTGAATCAGGGGGATTTCTATAGATTCTGTCCTTGGTGTAAACCCATAAGAAAAAGTCGCACGGATTTAGGTCCGGACTGTATGGGGGCCCCTCTATCCCGTGCCCCGTGAATTTTTCTTCATCCAAAGCAATCAAACTCTCACTAAAGGTCGTTTTAAGCCACAGGAAGACATCAGCAGTTCTATGGGGACGAGCCCCATCTTGCATGAACCAGTACTGGCATATCATGTTGAGACAGCCCGCTTCAGGGCCAAAGTAACGCTCTAGAAACTCTCGATACTTCAGTCTCGTGACCATACCGTCAATGAATATCGGACCACTCATCCACTTCGACAATATGGCACACCACACCGTGACCCTTTGTGGATAAAGTCGTGAGATGACACTGAAATGAGGATTTTCTGTACCTCAATGGCGCCTCAAAAAATATTCTTACAATAAATAATCGTTTTTCCAAGGTCAGAGATTCCATATTGGTTATTCATTATTTCCGGTAATCAAGCATTCACCTTAAAGTCAATATGTGTGCTATTACAATATGGAAGAATTATACTTATATCAATAAATTTGAAATCAGGAACTTAAAATACTTTCTATCATGTTTTTCGGACCACCTTGTATATAAGAAAGAATTGTTAATTTCATGAAAATTTTCAACCTCGGTTTTCGTTAGATTTACATGTTTAAAGATTGCCTGAATATTTCTTTTTAAGCAATATCGGTACTATGCATCTGAAGATATCAGCTGCAAACGATTGCTAAATTTTCCTTACAAATTATAAGCTGTTTTCAAAAAAGTAACTGCGCCTATGCCTCCATTGGACCAATTTCAGAAAATATCTACCTTTCCTACATATTAATTACGTTTTATGTACGACGCATGTGGCTAACCAATAGCTAACCATGTGGCTAACCATGTGGCTAACAACATTTTACATCTGTTTGGACTTTGATTTAGATTGGTGCTAATTAGATTTTGATATATATCTGCTGCCAGGGGAAGCTGAAATGCAGATTTCCCATTTTGAGCGAATGCTATTGTCTCCGTTTCTGTAGAGTATAAATGAACGAAACTTGATATTTATGATGGAATTAATGAAACACTATGTTGAATCACTTTGTGGGCTTAATGGCCGAAATGTAGCGTTACAATGCTGCATTTTAACCGCATTTGTGGAAAGGCTATATCTCAGCTTCTATAACATAATAATCGATACAATGAGGCAATGTTGCTATTTAACCATATTTTCGGAAAGGCTGCATCTCAGCTTGTATAACATAATAATCGATACAATGAGGCAATGCTGCTATCTAACCGCATTTGCAGAAAGGCTATATCTCAGTTTCTATAATGTAATAATCGATACAGCGATGCAATGCTGCAATTTAACTGCATTTGCGGAAAGATTTTATATCAGCTTCTATAACATAATAATGCACGAATCTCAATATGTAAATAATTTTCAACCTTCAGACATGAAATGCGTTAAAAAAATATTATTATCAAAGTTCGTCAGTTTTTAACCCTAGATAACTAAACATTCGTTTAATAGATTGCCATCTGCTGCCAGTTTTGTGGATTAAAGATGTTTCCGTTGCACTCACACCACCTCACTCCCAGTACCTTCATAACCAGTAAAATGAGTTATCCGAACATGATAAGCACGGCAGTACACTTGTTACTTTCCCGATTTTCTGTAATCGTTGTCTAACAGTCGAATGTTTAATGATCATCAAAACAAATACTGAAGATATATTTTGAATATTAAAGTGCGGCTAACAAACGCAGAATTTGTACTTTCTGTGCATCTAAGAAACACAGAATGACAAAATACGTATGCAACTACTGCAACAAGGCTATTTGTGGAAAGTACACTTTTAACATCTGCCAAAAGTGCAAATGATAATTTTTACCACTTTTCTATTTTTTAATTGAAATATTATACCTTTTTTAAGTTAAGTTAATTTGCTTGAAATAAAGGAACTATAAAAATGTACAGTCGGTAACAAAAGTCTCCGAACACTAGTAAAAATTCCTATATAAAAAAAGTACACTTAATACAGTTTTGTTAAATAAATCCTTGTCGAATCCTGTATTTAGACTAACTAAGAACAGGATTCGACAATGATTTATTTAACAAAACTGTATTAAGTGTACTTTTTTTATATAGGAATTTTTGCTAGTGTTCGGAGACTTTTGTCACCGACTGTACTTGTTTTTAATTTGTAGTCTGTGAGTCGAATAGTTAGTTACCACTGATTTAAGTTTAGCTATCTAGGGTTAAAAATACAAAAAGCTTCATGGAAATCCAAATGAGAATAAGAAATAATGTGAGCTTTAGAAAAGTCAAAACAGAATAACCATAAAATCCACAGTGGGAAGCAAAAGAAGATTTAGAAACATTACGAACTCCTCATTACGAACATTCTGTCTGTGCCCATTCAGTTTTCTATTTCACACGCCTCATAGTTTGGCCAATGTAACCTAAATTACATGAAGAGCAAAGGATGAAACACCAAACCAGTTTTTAGGTATATCAGTCAGATAGCTCCCGTTCTCCCTTCCCATGTTATCCAGTGGGATTTTTGTTGCTTCGTTTTGTAAGAATGTCTTATTCAAAAATGAAGGTTTTTTGAATTCTGTTTTCTTTTTTTATTATTATTACTCCTTCAATATGTCGCCTTTAAGATTCGTGAGCAATTTTTTTTTTTTTAAATAAATTTACGCATTTCGTTTAGAGATCCAAACTTAGAAGTCCTAAATTTAATAATTGAAATAAAATATTTAAATTATTATTATTATTATTATTTCGAAATATTGCTCACTAAACTAAAAAGCGACATATTAAAAAAAAAAAAAAGAAAAGAAAAGAAAAGAAAAAAGGAAAAAAGAATTTAAAAACCTCACTTTTGAATAAAATATTCTTTTAAAAGAGAGAACAAGAGCAAATGTGTAAAAGTCGAAAAATATAAGTATAAAAAGCAGTCATTTCCTGTTGAAGAGGGATGAGAAAGCATGTGGAAGAAGAGAGACGGGAAAAAAATTTCTGAAGATAATACTTTAAAACCGATCATTGATTTCAGACACCAATGATTTCGGGCATTTTTTTTTTTTTTATCCGCTAAGTGGCGTAGTTGTGTATGTATATATATATATATATAGAATACATTTAAGTAATGATAAGTGATGATATGAAAGTGAAATATACTACTAATATAGTGAAAGCCTACTAGTACTACATAGTTAATAGCTGTGTTCCCACCTGCTGAAGAGAATATAGCAACAGAATAATTTAATTTTTTGGCTTAAATAGTGTTTAACTTTAACTAATTTTCTTGTTTATTGACACTGTTAAAAAAATTTTCTTGTTGTTTATTACATTTCACTTTCATGTCATCACTTATCATTATTTAAATATATTTTTGTTTTTGTATATGATTTTGTGCTGCTTTGAGCGCCTTTTTATACAAATTAATTTTTGTCATTTATATTGAATTTAATATATATATATATATACATTACATTATTACGGCATTTACAGCATTGATTGCTGCGAATAAAATTTAAATGATTTTAACTCGAATACTTAAAAATGTTTTGTTACATACAGTAACAGAGCGGGGCTTACTCTTCAAAATAGAAAAATCTGCCGACAGCAAAGGGTTAAAATTAGAATCAGAGCTGCAACCTTTTTAATTTATTTAGTAGCTCTGCGAGCACCCGACTTTTTTACGTACTACTTTATTAAAAGAGTAATTTTTTCTTATTTAATAGTAATTACACACCGAAAAAAATTACTTCACAAAGAAAGTGGTGTGAGAAAACAGACGGGCACTAACAATTTTACGGAGTTAAAAAGTTAGCAACCATTCTACTAATATTCCTACATGTATTATAATATTTATATGGTTGCTTTAACTAGTGTAAAATGTGCCTAAAAACTCAATAACTTTTAAACCACTAGAAAGTTTTTAACTGTTAAAGACAGCTGTTCTTTCACAGCTGGTTGTTTCAGCGATGTTGAAAGCCCTTGTGTAATGGTGTAATGAAATAATTGTATTACTGCGTATTTCCTTAAAATAATCCTCTCAAAACAAATTTAACTTAAAGATAAATTCGTTAAATCACTCCGTCTTACTAATTGATTTAATGCTTAAACAAATCGCAAGTTTTCACTCCATTGTTTCTTGATTTCGTTTTAATTGGTGGATTTTTCTAATCCATGTAACAAGGCGGAGGCTTTCAAAGAAAAGATATATGAAGGAAAAAAGTACTAAATAAAAATAAATAGATTACCTTAGAACAAATAAACAAAATTAATTACTTTAATTACAGAAGCTTATGAATGCTTCAGGTAATGTTAATGGTGTTTAAGTAATGTTCTTTTGTTAACAAGATTTCACATTTGTCTATTTGTTTATCGGTAATAACACTAGTCGCCAAAAAAAAAAAAAAAAAAAAAAAAAAAAAAAAATGGGGGGGGGGATACTAGAAATGAAATTAACTATTTTCAACTTATTTTGTAGGGCAGAATTAAAAAATAATAGTGAAAAATCTGTAACACGTACAGTTTTTTTGTTATGATTATTTAGTCTGTACTGGAAACAATGTACAAAAGTCTTTAGAAGATATGTATTATTACTATCAATATTAATTATTTAGCATGGAATACTGTTAGTATGGACATAATATACATATTGTAGACTAAGTAGAACATAAAAACATGAAAAGTACACTAAATGATTGAATTATTACTTACAAACTTTGAATAAACACCATAAAATGCAATAAACTCGCAACAATTGTTTCGGGTGTGGCACTCGTGCTTATTTTATTCGCTTGATGAAGGGTCGTGTGTTTTTTCGACCCGAAACAATTGTTGCGAGTTTATTGCATTTTATGGTGTTTATTCAAAGTTTGTAAGTAATATTTTTTACAACGCCAGTTTTGTGGTGCTTTTTTATTAAAAATGATTGAATTGTTATTATTTGTTATTTTAAAACCGAAATACAAAAAAAAGGCTTTTTTACGTCTTGTGTTAAATGTCTTCCTTGTGATTTTAATACGAATAGTTCACAAATACAGCAAAACCTATCGGGTATGGTTTTACAAGTTCTACACTAAAAACTTGCCATTTTGAACATGAAACTTTAACTATAAAACAGCACAATCATACTTAACAAAGAATATCTGTTAACTAGAATATCAGAAAAAATCTGATGTGGGCACGACATGACTTCCTTATACACTTTTAGAAATATACATAATGTTAAAAATCATTGACATTGTACCCGAAACAGTAGGCTAAAAATATTTTAAAAAATGAATTATCACCGTGTTCTGAGCTTTTCTGAAAGTTAGTTAAAAACCGATTGCAAGATTTGTACTGGTAACGCTGACGAAGGCAGAAGGGACCCGAAAAAATTGGCTAAAAGTATTAAAAAAAGGAATTTTCACCGTGTTCTGAACTATTCTGAAAGTTTCAAATGTCTAGCTAGTCGGGAAGTTAGTTAAATAAATTTTCTGTTGAACCACATAAACGCTGACAAAGGCAGCAGGGACCTGAAACGGTTGGCTAAAAGTATTAAAAAAATGCATTTTCACCGTGTTCTGAACTATTCTGAAAGTTTCAAATGCCTAGCTAGTCGGGAAGTTAGTTATATAAATTTTCTGTTTAACCATATAAACGTTGCCGAAGGCAGCAGTGACCCGAAACAATAGGCTAAAAATACTTTAAAAATGCATTGTCACCGTGTTCTGGGATTTTCCGGAAGTTTTAAATGTCTAGCTAGTCGGGAAGTTAGTTAAAAATCGATTGCAAGATTTGTAGTGGTAACGCTGCCGAAGGCAGCAGGGACCCTAAATAGTTGACTAAAAGTATTTAAATAATGCATTTTCACCGTGTTTTGATCTATTCTGAAAGTTTAAAATGTCTAGCTAGTCGGGCAGTTAGTTAAATAATTTTTTTGTTGAATCACATAAACGCTACTGAAGGCAGCAGGTATCGGAAACAGTTGGCTAAAAATATTTAAAAAATGCATTGCCAATGTTTTCTGAGCTTTTCTGAAAGTTTCAAATGTCTAGCTAGTCGGGAAGTCAGTTAAATTGCAAGATTTGTCCTAACCGTTTTTGAGTTATTACCGTTTTTTGATACATTATGGCCAAAACCTATGTATTTTTGGTCATTATGAACCTAATTTTCCTAAATATCTCCAAAACGGAAAATCATACAGAGTCCAAAAAGGGAGGTGCACAACTAGATGTTATAACAAACCTATGTACCAATTCGCAACTTTCTACGTTCAACCGTTTTTAAGTTATGCGACATACTCACACACACACACACACTTTTTTTTTTTTTTTTTGGAAAGAAAAGAAAGAAAATTAATAATCAGTTTCAAAATGGTATCAAAAAAGTTTTTTTTTTTTTTTTTTTTTTTTTTTTTTTATTAAAAATTTTGAATTAGAAAAAATCTGATGTGGGCACCACATGACTTCCTTATACACTTTTAGAAATATACATAATAATAAAAAACATTGTCACTGGAGCCGAAACATTTGGCTAAAAATATTTTTAAAAAATGTATGCATACGTAAAAAAAAATAAAAAATAAAATTGTGCCTTGAGGGGACTCATGTCAAAGTTGTGCCTTGGGGGGGACTCATGTCAAAGTTGTGCCTTGGGGGGGGGACTCATGTCAAAGTTGTGCCTTGGGGGGACTCATGTCAAAGTTGTACCTTGGGGGGGGACTCATGTCAAAGTTGTACCTTGGGGGGAACTCATGTCAAAGTTGTGCCTTGGGGGGGACTCCTGTGCCTTGGGGGGACTCATGTCAAAGTTGTGCCTTGGGGGGGGACTCCTGTGCCTTGGGGGGACTCATGTCAAAGTTGTACCTTGGAGGGGACTCATGTCAAAGCTGTGCCTTGGGGGGACTCATGTGCCTTGGGGGGGACTCATGTCAAAGTTGTACCTTGGGGAGGAGACTCATGTCAAAGTTGTGCCTTGGGGGGGACTCATGTCAAAGCTGTGCTTTGGGGGGACTCATGTCAAAGTTGTACCTTGGGGGGGACTCATGTCAAAGTCGTGCCTTGGGGAGGGTACTCATGTCAAAGTTGTGCCTTGGGGGGGACTCATGTCAAAGTTGTGCCTTGGGGGGGGACTCATGTCAACGTGTTCTGAACTTTTCTGAAAGTTTCAAATGTTTAGCTAGTCGAGAAGTCAGTTAAATTGCAAGATTTGTCCAAACCGTTTTTGAGCTATTACCGTTTTTTGATACATTTTGCCCATTATGAACCTAATTTTCCTAAATATCTCCAAAACGGAAAATCATATAAAGTCCAAAAAGGGAGGTGCACAACTAGATGTTATAACAAACCTATGTACCAATTCGCAACTTTCTACGTCTAACCGTTTTTGAGTTATGCGACATACACCCACCCACACACACACACACAGACACACATACATACAGACGTCACGAAAAATCGTGTAAAGTCGCTTATATCTCTAAAACGAGAGCTCGTGTTAAGACGAAACTTGCAGGTGTGCAACTAGACATCATGACTGTCACACGTATAAATTGGCAACATTCAGCGATCATTCGTTTTCGAGCAATATGAAATACAAAATCCATTTCGCAAATCGGGATTACTATACTTCCTTATACTTTGTATAAGGAAGTAATAAAAAACGAGCGTGCAAAATGAAATTAAAAATAAAACAAAATAATTAAGTTGAGTTTGAGTTGGTAATTTTTGTTTTCTTTCTTTTTTCTTTTTCAATATTTCATAATTTATTGAAAAATAGAAAATAAAGAAAAGGAAAGGAAAAAGAAACAGAAACAGAAAAAATAATCGCATAAATTATGAATTGTTGACTAAAATGGCGGTAAAAATTCAAAAGTCGCCAAGTGAAGCTATATTAAGGCCATGATCAAGTGAAGCCATGATCAAGTTTACATGTTTAATTAATTAATTATTATTATTATTTTTTAATAAAAAGATAACAAATAAATTATTTTATTTATTTATTTATTTATTTGCATGATAAGTTGGCATTTTTTATAAATGCACCTAATATTATAACATGCTTTATTCCAGAATATTCGTACAAAAGACTTATTTATTTATTCAATTATTTTCATTGATTTGAAAAATAGAATTCTTAAATTTTGAATCACGAGGTAACAATCTTATATTGTTAGATCTCTTTGTATCTTTATTTAAAAACAGATGCATTTCAAAGATTTCAAGAAACTACATTTTATATTTCCACGTGCAATTGACATTATGCAAATTCTTCCATTTCATTTCAGATAAATACATTTTGCGAATATTTAAGCACAAATTAATGAAACAAAGAAACTGTCGCATAATTAGATTATAACTTTCATTTAAATGCAAATCAAAATTTTTAGCTAGCGCCTCCAGCAATTCTCTTGTAAATTGTGATTAGATTTGCAGCTTATAATAAGTAAGAAGTAGAGAAATTCTCTCTCAAATAAAGTTCTTTAGAGGTAAATGGGTTGTTTGTTAAAATATAAAGTTATTTAGACGAAATTTATTATTAAAAGCCATTAAAGAGATTACTTGAGAAATATAGAGTGAGTTAAGTTTAATTATGTATGCCCGACATTTTGGAACAATTCTATGTCACAATTAAGAATTTGTTTGGAACTAACAGCTGGTATACAAAAATATAAATAAAAATTAAAGATTATTCTTTTAAAAAATTAAATAACTCCCTTTAATAAATATAATGTTAATCAAACAAGAATTTTTAAATATTATTTGTTTATATAAAAAACATTTTCTTTCAAACTTCAGGACAGTTTAATCATTCGTCGTGTTTTTTAACACGCTTTTATTAGCTTCACCTGTATATATGTTTGTAAACGCTCTGGGAGCAAACAAAAAATCTATATTGTAAAAAATACTTTTCCTACGTGAAAGCTGTTGCTGTGAGGTAAAGCTCCGGGCAACGAACCAAAAGGTCTAACGTTCGAGCCCAGTCAGGGGAGATTTTTCAATAATGGTTTTTGTTTAATTCTAAATTATTTATATTACTTGTTTTTATTAAAGATGTAAATATTATGGTGTGTCACTGACACGATTTTTTCTTACCCTGCATTTTAATACTATAAAGATAGACATTTTGGGCCTTTTAGTTCACATTTCAATAAAAGCGTGTTCTTTAATTTTTTAAAAGAATAATTTTATTAGATAATTAATTAAGGCAGGCAAATAACTAAAAGGTAGCGTTCTTTCTCTTTAAATCTTTATTACCTGTCAATTTTAGTAAATAAGTCTTATATGTAAAAGAAATGTTGGTTGAAGATTTACCTTTTTCTAATCATTAGTGAGTGTCATTTCAATAACTAATTATGCGAGAAAAGAGAAAGGTAAATAAAGGTAAAAAAAAAAGAAAGAAAGAAAGAAAAGGATAAAAGGAAAAAGACAAAAGAAAAAGGAAAATAAATAAATATATATATATATATATATTTACCAGTGATTTCTGCTGCCTGAATTTCCATTTTCATATTATCTCTTTAAAAAAAATCTAAGAACTCGCTTTATCAGAGAATGATCTTGTTCATATTTAAGCATTGGGTAAGCATAGGGTGAGGTGTGTATATATATATATATATATATATATATATATATATATATACAGGGGTGACCCCTTCTCCCCTCATTCCTTAAAATCTTAACCACGCGCAATCATTGTAAAATAATGCATATTTAAACAAATAATCGTTAAAATGAATTTTTATTATATTGCACATATAAAAGAAATTTATTTCAAACTTAATGAGTTTTTAATTATTAGTATTTTTTCGAATAGTTAATTATAAGTATAAATAAATAAGTATAATGTACGAGTGTTTACCAAACGATAGTTTCGAAACGGACAGTATCGAAAAAAGATTGAAGTAACACTTATATAATTATCACCATGCTTAAATCCTGATTTTATATAAACAATCTCTACGTCCCCAGTAGCACAACAATACTGACCAATGTTGGCCCATTATTAGCCAGTATTGGCCAATGTTGGTCGGCTGTAAGCGAAAGATGGTCCAACATTGGCCAGTATTGTTGTTCTACTAGGGGTACTATTAACTATCATGTTATTTTCTGTACTTTATTTGCTTTATCCTGTGGACCATAAAATGACAGAAAATTTACGCCAAATACAGTATCAAAATATGCTATGAGCACTATTTCATCCGTATGAGACAACAAATTTCTTTGTAGTTGTATATATTTCCCATTTTAAATATTTTGATTTATTAAATATAAATTTATTAATTTGAATTAATTAATTATTCTAGTATTATATCTTCTGATTCATATTTTTACGGTGTAAAAAGAAATATATTTATTTATCTACATGCGAAAAATAAAATTTTATCAATATATTAACAGGCAAGCATAAAATTTGTGGTACACATTTAACATATATTAATTATGGGAGTAGAGGGTTGAAAATGGTATCATTCGAAAGGTATGGATGTGCAGAATACAAAAATTATTTTTTTATGATGTCAAGAACGCCAAGGACGAACAGATACGAAATCTATGCCATTTTGTTTCTAGAAATTCCAAATTAAAATTTTGTCAATTTGAGAGCAAAATAACTTAATCTAACACATGTGCACTATAACTAATTTGTAACTATACTCAAATATAGGAATTAAAATAAGGAAATAATTTTCCTCAATTTTTAATAATTTTTTACAAAAAATCCAATGGACGATTAACATAGGAAATCTTTTACTTAGCCCCAACAATGGTCAGTGACGTCACACTTCGCTTGCGTATATCTTTTGCATATATAAGAAGAAAATATAAAATTTGGAAAAACTTCCGGTTTTCAATGAATTCACACATTTTGATATTTCCTTGTGTTTCAATTAAATTAAATCTGCTACTATTTTTAAAAAAATTGATTTATTACTAGCTTCTGTATGCATAAGAAGAAAGTTGAAGATACAGAAAAAATTTCGATTTCTGGTTTTCGCTGAATTTACATGTTTTGAGCTTTTCTTACGTTTCAATTAACTGAAATTGACTACTTATTTTTAAAAATGTGTATTTATTGCTAGCTTCTGCATGTATAAGAAGCAAGTAGAAGATATGGAAAAACTTTTAATTTCCGGTTTTCGACGAATTTACACGTTTTGATATTTCCTTGAATTTCAGTTAACTGAAATTGACTACTTATTTTTTAAAAAGTGGATTTTTTTTTCTTTCCTCTGCATATATAAGAAGAAAGTATAAGATTCAGAAAAATTTTAAATTTTCGGTTTTCGATGAAGTTACACGTTTAGAGATTTCCCGAACTCAATTCGTTCATTTTTGCAAAATGTCTGTCTTTTTGAATTCAAACAATGTACTTTATGAACCAATGGAATTAATTTAACCGAATTTGATATTTGGTTGGACCTTGGTTTGACATGGTACCGATTAGCTTTTGGGCTGTATCCCCCAAATATTTTCCACGTTGCGATTTCCTCTCATTTCAGGAAAAGCTCAACATCTGCAGCGTACCAAACTTAGAGAATTATATTAAGTAAAACTCTGCTGGTTCAGTTAGAATGCATATCGACAAACAATTGCCATAGCTGTGTTGCAAATTAATTCCGTTTAGGACAAGGCAATAACTTTGCTTTGCCTTTCTTTGCAAAAAAGTGGCCGAGTTTCGACCACTGGGCAATACTAGTATTTATAAAATGTTTAAACTTATAATTACATCAGTTTTGGAAAGTGAATGAGTAAAAATTAATTTTTGATATTTTTTTATTATTCACGTATAAATAAAAGAGTGGCAACGCGTGAATGACGTTTTTGGTCATCTCTATGCGAGTGGGTGGAAACAGTGCATTGTAATGGAATATGTATTTATCTTATTGGTTGATTCGCCTTTTTTATAGAGCAACGTAGGTATGATGGCATTCCAACAGTCAATTAGATGAATGAACTTTCCATGATAACAGGCTGTTTCTAACCACACATATGGAGATGACCGAAACGTCAATCACACGACGCCAATATTTCTTTCGATGCCAAATAATAATAATAATAATGAAAGCATAAACTTATTTTCACACAAGTTTAATATGCTTTAAAGTTAATTTTAAAGTTAATATAAAGTCTTTATATTGATATTTTAATTTATTAAAGAAAAGTAATTAAAAATTCGAAAGCCAGGCTTCGAGGTACATCAGGAAACAAACCTTTATGCAAAATTATGTAGCTCAACGGTCAGCCGCTTGCCTACAGAAAAGACCGACACACGCATAAACACGCAAACATCTTCTTTCATTATAAGTAGAGACTTTATTTTTATTATAAGATGGCTTTTTTTTTTTTTTTTTTTTTTTTTTTTTTTTTGTTAAAAAGACTCTTTTTATACTGTGGGACAGATATTTAATTATCAACAACGACATCTGTTTTAATCAAAAAGAACTGTTTTGATATGATATGTACATAGGTATAGTAATATATATAGATCTATCATCCCCATGTTATCGAGCAAAAATTTTTGATGCCGAAAAAAAGTTCTAAAATCAGCCATTAGAGAGTATTGAAAAAAAGAAAAAAAAGAAAAAGGAATCTGAAACTGTATCTGGAGTTTTTCATTCACCTTTAGTAAAAAAATTATTCACAAATTTTATTTACTAAATTATCCGTGTTTATTCCTGTGTGTGATTTACTCGGGGAAAAGCAGCCATTAGAGTGACTCTTCCCGAGAAAAAAATTATCACATTTTTCCTCTCGCTGATCAATCTATGTCTTATTACTATATATATATATATATATATATGTATATATATATATATATATATATATATATATTCTATTTTGCCAACAAATTCAGCTATATTTCACAGTTTTTGTGCAAACGATTTATGTATTTATTTATCATCACTAATTTAAAAATAATATTTCTTAAATTTTAGATCGCCAGGTGGCATTCTCATACTGATTATCTCTTTTTGCATCTTAATTTAAAAACAGATGCAATTTAATATATTACATTTAATATTCCACGTGTAATGGACGTTATGCAAATTATTCCATCTAATTTCAGATAAATACATTTTGAGAATATTTAAACATGAATTAACGAAATAAAGAAATAAAGAAACTTTCGCATAACTAGATTATATCTTTGATTTAAATGCAAATCAAAATTTTTAGCGAGTGCCTCCAGCCGTACTTTCACAAATTGTGATTAGATTTGCAGCTTATAATAAATAAGTAGAGAAATTCTCTCTCAAACAAAGATTTTCGAGGTAAATGGGTTGCTTACTAAAACATAAAGTTGTTTGGATGAAATTTATTGTTAAAAGCTAGTAAAGAGATTACTTGAGAAATATACGAGGAGTTAGTTTAATTATGTGTACTCGACATTTTGAAATAGTACTATGTCACAATCAAGGATTTGTTTGGAACTAGCAGGTGGTATTGTAAAAGTACGTATGATTTAGATAAATATTTAATACATATTTGGTATCATGCTAATCAAACCAGAATTTATATATGTATATTGCACCGATGAAAAAAAAAAAAAACAAATTCTTTCAAAATTCAAAATAATTTAAACATTTATAGTCTTTTTTGATAATTAAATAATTTGGTGTTTTAATAAGGTGACATTTTTTGTTAAAAATATTCATTTTATACTGTGGGACAGACATTTAACTATCCACAACTTTATCTGTTTTAACCAAAAAGAATTCTTTTGACATGTTATTATCAACGAGATAAATAAATTAGAGTGCTGAATGTATGAATGAAGGATTAGTTTTTCGTGGTTCAAGAGGAATCAGTTGACATGAACCAATAGGTTGCTATCTTTGGCCCTTTATCGCTATTTTGGAATTTAAAATTTCAGTTCGGCAAATTATCATTATTATTGGGTAACATGACAGTCCTATGACCGAAATAAATTTTCACATATTTCACATTTTAATAAATAATAAAATACCTTTTTTTCCCTCGTTTCCCAACAAAGTTTAAAAGTGTTTATAACAGAAAAGTTAAACTTTTAAAGAACTAAATTTAACAACAAATAATAATTTTTCAGCTATTTTTAAGCATTTTGTCGGTTAAATTTCGACTACACGAAATAACAAAGAAGTAAAATCAAAACCAAAATGATTTAGAACGAAAGAATATTAAACTACATAAGTAAACATAAAGATTGGCGATTATGACTTTTTCCAGGAATAATCTCCAAACCGTTGCCATAGAAATTTATTGAAAATAAGCTGTTACCAAGGGAACCAACGCACATAGGGTTCATCTCACATGACTCATGTTGAACCATCTCAGGGTTACCATTTATCACTCTACTTTATTTATCTCGTTGGTTATTATCATTATTATCATTTTTTTTTCTATATTGCCAACAAATTCAGCTTTATCTATAGTTTTTACGCAAACGATTTATTTACTTATTTATCCTCACTGATTTAGAAATAATATCTTAAATTCTGGACCGCCAGTGATTCGCTTGTAAATTGTGATTAGATTTGCAGCTTACAATAAGTAAGTAGAGAAATTTTCTCTCAAATAAAGATTTTCGAGATAAATGGGTTATTTGCTAAAACATAAAGTTGTTTAGCTGAAATTTATTATTAAAAGCCAGTAATGAGATTACTTGAGAAATATTTGAGGAGTTAGTTCAATTACACGTGTGCCCGACATTTTGAAATAATGCTATGTCACAATAGGTTTGTTTGGAACTAGCAGCTGGTATTGTAAAAGTATCTATGATTTAAATAAACATTTATTACATATTTGATAAATATCATGTTAATCAAATCAGAATTTATATACGTGTATTGCATATAAGAAAAAAAATTTCTTTCAAAATTCAAAATAGTTTTTTTTTTTTTTTCTTTAAATAATGAAATAAGATAATTAATAAAAAGAATTACAAAATAAAAAGAACTTTTTACATACCATGTTTTTAAATTTTCTGTTGAATCATATAAATTTGACAATTCTATGTATTAATAATTACTTTAAAAAAAATTTTTGATGAATTTTCCCATCAACTTGAAAGAAAATGATTAGTGCATAATAAAGAGAGAAATTATAAGAAATTTTCAAACATTTATAAATTATGAATTCAATTCTGCTTAAAGATGCCTAAAAGTGTTAAAAGAATGCATTGTGATCGTGTTCTGATCTATTCTAAAAGTTTCAAAAGTCTAGCTAGTCGGGAAGTTAGTTAAAAATCGATTGCAAGATTTATACTACACAAACAAACAAACAAACAAACAAGAAAGCGAGTTAATAAAAACATGGTAAAATATAGTAACTTCATTTTGAATCTTAATCACATGTGAATTTTAATAAATAAGTCTTAAGTAAAACACGTGTTGTTGAAGCTTTACGATTTTCTAATCATTGGTGTTTTTTTTTTTTTTTTTTTTTTTTTTTTTTAAATAATTAGTTAAGGTAGAGATTAGAATAAAGAAGAAAAAATATGAAATTAGAAAATAAAGAAGAAAAGATTTACCTGAGATAGCTGAACTGAATTTTAATTTTAAGATTATTCATTTAGAAAGTTATTAATCAACTTTAAGTTAGGTGAACCTTGTTTACATAAAGGGTTTGATTCCTGCGACCCCACCTTAAAATTTAATCACAAGCAAAATTTAATACCTAATACGTATGTAAAAGGAATGATTAATAAAGTTTTTTTTTTTTTTTTTTTCCAAATAATTGGTAATCTTTCTGAATAATCAAATAAGATTTTAAACCAGTAGAATATAGAAAATACGGAAACGGATTTTTCTGCAAATATGAAATGCTGGACTGAATCTTCATTTGAGGATTATTAAATTAGAAACATGATGATCCCCTTTACCATATTTGTACTCGCAAGCATACGGATTATGAATAAATGTACAAGAGTGAATCAAGTTCCACAAATTTATTCCTTTACACAAGGGAAAAAAAATGAACTGAAGAAATTACGGGTTGACTGAAGAAATCAAATCTAATCAAGATGAGATGAAGAAAGAATTATCATCAGTAAGAGACGACTTAGTAAACGTGAAAGAAGTGATAGAGTATAAGTTATCAAGTGTGGAAAACAGAATAGATGAAATATATGAGAAAGTTATAAAGATTGAAAAATTTTTTGAAGACAAAGTTATGGAGGTAGAAGAGAGTGTTACGGAGATAAAACAGAGTTTTGAAGAGAAAATTAAAGAAAATGTCGATCACGAGTTGAAAGGAAGATTTTCAGAAATAGAAGGTAAATTGAAGAGAATGGAAGAAGATCTGGAGAGAAAATTGGAAGAAAAGTTAGAATCCATGCCCCAGGAAACTGAAAAGAGAGAAAAAAGAAGCCAGAATCAGGAGTTTATTAAGCTATCCACCTACGACGACAGTTCCTCCTGGCAGGTATATAAGACGCAGTTTTCCATCGTAGCTGAAGCTAACGGCTGGGACTCTACTGCCAAGACAGTCCACTTAGCAGCAGCACTACGGGGAGATGTAGCCGAGATACTGAGAAATATTTCTAAAGAAGAACGGAACGACTCTGAGGCCCTGACCAGAGCACTGGAGCTACGTTTCGGAGAAAAGTGTTCTAAAGACTATAGTCGCCTCCAACTAAAGTCCCGTTACCAGAAAGCGGGTGAAAGTTTGCAAGAGCTAGCAGCGGATATTCAAAGACTGTCACACCTGGATTTCTCCGACTGCCATGCTGACACTCGGAATGACTTGGCCCTTCAGTACTTTATCGATGCCGTTCGAGATCCAGAAATCCAAAAAGCACTTAGACTCTCCAATATCAGGGATGTTGAATCAGCTTTCGGCTACGCGATGAAGATAGAGGCAGCCCAACAAACCTCCCGTAAAGACCGCCATACCATCAGAGCAGTCTCATTAGATGATACACCAGTTGATGTAAATGAAATGAAGAGATGTCTCGCGGAAATCTTAAAGAGATTGCGCAGCCTTGAAAATAAGGAAGTAAAAGATCCGAAGATAAAGTGCTGGGACTGTGGAAGAGATGGACATGTGAGGAGAAACTGCCCTATTCGACCAACTAAAGAAAATAACCCGGCTTCAACATCACTGCAGGAAAACTAAGAGAAGGCCATCTCACAAGGCGGAGGTTGCCGGAAATTAAAGAGCCCCAATTAACATTATTTCATGTATCATCAGTGAGTGGCAGCGATAATGGACTTTACGTCTATGGACAAGTTAACACGTCCACCTGCCGTAAGATTCTGGATACTGGAGCCAACGTAACCATCATTAGAACGGATTTGGCTCAAGAACTAAAAGATAAGATCATCTGGACGCCGCCCTGCGTTAAACTCCGGACTGTAACCGGTGACGAAATCAAAATATTTGGGAAAATGAACTTGACCATCACATTTGGAAATGCCAGTTACCACCATATCGCATATGTGGCTAATATAAAGGATCCTTTAATCCTTGGAATTGATTTCCTGAGAAAATTTAACTTTAAATTGGACTTCCAGAATAATGAACTACATTCAAGTTCGGAAGACATAGCTGTGTTTAACACTGAAAATCCAGATATTCAGCCAATTTGTCAGATATCAGCCAAGTCTGAAATTTCCATCCCTCCCACACACAGAGACAATAGTTTCAGGAACACTTCCTATGAAGCAATACTTCCGATATGGATTGATTGAATACCCGAATAAACAGAATTGATACAGGAAATCATCCTCCAATTAAGCAACATCCAAGAAAACTTCCATTTGCTAAACAGGAAGAGATGGTTGATCTCCTAAATGAAATGCAGTATAATGACATCAGTGAACCATCAACGAGTCCTTGGGCCTCTCCAATAATGCTGGTGCGAAAGAAGGGTGGTTCAACAAGATTTTGCGTGGATTATCGTCGTTTGAATGACATCACGAAGAAAGACAGTTACCCTCTTCCTAGAATCGACGACACATTGGACACACTAGCTGGCAGTAAATGGTTCTCGACTTTGAATCTGAAGAGCGGTTACTGGCAAGTAGAATTACATCCTGACGATCCTGAGAAGACTGCATTCACCACGGGACAAGGCCTGTGGTAATTTAAAGTTATGCCATTTGGATTATGTAATGCACCTGCAACCTTCGAGCGCCTGATAGAGACAGTGTTGAGAGGACTTTCCTGTGAAGCCCGTCTGGTATATTTGGATGATATTATCATTGTGGGGCGCACTTTTGAAGACCATCATCGAAACATCCGTAAGGTGCTTGAGAAACTCAGAATGGGTAACCTGAAATTGAATCCTAGCAAGTGTGACTCGTTTCGTCGTGAAGTGAGTTATCTCGGCCATATCATATCTGCTGAAGGTGTGAGAACTGATCCTGAGAAGATCTCTGAAATCGAGAACTGGAGTCGCCCAGAAAATGTACACCAACTCCGAAGTTTCCTGGGATTATGCACTCTCTGCAGTAAGTTTGTGAAGGGTTTCTCGAATATTGCCAGACCACTTCACAAGCTGACGAAAGCCAAACAGAAGTTCCAGTGGACAGATGAATGTGAAAAAGCGTTCAAGAGACATAAAGAGGCTTTAACGTCATCGCCTATTTTGACGTATCCACAGCCCGACAAACAGTTCATACTTTATACAGATGCCAGCCATGAAAGTGTCGATGCTGTTCTGTCGAAGGAAGTTGAAGTCCAAGAAATTTCATTGCCTATTGGAATAAATGCCTGTCTAAACGGGAGCGAAATTACTGTACCACCGGGAAAGAGCTACTCGCCATCCTAAAAGCCATAGAACATTTCTATCATTACCTCTATGGCAGAAGGTTTCTGCTCCGGACTGACCACGCATTTTTAACATGGTTGCTTCAGTTCAGGAACCCGTAAGGCCAGATTGCCAGGTGGATACAACGCCTCCAGGAATATGACTTCGAGATACGCCATCGCAAAGGGACTCTACATGGTAATGCGGATGCCTTGTCTCGGAAAGCTGCAAGTACTGCTCTAGAGCCGAATAGATATACCAGCAGATAAATCCAGTTGCCTGCCAAGCTACAATCTTAACACTTCGACACTGGACCAGTGGAGTGACCAGGAGCTTAGACGAGCCCAGTTGAAAGATCCTTAGATAAAGCCAATATTACGGCTGAAGGAGACGACCAGCAACAGACCCAGACAGGACATCTCCGCATTTAGCCCCATCATGAAGAGTTATTGGGCACTCTGGGACTCTCTTCATATCAGGAACGGCGTACTATACAGAAAATGGGAATCTGATGATGGGAAAAGCTTCAAATGACAGACTGTATTACCAAGATCGAAGATTCCAGATGTTCTAGAGCAGTTGCATAGTAACGCAACCGGAGGCCATTTTGGGGTGATGAAGACTCTGCAGAAAGTTCAAGAACGCTTTTACTGGTACAAGGCAAGGGAGGGCGAGAAAAACTGGTGTAAATTCTGTGATGCTTGTGCGGCACGCAAAGGCTCACAAAAACGAAGCCGAGGAAGATTACAACGATATAACTTTTAAGCAACATTTGAACGGATTGCACTCGACATCTTGGGTCCTTTTCCACGGACCTCCAGTGGAAATAAGTACATCCTCGTCGTGATGGAGTATTTCACCATGTGGTCTGAGGCATATCCCATTCCCGATCAAGAGACATGCACTCTTGCAGATACACGTACAGCAATGGGTGTCAAGATACGGCACACCCCTACAACTTCATACCTTTACATCTGCTGTTTTCAAAGGACTGTGTCAATTACTCGGCATAGACAAAACCCAGACAACTTCCTTGCATCCCCTGTTGGACGGCATGGTGGAGAGGTTCAACCGTACCATCCTGAATAACCTCTCACTTCTAGTATCAAGAAACCAGCAAGATTGGGACTTGAAGTTGCCATTCTTCTCGCTGGCTTATCGAAGTGCTGTCCATGAAACCACTGGCTTTACCCCAGCTTGGATGCTGTTTGGTCACGAACTTCGTCTCCAATGTGATCTCCTGTTTGGTTGTCCACCAGATGCGCCTTCAACGTCCGAGGAGTACATCCAAGATCTCCAGGCACGATTTGAAGACGTACACAATTTTGCTCGGGAGCGGATTCATATGTCAACGGAGAAAATTAGGTACGATTAGGTACGATCTAAAGGTTACACAACATGAATTCCAGGAAGGAGACAAGGTCTGGTTGTGGAATCCTGTTCGACGCAAAGGACTCTCTCCCATGTTACAGTGCAACTGGTACGGACCGTACACAGTCTTAAAAAGGCTGAATGATGTAGTTGTACGGATTACTAAAACACCTTCATCAAAACCGAAGGTGATGCATTATGACAGACTAGCCAAGTACCACACTTAACGGTAATATTAAAATTTAAACTGTAAATACTTGTAAAATTACCACATGCGTAATGTAAATATTTGTATATAAATATTTGTACATATTTGGAAAATTTGTAAATATTTCTCACTTGATTTTGCAATCTATATTTCTATTTTATCGTTATATGCAACTTAGTTTTTGTATTTTAGATTGTTTAATTTGTTTAGTTTCACCTCTTGACCAAGGTTTGCACTGCCCTTGACGTGCAGTCCTTGGGAGGGGGGCAGTATTACGGAATTTTAAATAATTTTATTTATTTTTGTATAAATTCTTTCAAGGACGGTTAGTAAGGTTATAAAATGCTAATTTTGTGCATTTCTAGTCGTTTTAGCGTCAAAATAGCCTAATTTACCCTTAAAAACGCATTAAAAAGCTACAATAAGACAGGTAAAGGATTTGGCGCCAAATTTCGCGACTTTTTCCCTCCTTGGCAATTTTTTCGTGACCTTGGCGAGAAAATCCTCATTAGGGATATGCCAAATATGGAACCTGAAATATGATTCGCTGATGAGATGCGGAAAATTCTCGATTTTTCCACACTTTTCTACAGAAGTATAAAAGGGACGTTTTTCGCAAAGTCAATTCAGTCTGAGATCAGAGTCAGTCAGTTTTGCTAATGCTTGCATTGCAATTGAAAGAGTTCTAAACCTCTTTGAAAGAGACTTGCTTTATGTGCTATTGCTATACAGTTTGTACTGTGGTTTTGCTGTTGACAGCTGTTGTTTGAGCTGTGTTTATTGGTGGAATTGAAGCTGGTTCTCATTTTATAGACTTGTATTTTTCTGGAACTTTCTGTAAATAAAACTCCTAAATTTTTACGAGTTTCGCCACTCATTCTCGGGCAACTTACGAACCCCCGAGTACGCAACAATATAATATTCTGTACATCCTCAAGAACTATTTATCACTTGAAAAAGACAATTTTTCCTACTTTCACATAAGTTTGAGAAGATATTAGCAACAATAGAGTTCCAAGATGTAGTAATAGCATTTTTCAACTCATCTACCCTATTGCATTTTTTGTTTCCTGTGCATAAATGCCTCGAGCTATCATCCCCCATAGATAATCTACTAGGTTTAGATCAGGAGAGCAAGGTCACCAACCAAGAGCTGCTACCTTTCCCAATTGGAAAAATCCTTTTGGTTCATCGCTCTTGTACTAAGAAGCATTTTCTTGGAAAAGAATTAATTTATTTCATCGAAATTTTCGAAAAAATAGTAACAGAGCATTTTTTAATACTGTTATGTACTGCGAACTATTTATTCTATTAGATATAAACGGGATATCAAGCCTTCCTGAAGAAGAAAAAGCAGCGAGAACCATGACGTTACTGCCATAAAATTTTGCTTTGAAAAAAAAAAATCTTTCTTTTCTGAAGTCTCGCCAGTATCCATTAAATCCGTCGAGACTGCCTAGATTGAACTTTTTTTCATTTGGAAAAACGACCAAGTACAAGAACCTGAGTTTAGAATTTTTTTTTAAATATATTATTTATTTATTTATTTATTTATTTTTGAGAAATTACCAATTTTTAGTCACAATCCATCTTTTGTCAGGCGAATTCCTGACTTTTCTATTTAGAAAATTTGGTCGCCTTAGTATTCGCACATTTATTAATCAAAATCATGATTGGATCGTAATTGCTGAGTCTATGGGTGAAAATATCTTTGAGTATCCATAATTCAAATCTCAGAAATTTAGAGACATTCATGCTGAAGTTGAATGGGTTTGAAGTAGCACTAAAGGTACAGGGTCTAGAATAAACAGTGTGGAAAGCGGCAAATAAAATTGTACTAAAAAAATTAATCCTGTCACCAGATGTCATTGTAATCGAAGCTAGTGTCACGTTATCAAAACCGAGACTCCCTATTGGTTAATTATGTGCTTAGGTCACGTGATTGAGCTGACGAAACTGGGAAAAACAATCAGGTCTTCGATCACAGCGACATCTGGGGAAGCTTAATTTTTGTAGCATTATTTTAACATTACGGTTATAGGCAATTTCCACACTGTTTATTCTAGACGCTGTAACAAAAGTGTCGGAACACTAGCAAAATATTTCTAAGTAAAAAAAGTACACTTCACACGGTTTTGTTAAATAAATCCTTGTCGAATCTTGCTCTTAGTAAGTGTAAATACATGATTCGATAAGGATTTATTTAACAAAACCGTATGAAGAGTACTTTTTTTACATAGGAATTTTTGCTAGTGTTCGGACACTTTTGTTACCGACTATACACCGTGACCAATAAGTTCTCATACAACTTTTGAAGCACGTTAAAAAATTGTACATATGTGTTACTGTAGTCCCAATTATTTTGCATGCAATTTAGTGTAAGGTATAAAGCTATTGCAAGTGTAAATGTTGTACTAATTATAATTTTTCTTTAATTAGGTAGAATGAAGAAATTGAGAGAAATTGTGATAATTAAATTCGTCAAAGGAGAGTAGACGGGGGAAATTTTCAGAAACTTGAAAGTCCTGGGGGTGAAGAGAGATTTCATTTACAGAACTATCAGAAGGTATAATAAGACGTTCTCTGTCGATGACAGAAAAAGATCTGGCAGACCGAGGTCCGTTTGGACAAAAGAGGCTGTGAAAAGGGTCAGGGAAAGGATACGACGAAACGGACAAAAATCTGCTAAAAAAACTAGCACGAGAGCTCAAAATATCGAAGGGGTTAATGTTAAACATTCTGAAGAAGGACCTTGGGTTCATGGCTTATAGAAAACGTAAAATTCCCGGAGTTTTAGAGTCTGCTAAGATGAAAAGGAAGCAAAGGGTGGAAGAACTTCTTGCTTGGCACGCTGGGGATGAATTTGTCTTTTAAGACGAAAAACTATTCATTTTACAGCAAAGTCTCAAATCCAAAAATGACAGAGTATGATCAGTTTCTATTGATAACATCCCTGAGATCCAACATTACGTTCCGCGTTATCAAAATGCTTCGCCTCTGATGGTTTGGACCGCTTTTTCCAAAAGAGGAAAACTCCCGTTTGTCTTCATTGATAAGGGGTTAGAAATGAATGCCTAATATTATAAAACTGAGGTTTTGGAAAACGTTTTTCTCCCAAAAGTCCAGAGTATGTATGGAGCGGAATATTTCTGCGTCCAACAAGATGGTACCCCTTCTCATACCGCACGTGTGGTTCAGGAGTGGTGAAGTCAAAATTTAGCTGACTTTTGCCAAAGAAAGAATGGCTCCCCAACTCCCCCGATATGAGCCTGCTTCATTATTTTGTGTGGCCATATATGCTCTCCCAACTGAATAACTATAAAATCACTGATTTGAGCAAATTCAAAAATGTAATTCAAAAGATATGGTAAGAAATGCCAATGGAAGCCGTGCGTGCCGCATGTGATGGATTTGAAAAGAGACTTAAGCTTGTTAAGAAACTAAAAGGCGGAATTATTCCAAAGGATTTATTGTAAAGATTGTCAATGATTGCTACTTTAATTTGATGCAAAAAGTTTTTGTATGATTTAGTTTGTGTTATTGTAATAAAAATTTGAAAGTGTATGAGAACTTATTGGTCACGGTGTATGTATTTGGCTATTGGCGAGTATTTGGGAGTCATCCCTAAGTGCTCTCTGGAGACAAACCGTCTCATTTTGATCTTATACAGAAGGATTGTCTCCCATTTTTGCACCACGTTGTCTTTTACGTGAAATTGATAACTACATGGAACATAACTAATTAACGTCAACACGGCCCCGCCATTCTCTCGAACCCTATGTAAAACAATCATGAAAGATACAACTCTCTAAATACCAATGTCCTCTATGTTCTCATCCGAATTAAACCTTTGGGGGTCACAAAATACAGTCGGCAACAAAATAATTAAAACACTAGCAATAAATCCTACTCAAAAGATGGGCACCTAATACTGTTTTGGTATGTAAATATTTGTCGAGTCATGATCCTAGTCCTACACTGTTTATAAAAAAGTAAGTTGATGATAAAAATTAGCAATGAAACCGAAAAAAAAATAGATATATATATATGTATATATATATGTGAAAAGTGTGGATGTGTGTGCTTCAATAATTTTGCTAGCGACTATATCTTCGAACTATCCTTGGGGATGAGCTCCAGACCGTCGCCGATTGCCCATAGCGTAGCACTAGTACGACATAAAATTCACTCATCCTCAACCCTCTAAATACTGACTGCAATTATTCCACTTCAATGTCGATGTTTCAACAGGAACTGAACTTAACCGTCTTGTCTAATAGGAAACCTAGAAAAAAATTCACGAATTAAAAAACTTAAAATGTCTTGAAATTATCTCATGATTCAAGTGAATTTCCATTTTGTTCCGTCTTCTAAATTTGGAAAAGCATGGGAGCCATCGTCTCTACAGGAGATCAAAATTGTGATGGCATGTCACCTTACCACTCCTATGAGTGTGTCTCTGACCGCCGCCAATTGCTCTCTCTGCATAGCTTTTGTGCGACGTTAAAAACACTCAACTCAACTCTAAATTTGAGAGATTACACAGCTGTGTCCACTATTGGATCTGATTTTAAAAATCAAATGAGCCAATAGTGGACAGAGCTGTCCACTACTGGTCGTGATGATATTTTTTGGTGCCGGTAGTGGACACGCATAAAAATACTATATGTTAATACAAGATTTAAAAAACAGCACAATAAATGAATTCTGCATACTTTTTTTAGTCACATGAAAGCAAAAGGTAGAAGAAATCAATTAAAAATAAGCAAAGGCAAAGCAAGCAAAATTTTATTTCTTTATTCAAAACGGTAAGAAGAAACGGCAAAATCACAAATCGTGTATATTTTTTTTACTTAAACTAACGTTATTCTAAAACTGATGGCTGGAATCGTTTGTAATTACAGACATTAATAATAGAGGGTTATAACTTCCTTCTTGAACATTGCTCAAAACTTCATAAGAATTAGAAATCTTATTTTCCAAGTTTAAATAAATAATAATAATAATAAAAACACTACCGGTACAGGGTCCACTACTGGTGCTTTTATCTTAAGTTGCATTTGTAAAATCTCTATTACAAGAAACTATGTTAATTAAACAAATTGGGCATGTTAACGGTAACGTTGTTATTTTGTATGTTAATATAGAAGAAAATGTTGTAATGGCCACATATTAGTTTTATGCTTGAAAATATTTATTTTATGACAAAATTTTGGTTAGAATCTTCAAAATATTTTTAGACGATTTTTTTCATATTATACGTTATCCCTTAAAAATATTATAACTAATTGAAAATAAATAAAAAAGGAATAAATAAAAGAATAAATAAAAGAATAAAACTACGTACATAGAATAATTAATTACGTATTTCTAATCACTGCATATTTATGATGTATTAGAAAATGAATTCATTTATTCAGAATGATTATCCATCAACATGAATTTAATTTTGAATAAGAAGGTTTTAATTAAGCGAAAAATGTAATTAAGTTTTCTGTTCGCTTGTAATTCTATATAATTCATTCATAAATTCATATTAATTGGAGTAAAATATGCATCATTATTATTTTATAATAAAGAATTTTTAATAAATAGAGGGATGGATGGATGGATAGATGGGTGGGTTTTACGTCGCACTAGTACTGCGCAATGGGCAATTGGCAACGATCTGTGACTCACCCCTGGAGGTGATCCAGAGACATGCCATCACAATTTAGTAACTACAGGGAATTATCGTATTTTCCGGCATTTAACGCGTAAGTTTGTTAAATCAGTTATACATTTACAGTAAAAGCTACAGTCGGTAACAAATGTATCCGAACACTAGCAAAAATTCCTATATAAAAAAAGTAGAGTTAATAGAATCGACAAGGACTCCGGATTCAACTTTTTTTATACAGGAATTTTTGCTATAGTCCATTCCCCATCACAGGCGCTTCAAGGCCACGGAATGCGGAGAGGGAGATCACGTGCTCAATTCCATTCAGTGAGATGTCGTTATTTCTTCAGTAACCTAGCAACGGACGGGGAAAGTGAAATCACTGTTATCTGAGCGTGGCCGACTGAGGTAGGACTTGAGGCGACTGAGTAAAAGAATTAAAGTATAGTGTTCGGATACTTTTGTTACCGATTGTATTTCTTAACAAGTTTTTGCTTCTTACAAATCCAGCTTTATTTGTAAATTAAATTTTCTGGTGTGCAACTCATTACTGTGACCTGCGCGTTATACGCTAAAAAATACAGTAAGATTCAAGAACAATAACTGAGCTAAATGTTGTTACGTATAAATTGTGTTTTTTAGTGCACTACATGATAGTTTTAATTAAATGTATGCTATAAACAGCATCTTGTATTTACAATGAGAGGGGATTGACACCAAATTTGTTGGTATTTTAAGTGAGAAAACTGTAGATTTAAGGGTTTCATGGGTTTCACAAGCTAAAGAAAAAGCATATTTTCTCTCGTTTTATATACAGAGTGTTTCTAAGATCGTGGAACAAATTTGGAGGAAATATAGAGAATCACAAAAATTGAGAATTGTTCAGGAACCTATCTTCGTAAACAGAAATTTAATCCTTTAAGAACCCCTAGTTCAGAGTTCCCAACTTTTCTAATTTATTCACGATAATTTTTAGCCCCGCCTCTTTTCATACCAGAAATTTTCAAAAATGATTTTCTTCTTATTTTAATCGTTGTCACATATTAAAGAGAAATAATCTACAAAATTTCTGGTGCGAAAAGAAGACGGGGCTAAAAATGCTCGTGAATAAATTAGAAAAGATGGGAACGCTGCCCTAGTTTCTTATTTTCCTGTAACTCCGCCTACTGTGTAAATTTCCCCAAATCATACACAATCTTCATATAAATGCAATCAGTCAGCGGCGGCTCGTGAACCGACAATAGGTGAAGAGCTGAAAAATAACATTTATTTAGTTTTAATGCATAATTTTAACTAAAAATTAACTAAAAACACTCATTTTATTTAAATGCAAATTTATACTCTATGAATGAATACAGTGTAAAATATTAGGTGAAATGCCTCTTCACCCATTTTAGGTCCACGAGCTGCCACTGCAATCAGTGCGATAAATACATCGATTAGAGACAGATTTATTACTACGTTATTCATCAATGTAAACATTAGCATGTAAAATCTTAAAAAAAAAAAAAAAAAAAAAAAAAAAAAAAAAAAAACATTCGAGAGCCACGCCTATAACTAAATCTTACTGTTAAAATTTATTAAAAACACATAGTTCTTAAACAGCTAAAATGAAGTTTCTGGTCATGGGTTTCTATACATATACAATCTTCAATCCTTCTGATGTTTTTTACCTGTTCTCATGTTTGTACCATGAATTTAGAAAACCCTGTATGTATATATTGCATAAATAAAATTCATTGCATAAACAAAAAACATTCGAAAATTTTCACAATCACATGACAACATATTTCAAACAATATACGAGGGAAAGTCATTAAGTAAGTCACAAAAGATAATAAAAAAAAAATAATTTACCAAGATAATTACTTGAAAATAATTTTTATTTTTCCACATAATCTCCAGCAACGTTGATGCATTTATCCCATCGTTTTATTTTTTTAGCCCCGATTCCAGCTGCATTAAGTTCTTTGGGTTGCTGTCTCATCCACAGTAGGACTTCATGTTGAACGTCGTCGTCATCTGCAAATTGTTTGCCTCCAAGATGTTGTTTCAGTGGACCAAACAGATGAAAATCGCTTGGGGCTAAGTCTGGGCTGTAAGGTGAACGCTAATGAGCATATGTATGTATAATTTGGGACAAAAATATTAATGGAAATCACAAAATGTTCCAGAAACGTAACAATCATATAACATTCAAACATTATAAACATTTCAGAAACGTTTTAAAATCGTTCAAATTACTTTCCGATTAGTTTCAAAAACGTAGAAATATCCGTGATCGTACCAAAAAATCAGATGCGTAACAGAAACGTTACAATCACTTAACAGATAGAAAATCAAAAAGGGTGAATGTTTCAGAAAAGTATCGGAGAGCATACTTAAATGTGTTACGTTTTTGAAAGATTGTAAGATTTTTGCAACATAACTGAAACATTCTGTGCTGTATGGGATGGGATGCAAATACTCTTTGACCCCCCCCCCTTTTTTTTTTAAGTGAGAAACATTATATGTATTGGCTGTTGACGTTACTACACCATATTGACAAGCAGTTTTGAAAAAAAAAATATTTTCCAAAACATAAGAAAAATATTGTTTGGCATATTTCTGGCATTTTGTGCATGAAGGGTGCAGTATCCAGCAATTGAGTATTTTTTCATAATTTTGAATTCCAAGTTGGAGTTGGGTTCCAATCCGGCAATTAGTTCCCTTCTACCACCCTCGAGAACAGAATTTCTCGGTCAATAGTGGGGCCTTAGCTGTCGTGAAAAATTTTAATGAATGTCAGTGTATCTTTAAAACTGAATTAAATAAGTAAAAACATTCTGAAATGTGTAAAACTGATTAGTTACAAATTAATAATAATAATAATAATAATAATAATAAATGGGATGTGATGTGATTATGACGAGACTTTTATTCTACAGCGAAGCATTGACAATCCAGCATCGGCGGAAAATAAACATTGCTGGATCACCGATTACCACTGCTCAGTATAAAAATTGCCTCTGACACCATTTCAGCATATCCTTATGTAAAATGACCTCCTGAATCCGAATTTTGCCCTATCATCCACAGTTTTTTAGGAATGACCCCCAATTTTTATCATTTTTCGGTGATTTTATGGCTATAAATTTGATTTTTAGAGTGGGGAGGATTATTTTTACCGTTAAATATCTTCCGAGGGACTACACAGTTGGAAAATTGTAAAACATGGACATTTGCGACAAGGGAAACTTTTTGTGGGGGGAATTTGCCACTGAAATTATGCATTAAATATCTTATATTTTTTAATCTGTTATTAATGTTATATTTTAAACTTTATATATGTATATATATATATATATATATTGTTTTTAGGTGTTAAAATAATTCTTTTCATTCTTCAAATCAAATTCATAGTCATAAAATTATCGAACAGGGAAAGAAATTGAGGGAGGGTGCGGTGTATCTAGAAAACGGTGGTTTACTGGACAAAATGAGAGTCATATTCGGATTCAGGAGGTCATTTTACATAAGAATCAGCAAGAATGGTACCCGATCTCGATTTTTTTTTTTTTTTTTTTTTTTGCAGAGCAGTGTTCGTATTATATAGGTGTTCCGAAAAGGCATCAAAATCGTCGATCAATCGCAATATCCAAAGAAATATTTCTTAAAACAACAGCTTAAATAAATGTATACTACACTAATGTATACCCTATTAAAAAAGTAAATAATTAAAATAACTTTTAAAATAAACACGGGAAATATTTCTCATTCCTGCAAAACAACATGTTTTTTTTTTTTTTTTTTTTTTTTTTTTCCTACTGCATTTGAGCACTCTAACAACATAATTCGATCCTTATCCTCTTTCATTTCTGACATGGAAACATTCAAAAGGTGTCGTCTTCAAAAAAATATTGAAAAAAATATATGTGATTCTACTCTTCATAAAACACCAGAAAGTGAAAAAATTATTGGCTGAAATGAATTACAGCGATCAAAAAAAATCTGGAGTGACTCCACTCGACTTTCCGAACATTGAGTAATTAACAGTTTTGTAGATAAAGTAAAGAAAGAGTAGTTGTTAAACAAACAAAAGAGAGAAAACCATAATAGAGTGTTTGAGTATTTTTCTCCATCTATTACACGTTGTTTTATTTAACGCTACTGAACTTTGAGCCCATAGATCATAATGACAAAGAAATTTTCGTTGTGTCCCTGTAAAAACCTATAAATGTTAGATTCACCAAAATGCTTATAGTTAGTGCAACAGTGATTTATAATACTCATATAAATTTTCAGCTGAATTCAATAAGGCGTTTAGATGCTATCGTACTTTTAAAAATTTAGTCCCATAGGCCATAATGATAAAGAATTTTTCTTTGTGTCCCTGTAAAAAAACTGTAAGTGATAGATTCACCAAAATCTATAAAGTTAGTTCAACTGTGATCTATAACATGTGTACAAATTTTTTGCTCGGATTAATAAGGCGCTTAGACGCTATCACATTTTTAAAAATTTGGCCCCATAGGCATAATGATAAAGAATTTTTCTTTGTGTCCCTGTAAAAAAACTGTAAGTGCTAGATTCTCCAAAATCTATACAGATTGAGTATTTGTGATCTATAATATGTGTATAAAATTTTTGCTCAATTGAATAAGGCGTTTAGATGCTATCGCACTTTTAAGATTTTGCTCCCATAGGCCATAATGATAAAGAATTTTTCTTTGTGTCCCTGTAAAAAAACTATAAGTGCTAGATTCACCAAAATCTATAGGGTTCGTACTATGGTGACTTACAATATGCGTACCAACTTTCAGGTTAATCGAACAAAGCGTTTAGACGCTAGCGTGTTCACTCACAGACATACACACATACACACATACACACATACACACACACATACATACATCATCGTAAAATTAGTGAAAACGGACTCAGGGGACCTCAAAACGTATAGAAACATCTAAATCTCGAATTCGGATTTTTGACATGATTACAATACTTTCCTCACTATAGTGTTCGGAAAGTAAAAATTATCACAATTAAACATATTTGGCGATTTCACAGTGTTAGGCGATTGATTTTGAGTAATTGGAGGAGAAGCAAAACACGGTTCTGTTCGAACACGGCAATCTCGATGCTAGCGAACTTATCGCCTAACATCGCTAAATCGCCAAAAATGCTTAATTTTGATAATTTTTTGTGGTCGTTGTAATTCATTTCAGCCGATAATTTTTTCACTTTCTGGTGTTTTAGGAAGAGTAGAAACACATATATTTTTTTTTTCAATATTTTTTGAAGACGACAACTTTTGAATGTTTCCTTGTGAGTAAGATGGTTAATTTTCACATGCTAAAGTCCTTTTTGGCAAGCACCTTAGAAAATTCATGTCAATCTGTAAATCAGTAAAATTAAATTGAAAATTCATAAACTAACTGACAATCTATAAAAGTTGTGAAATATGCTGTTCCAAGGTCATCTGCGGGTAATCCGTAAGTACTACGACTTACGGGTGGAGGTGGGAGGGAAATGCCATCAGTGCTGGATTATACAGTCGGCAGCAAAAGTATGCGAGCACTAGCAAAAATCCCTATGTAAAAGAGTACACTTAATACAGTTTTGTTATATAAATCCTTGTCGAATCCTGTTCTTAATCAGTCTAAGAACATGATTCGGCAAGAATTTATTTGCAAAAACAGTATTAAGTGTACATTTTTTATATGGGAATTTTTTCCTCTGCTCGGAGACTTTTCCTGCCGACTGTAGGTGCTGTCGTATTAAAGGTTTACGGATTATCGATGCTTCACACTAATGCACTAATGCGTATTTTTTGACATCATCTACTTATAAATTGACACACCAGTGTTACTTTGTCTTATTTAACATGGCATAAGCGTCATTATTTGTCCGAGTGAATGTTAGATCATAGCCTCCTAAACAGATGCCTGTTGTGTGGCTCGGAAACTTGGCAACAGTTCAAGCGGTAGACAGCGCCCCCTGGTACAGATTGCGCGACTTTTTTATTCAACGACCACCAATAATTTTTAAAAGTGCAATTTGATATACATAAAAGCCGAATGGAATCGAAGAAACGTCGATTATATATATCATATATCACTTCTTAAAGTTATTGGTGACAGTTGAATAAAAATTCGCGCAATCTGTACTACGTGGCGCTGTCTACCGTTTGAACTGTTATCAAGTTTCCGAGTCACGCGACAGGCATCTAGTTTAGGAGGCTATGGTTAGATGAAGCTTTCCATCAAATATCTCTTTACTGAATTTGTCTTAAAAAAAACTATATTATTAAATAAATTACATTGACTACAGTAAAATTACATGCTATTTGAATTACTTTTTTTTTTCCCTTAACTTTTTCTGAATTGATTTAGAGAACTGTGTCTTTCTAATTCAGAATCAATATTTTTTAAAATACACAATTTCTTCAACATTTAACTTCTTACTCAGCAGAGCATGTAATTTTAATATTAGACGATGAAAGTTTCTTTTAAAAACTGAAAGTACTTTCATAGAAAAAGAAACTTAATTACTACGTATCTTTATGTCGAATTCAAAGAATCTTTAGAGTAATAACTTTCTAACAAGATAATTTCACTGAAACTTTATTGTCGATACTTTAGAAAAATTTCGTCTGTATTTTAATTTGAATGAAATTTCTGAATAAATATTCAAATACTTTAAGCTTCCATTAAGCAGAAATTGCTTGCTTACATTTTATATACATTTCGATTTTAATTAGAACGCTAACTGATCCTTCGTAATTTATACATTAAATTCACATTAATATCCTTATTTGTATAGCACACTTAAATATTATATTCTTATATAATTTATTGATTGTCTACATCCGTTGCTTTCTGCACATCAGGCACATCAGGGGCCGTATAATCCTCTTATTTATTATTATTTTTTTAAACCACTAATTTTTAAAAGCAATTTGTGGAGTTTGCGTTCCTGCAAACTCCTTCTTAACTTAAATACTTAATTAGGTTACGAAGAGAACCAGAGACTTGAATTGAACAAACAATAAGAGTTTATTTGAACCAGATTAATGGGAGGGCGGCCTGGTAATAAAACTTAGCTCAGTCATCGTATTACTTAATCAAAATATATGAATCAACAATTTAATTAGATAATCTTAAATATCTCACCCCAGCAGATAGTCGAAGGTGTAGAGACGGTTGCACTCGTACTCCGCTACTACGACTTCACTATGGATCAGAGGATTCCCTTCAGACTCAACTTTACCTTTCCGAATACTAGTAGATACGCACACCAACACTCATCACTACTTAACTTCATGCAACTAAATCTCCACAACTCTACTTCTCGATATTCACCAAAATAAGATTCATCACCATCCACTATAATATCCTCCAACATCCACACCATCTACTAAAACCATCTCTATTTTTATACTTCTTCCTACACCCTCCTTTCACTACATTTCAATCCGTCCTTTTAAAAATCACTTCTAATTTATCTAATATTCAAAATCTAAGTCTTTCATTGCAGCACCCTGCCGACACAAAACTAACTCGACCTCAACCTTCACCGAGTCACTGGCGACGAAGCGATTTTAACCGTCCCCACTTTCTACTTTGCTGGATCCAGCTTAATTAAAACAACTGTGGTGACGTTCTGACGTCTCAACCTCACAAATTTTTGTCATAAAGTGAACTTATAATTTTTCGATTAATCACATCTCGAATTCACAGTTCTCGTTTAATGAGTTCATTCTTTTTACTATTTTTATTATTATTACCTATTTATTTATTTTACGCTGAAATAAATGACACCTTTCTCGAATTGAATTTCAAACTTTATTTTACGTCTTTTCATTTTCTATTAAAATATTTGTGGCTGACCATACTATCAGATGTTGTTCGTAGTCGCTGAATGAAAATGGTTCAGCTCTTGCTATAAAAGAATAACCGAAACATGAGAGTATAATATGGTGTCATTGCCATGTCAATTTTGATCCTCCTTGGTAAGGATGGCTTACCCCTCTTTAGCATATTCCATAAAATTAATGTTGCTTGGGATAATCAAAGTAGGGAGTCACCTCCTCCATAGAAAATCAGAATTGTGATGGCATGCTTCCAGACCACACTTAAGAATGAATCCTAGACCGTTGCCAATTTACGAGTGCTTAGACCTAGTGCGATCAACTCAACTTCAACCTCTGCTTTGTTAGTCCGATAACTCACGGGATAAGTCGATCTCTAGACGACACAGAAGACGTTGACGATGATGAGACACCACCACACCTTCGGTCAATGGAAAATATCACTTTTTGGTTTCGAAGGTAAATCAATGTTTCTTTTTCAACCCAGCTGATTTCTCCTTCTTCATTTCCTTGCGAATTTCCCCATAGAATATAACCATTTCTTTGTAGAATACAAGCATTTTCCTATAGAATAAAAACATTTTCTATAAAATGCAAGTATTTTCGCACAGAATACAAACATACAATCTTTATTTAAATGATTGGTCCATCAATAAAAACGAAAGTTTTGTTGGAAAAAAAAAAGTTTTATTCTGTACAAAGTATTATTTTATAAACTACATCGATTCAAACAATGGAAAGGTAAAATATAAATAATATACAAATCATAGGAACTATAAGGAAAATAAAAAATGTGTGAAGGGGCAGTTTCAAAAAGTTAGGTACACTGAATAAAACATCAAGTTAGTGTTCAATTAGTAAGAAATTTTTCACCTTCCTTTTCGTTTCAGAATAAGCTCACAAATCCTTTTCGTACGGTTTCTACGAGTTATTTCAAACTGTTCGTCTCGATTTTTATTCATTCGGGGGAATGAACGTTTTCTCAAACCTACACTATAAAAAATATGTCCTATTTGCTGCTAGAAATTCTCTGCAATTTGAGAAAATACGCGTAATTTACGAGAAAATTACATTCTCATAACGTATTTTCTCAAATTACAGAGAATTTCTGTCAGCAAATAGGATATACTTTTTACAGTGTATTGTATAGCTGTATTGCCTTAGTTCAGTAAGCACTGCTTTTACGAATAACCCACGTGTTTTCTACCGGATACTAACCAAAACTACAAGATGGTCAATCGATAATATGTGTCCTGTTATCCAGACACAATTCAAAAAAGAACATTATAGTGTGAGCAGGAGCATAGTCCTGTTGGAACAAAAAGTACGGTCATCCAGCGTGCTCTGCTTGTATAAGACATTGTTGTTCAAGCAACTATTGATAGTCTGTAGCATTCAAACATTTGTTTAAAATCGCTATATCAGTTTATTCTGTACATCTGAATCCGGCCCATAACATAAAAGGAAAATCGCAAGCTTGGATTTTCAAGAATGTTTTCTATCATTAAGCAATGCTAATAATACTGCCAGCCTTCTCGACCATCCAGATTACTTTTTTTTAATAAAAATTTTTATTATTTTTCTTTGTGCTTTTCATTCAGTTTCAGAGGAAATTTTCTTGTTTGACTAAACTAAATTGTCAAAATTTATTTATCCCTCTATTTACATAGATTTTGGTATTGGAAGATTTTATTGCCTGAAAACAGTGGGTAAGCTGGTATTTCCAGATTTTAACTAGCTTACGATGGTTCGTCTTTGTCGAGATGTCTCGTATGGTGGTCGTCCAGATGATTTTATAGTGACATAAGCATTTCTAACATACAAAATCATTTTAACAACATTATGAAATTTGTTCAAAAGTTTAAGTATTTCTCTATTCGATTTTCTACTCTTCATAAATGCAACATTTTTTTCCTATTCAGCCACTGAAAGACTGCAACAATGAGTCATTTTGTTTCTTTACAACGTGATGTTCAAATCTTTTTAAATATTGCCTCAGTAGTGATTTCGCGATAAGACAAAACTACGACTTTGTCTTTTCAAAATGATTTCAAAATGGAAACTTTCATATAAATTTTAAAAATCGTTTTTCACGGGTTAAAATGTCTTTCTAAGCAATTAAAAACATAAAGGTTAAAATACTATGCAAAGCTTTTCGCTATTATTTCAAAATATAGCATTTTCAGGTATGATTGTCCCTTAAGACAGTTAAAAACATATACATCAAAGTTCCGATACTGTTAAAGAATGAGCTTAATTTATGAGAAGAAAAACAGCATTCACCAATAGATAAATCATAGCGATATCACAAGAAACGAAACTGCTTTTAATAGCAGGAATCTAGATAGGAAAAACTTGGAAATTGGGAAGCATCCACTTGTGGGGAGGGCCGCGGTAGCCCAGTCGTTAGAGCGCCGGCCTCGTAATTGGAAGATTGCGGGTTCAGTACTCGAGCCGGCCAAGGACCGTCGTGTACACTAATAGTGGCTGGCGCACGTAAAATCTGTCGTGGCAGCAATGTCCTCCATGTTCCCATCAACAATTATACCTCTGGGAGTCACCGAAGCGGAAGAGCCATCCCTCCTGTGGAGGATCAAAATTGTGATGGCATGTCTCCGGACCACCTCGAGGGGTGTGTCCCAGACCGTCGCCAATTGTCCATCTGCGCAGCACTAGTGCGACGTAAAACCCAACCATCCAACCATCCATCCACTTGTGGGCAAAACAAAGGAGAATCTTGGAAGACGAGGCTTCTTAGAAGAGCAACGGGAACCTAGTAAGGATCAAAAAACAAAAACCTATAACTTGGGAATGGCCGAGAATGCATCGCCACCATCCTGTTACGAAGACGTCAGGAGTTAAATTTGTCATAGTATTTTTTGTTACAATATATGGACACAAAAATATGTTTGTAAAAGAAAAACTAATTAATTACCAGGTTCAAATAGACAATACAAAATGTTAGATTAGAATGGTGGAAAGTGGAATCTTTATGGTTAATGGAAGTTTTACCTTTGATTATATCGACTTCTTCGGAAAAGCAATAATAGTAATTCAGAAATTTCCGACAGTACGAAAACAATGTATAAAATAAAAATGTTCTATTTATTTTTAACAAATTACTTGTTTGTTGGAAGAACACTGAGATTTTTTAATTGTCTCGAGGACTGCCTTTATCTGGAATAATCCAGACCATATAGTTTTACAAAAGTTCCATTATACGAATATATTTTTCCCATATGAAGACACAACAAACATCCATGCCTAACTTGAGATTTTAACCGGAGACCTGATGTTCTAGAAACGAACTCCCTATCAATTAGGCCACGAGGCCGGCTAATAAATTGCTTTCATTTTAGTTATAACGATTTTGGACAGCTATCTCTATCAAAAAATGTTATTTTCAATGAAGGATCTAAACTTAAAAAATGCGAGTCAACCTATCATTTCAATAAATACTGTAATCATCGTAATGTTACAGTTTTCCGTGCAGTGGACAAGTGCAAAGGGTTTCATGACTCACACCGATAAAGTCTATTCGCAAATTGTTTTTGGTTGAGGTTGAGGGTGAAGGTTTAACGTCGAATTAGAGCTACTCAATGGACAATTGACGAATTGAGATTCACTCTTATGCGTAGTCTGAAGACATGCCTTCGCAATTTTGACCCTTCGTGGAAGCAATAGCTCTCTCGGCTTGGTAACTCCACAAGTATATTTTTTACGAAACATGTAGGACATTGCAGTCATGACGATTTTTATGACACTAGCTATCATTATTGTACACAATTTACTTTATCCGACTTGAATATCGAACCTGCAATCTTTTAATAACCAGCTCGATGCTCGACCAACTGGGCTACCTTGGCCCTTCATACTATTTAAGTAAGGATTGAGTAGATTTTAGTTCGCACAAGTGCCACGCTATGGGCAATTAGCGACCTCTTTAGGAGAGGAAAGAACAATAAAAATATTTAAAAATAGCTATTAGAAGGTCTATTTATTTGTTGCTTATAATAACTATAATATGGACTTAAAGTGTAGCGTTATACTAAAATGTATGTCATTCACTTTTGGTCAAACGACTTGCAAACTATGACAACAAGTGACGTTTATTGGTCAGTCCATATGTCGGTTTTTCAAAAAACTGATTTCACTGTAGAATTTTTATATGGTACATAAAATATATCTATAATATTTTACAAATACAAACCCATTAAATAAACGTAAACATGTACATATTTTGGTGTTTTTGTCAGCAGCGTGAAAATGGTTTTTGAAGTAAAATAAAAGAAGTTGCAGAAACAACTTTATTTGATAAAAGTTTCACGGCAAAGGGGACTACTGCGTTCCTAAACCGCACTGCTTAACTATTGTAGCAAGATTCATAAAACATTTAAGATTGTCGTTAAATTTCAAAAATTATTTCAAATTATTCAGCGAATTACTACCTTACACCATTCTTTGAAATATATTATACTAATTTTGAATAGCCCTGTATATTGCCTATTTATATACGTATCAAATAATGTGCTTAAACTTATAGCATAATACGAAAAAAATGTATGACATGACTTGAACATAGTTGCCCATTTTAGACCTTTTGGGCTACCGGAAAATTGTAATAGAAATTTTAATTTTATTTAATCAGTGAAACCTTCTACAAAAATATTTTAAAAAATTCTATTCAAATTTTCCAGTAGCCAAAAAAAATGGAACTTCCCTACACTGTAAAAAAATACGTCCCTTTTGCTGCCAAAAATTCTCTGTAATTTGAGAAAATACGTTCTGACAACGTAATTTTTTCGTAAATTACGCGTATTTTCTCAAATTAGAGAATTTCTGGCAGCAAATAGCGCATTTTTTTTACAGCGTACAAGCATACTTATCCACAGTAAAAGAAAGATATTACTAAAGATATTCCTTTCATCCACATTACATCCTAAAGATGTCTATTTCATCCTCAAGATGTCCTATAAATGTCCTGGAAAGAAGATATGTTTGTATAGGGTATCACCGTTAAAAAAATGCAATTTTGTTGCCAGAAATTCTCTGTGAAAATTACAGAATTCTGTGAAAATTACAGAAAAATACTTTTTGTCAACGTAATTTTTCCGTAATTTACGACTTTTTTCTCAAATTACAGAGAATTCTGTAATTTTCACAGAGAATTTCTGGCAACAAAATTGCATTTCTTTCAAGAGTGGCACTGTAAGAAATATGTCCTAATATTTGCTGCCAGAAATTCTCTGTAATTTGAGAAAATACGTTCTGACAACGTAATTTTTTCGTAAATTACGCATATATTCTCAAATTACAGAAAATTTCTGACAGCAAATAGGACATATTTTTTACAGTGTACTTCTTGCGATTGAATTTAAGTTGCACCAAAACTTGGAGCTACGATACATTCACTCACAAGGGAAGTATGAATCAGTAAAATTCTTATTGAAACCAAACCAAGCTTAAATATAAGAGCGTGGTCAAAAACATAAGGTAAAGTGCAGATTTTGTGCAACAGCTCACGTATGGGCCAAGATAAGACCCTAAAAAATTTAGCCCCTTTTGTCAAAATCATCAAAACATAATTAGCGGGCTAGAAAGCGTGGCACAGTGCCAGCTTGTTTGACTTGAGGCAAGGAGATCTTCAGTTCGATCTCCGTCTCGGTAGGATTTTGAATTATTATTATTATTATTACTTAAAAAAACATAATACCAGTATTTGGTTGAACATAAAACTACCAAATCATGGTAGAAAGTTAAACCATCGGGTGGTTGAAGCTACTTCAGTACCAAGTTTTGGTTGAAACTAACACCAAATTTTTAACAGTGAACAAGTTTAGAATACGGCGTTTAAACTTCCTGTTAATATTTGTGCATTAGTTATAAGAAATTCATAGACAGAAAAACCGCTATAAACTTTATTTTCGGATTCAGGGGACCTCAAAAAGTGTAAACATAGCAAAATATTAATTTCGAAATTTTACGCAAAAAATATTTTTTCTACAATATATTTAAATGAGAAAATTAAAATATGTAAAGAGATATATTTTGATGTAATAAGTACATCCTCTATAAGAAAAAAGCTCAATTATTTCCTTTGAAGAAGTGAAATAATTTATTCTTTTCATCTGAAGGATTATATGTCCTCAGCGGGTATTTTCCAGAGGATAAAATGAATCAACCAAAAGCTTTCTCCCATTTCTTCAAATGAAGATAGATGACAGACAAAAACTGAGGAATAATGTATGCTATTTTTCTTCCGTTTTTACTCAAAAAGGCAGATAATTTTTCTTTAAATATTTAAGTCAGAATCTTTGAACGTAATAGTCTGCAAAATGTAAACTATCACGGTTAGATTTTACAACAAAAAAGTAGTATGCTGTGGCCACCACATGACTTTCTTCTATATTTTTCTATACAGATTCACTCAGTAAAAATAATTTATTAAAATTATTATTTATGAAAATTATCTTCCATGATAAAGGCATTACGATTTCCATCCTAGAGAAGTAAAGCTAAATACATAAATAATAAAAAAAAAAAAAAAAAATGTCAATTTTATTCACTATATGTCTTTAAAAAGTTTTTTTTTTTTATTTTTTTAATGAAAAAAATCGATAACTTTATTCTAAATTATCGCAAATCGATGATTCAACCTGTCGTTTCAAAGGTACTGACTAGATTATGTAAAAGATATTTATAATGAAAACTAGCCCCCCGCGAGGGTTGGACTCCCCCCGCTTTCCGGGAGGGAAGCGATGCTCTTACATATACAAAAAAAATTTCCCAGTTGACTATCACTATTATAAATAATTCGTTTTAATTTCATAATAATTATTAAAAATTAATTCTCTTTATACGAAATTTTGTCTTATAGCGCCGTGTTAAAAATTTAGAAAAAACGCCACCTATTGAAATATTTTCTCCAAAAGTGATAGGCACTAAGTTATGTCAAGGTGCAACTACCTATCAAATTTTATAATTATGTGTAGTAGTTTCTGAGATACAGTTGGCAAAAACTTTTGTCACGCACACACAGACATACATTTTCTAAAAATGGTCAAACCGCGTTCTACATCTTTCAAAACGTGTATATCCATCGAAAACCCTAGGTCAAAATTTTTTTACGAATCCACTACTGTCTTCTATTAAACACCGATGAAAGTAATAAATGAACGAATTATTTATGCATGTTAGTACGTTATAATTTTAATGTCATCGTTATTTAAACATGTCGTGAGTGTTCAAATGGCATACAACAATAAGCAAAAATTTAATAAAAACAATACAACTTGGATGATAGGATGTAATAGTGTCCTTAATGATTTTTTACCATAGAAATTTTATTGGGTGAGTGCGAAAGTCCAGCCCGTTTTTGGGTATGCAAATTTGCAATGGAATTGACATCACAGATCACACATGACATTGTAATGACGCAGATCATCGGCCAATCAAACGTGTGGATGCCTCACACATAAATGCATTGTATCTCACAAAGTTAATCATCTCAAATATATATATATATATCAGAGGATGTAACATGGAAAGCGAGAAAGAGCTTATAAAACACTGTTTGTTATACGAGTTCGACAAAAATAGTACGACAGCCGCAGCATGTCGCAATGTTTGTCATGTTTATTGGGAGGATGCAATAGACGAAAGCACATATCATCGATGGTTTCGTAAATTTAGGGAAGGAGACAGAAGCTGCCATGATCAGGCTAGGATTGGACGGCTATCACACGTTGGAGACGACGATATTGACCAAGCCATAAAGAACAACCCGAATCCAACCGTGCAAGAATTAGCGGAGACCTTCGTCGTACACCGGACAACGATCGAGAGACGGCTGGTTAAGTTGTGTTTTACGAGAAAGTTGGATCGTTGGGTTCCACATAACCTGACAACTAATCAACGGGATGACCGAATCGCCGCCTGTGTTCCCATGTTTTCCCGTAACAAAAAAGACCCATTCCTGCCACGAATTTCAGGATATGAGAAGTGGATTATGTACCGTAACGTCGTAGAACTGTGTGTCGCCCTTCTGATCCGCCTGCATCGACTTCGAAAGTTTAACTTCATCCCAAGAAGGCGTTATTGAGTGTGTTGGGGGATGTGTAGGAAATAATTCACTGGGAGGTCCTGCCACTCAACCAAACCATCAATGTTGCCTTCTACTGTCTACAGTTAGACAGGCTGCATTCAAATTTGGTAGCAAAGCGGCCAAGTCTCACCATCGTCGATGTTACCCTTCATCACGGTAAGGCCAGCTCACATGCTGCTGTCATCACTCGCCAAAAGTTACTGGGCTTTGGTTGGGAGGTTTTACCCCACCCTCCCTATTATCCTGACTTGGCACCAACTGACTATCACCTATTTCATGCGTTGAATAATTCCTTCAGTCAAAAAAAGTTTGATGTTCTTGATGCTGTGAAAACTGCCATCCAAGACCTTTTTGACTCAAAACCGCCGGAATTTTAACGCCGTGGGATTCATTTCCTACCAGAAAATTTTTCACAGCAATAGGTACGGTTCATTTTACGTTCATTTGCTCTTCTTTATGGGTAATAAAAACGGATAGAACTTTTCTACGATAGTTAAAAAACTACTAAATTTTTAATAATAAAAATTTTATTTTGCAATCACCCCCCTACCCAAAAAAAAAAATTGTATGTTGAGGCTATAACAAAAAAAATGTATCGTTCTACTCTCGTTCTAAAAAAATGTATCGTTCTAATAGCGCTACCTACCGTTAATGTTCAGTCTTACCTTCTCATAATAAAAAATTTCCCTATGCAGTTTGAAGCAATTTTCACTAACAGATGCTAAGATGTAGCCATATGAAAAATATCAGAAGATGAGTAATTGCAGCGCTATTTTTCGATCAATATCTACCAAAATTAAATCAGCACATTTTTCCCTAATTTTCCTCTTGCATATCAAGTTTTGCTCAATAATACGGATGAGAAGCTGAGATATAGTCTTTTCGTAGATGGGGAAAATTGCAGCATAGCAGCGCAACTGCTGGGTGATTTGCACCAAAAAAGTGGTTGAGACTAATATAGGTCAAAATCCGAATAAATGTATATCTGTATGAAATTCTGTGTTTTAGTTCTTGAGCTACACCTGCCACAAAATTTTAATCACAGACATAGACAGGCAAACATTTTCTTAAAATTGTCAAATCGTGTTATGGACTTCACCAAACATGTAAATCCCTTAAAAACCATAAGTCGAAAAATTTTCCGAAACCAATGCTTTACTCTATATAAGACTCCTATAATACGAGCTGACTCACAGCTGATCATTGTTGCCCAGCGGAAATATAGCTTGGCGACGTTTAGTTGCAGACGTATTACTCGGCGTCTTTATCGCCTAAAATGGCGAGTTTGCCTAAACAGAGGAGCGAATTATTGTTTGTACTTGATAAGTTTGGCGGTAATATTTGGCGAAATTTTCTTATGATCCTTGTAAAAAGTAGCCATTACTGTTGCTGTTAAATTAGTTAATTTTAAATATTTATATACGTTGAAAAGTAGTGTAGGTTGTAAAATACAACATTTAGATAATCAAACAGCAATAAAAACAAATAATTCATACAAAAAATGCAAGAAAACATATCATAATTACACTTCATATTTGTGATTGAAAGCTAAGCGTACAATTTTCTTTTGGACAATTAATAGCCCATTTCTTTCGCCTTTCTTCATCTGTTGGAAATCTAAACGTTCTAAAAGCAGTTCTGGTATGATTTGAGCAATTTTCGGCTGCAAAACCTCCATTTTATGTGATTTGATAACACTTGAAATTCGGACCACGTGGGCAACAATCGCTGAGTAGGAAACAAAATGCCTGAAGAGTCAGAATGTATTGGAGGAGATCTAACTCTATGAACATAGTAAAAAATAGCAGATAAAAAGATGTGCAGAGAGCGTTCATACATTTTCGTAACGATTTTGTAAGGATATATGTATATAAACAAATATAAGAATTTTATTTTTAATACGGTCAATCTGATAGGCCTTTTGTTGAATTATCATATTAAATCTTGATTTTAATGATAACAGAGAATTTCTTAAAACATCGAGGTTGATTTTGTTTCACTCCTCCTCCAGGCTTTTCCATAGTTCATCCAATGTTTTGGGATACCGCTTAAAAAAGAGCTTGTTTAAAAAGACCAAATGCACAGGATCCATAAGAGACACATGTGGGGACTTCAGTGGGATGTATTTAAAGGGAATATCTTCAATCCCAGTTTCATTTCTCATTTTTTTCAAAAAAAGAAAAAAAAAATAGAGCAGTAGATTTTTAGAGGTATAGTTTGTAGTTTTATCCTCATGGAATTCAGCACACTGAAGATTGTTTGATTTATGGGATAGAATTTATTCTTTGAAAATAGGTGTTAAAACATATTTTTGAGAGTTATCCAAGTTAATTTTGACATTTTTTCTGCTTTCTTTATTTTAAGCTTTCCGTTGCAAGAGAATTCTGTAATAACCATAAAATCTTTAGAAAAACTTTCCTTGTTTTCTCTGAACCAACATTTAAGCCTTTTTCTCTTCTTTTTCACAAGTAAATCCATCTTTTTCTATTGAAATAAGAAAATAATATCCAAACCTCATCAATTGTAACTATATATTTCTATTTTTCAGATGTCATATAATTTTGATACAACAATGTGCACATAGTACAAACTCAACATGTTGAAATTTGTTTGATTTATGGGATGGAATTTATTCTTTTAAAATAGGTGTTAAAACATATTTTTGTGAGTTATCCAAGTTAATTTTGACATTTTTTCTGCTTTCTTTATTTTAAGTTTTCCGTTGTAAGAGAATTCAGTTATAACCATAAAATCTTTAGAAAAAAATTCCTTGTTTTCTCTGAACCAACATTTAAGCCCTTTTCTCTTCTTTTTCACAAGTAGATCCATCTTTTTCTATTGAAATAAGAAAATAATATCCATGCCTCATCAATTGTAACTATATATTTCCATTTTTCACCTGTCAAATAATTTTGATACAACAATGTGCACAGTCTTCTGAGAATCATGTTTCGACGTTAGGTGATGAACATCATGTTTTTTGTTATGATTAGTTTTAAATCAGATTTTATAATATTGTTCACAGTAATATATAAAGATTTTGCGATAGTTCTTTGGTGGGTTGGATTTTTTTTTTTAAGACATGAGGTTGTGACTTTAGGTTTAATAAGAAATACACGTATTTTTGTTGGGCATGCACTTCTTTCTTTTTTTCCACTATAATATTAAATTTGACATTTACTTTTTTATTAATTATGTCCTTTATTTTACATATAGAAATATTAAATTCATGCTTTTCACATCGTTATTTTATAACTAAATAAGAGTATTTCTCTTTGGAAAGCTCAAAAATATAGCGTTCAGTTCATTGTTTATTTTTTTGAGACATACTATCCCTTTCCGACCCCAAACATTTTTACATTAAAACATTACATTCTTCTGTTTTTTGCAAACTGAAAGAAAAATATGGACTATAACCGACATTTTCTAATTGAAAATTATACTTTACATTTTCTGCTAATTAGCTCGATCGTTCGTTTCCTGATTTTATTATATACGACCAGAGCCTCCTAAACTAGATGCCTGTCGTGTGGCTCGGAAACTTGGCAACAGTTCAAGCGGTAGACAGCGCCACCTGGTACAGATTGCGCGACTTTTTTATTCAACAGTCATCAAAAAATTTTAAAAGTAGGTTTTAATATACATAAAAGCCGAAAAGAATCGAAGAAACGTTGGTTATATATACCATATATCATTTCCTAAAATTATTGGTGGCAGTTGAATAAAAAAGTCGCGCAAACTGTACCAGGTGGCGCTGTTTACCGCTTGAACTGTTGCCAATTTTCCGAGCCACGCGACAGGCATCTAGTTTAGGAGACTATGATACGACTGTTCCAGATGCAAAAATGTAAGTGGATGTCTAACCCGCACGATCGTAACGGCCTGGGTCGGAAAGGGCTATAGGGTAATTCTAAGGTCATGGGACAAACTCGGAGGAGAGGTACACTGTAAAAAATATGTCCTATTTGCTGCCAGAAATTCTCTGTAATTTGAGAAAATACGTTGTGACAACGTAATTTTTTCGTAAATTACGCGTATTTTCTCAAATTACAGAGAGTTTCTGGCAGCAAATAGGACATATATTTTACAGTGTACGGCCTGGGTCGGAAAGGGCTCTAAGGTAATTCTAAGGTCATGGGATAAACTCGTAGGAGAGATAGATAACACCACAAGGATCGAGAATTGTACAGAGACCCATGACCGAAATTTAACCCTTTAGAAACTATATATTTTTGGCTACTGCATACTACTAACTCCATCTACTATGTAAATTTTAAAATCTTGTAAGATTCATAATTTCGCAAAATCATATATAATGTTCGTATTAATGCAATCAGTACGATGAAATACATCGATAAAAACAGAATTTATTTATTTATGTAAACATTAGCATATAAATACATTTTTTTTTAAATGAAAAATTCTAGAGCTACACTGTAAAAAAAATGTCTTGTTTGCTGCCAGAAATTCTCTGTAATTTGAGAAAATATGTTCTGACAACGTAATTTTTTCGTAAATTACGCGTATTTTCTCAAATTACAGAGTTTCTGGCAGCAAGCAAGACATATTTATTACCATGTTTTTATTAACTTCGATTCTTGTGTGTTTGTTTGTGTGTTTGTCAGGGACAAATCTTGCAATCGACTTTTAACTAACTTCCCGACTAGCTAGATATTTGAAATTTTCAGGACAGCTCACAACACGGTGACAATACATTTTTCTAATAATTTTAGTCAACTGCTTCAGGTTCCGCTGCCTTCGGCAGCGTTTATATGATTCGGCAGAAAATTTATTTAACTAACTTCCCGACTAGCTAGACATTTGAAACTTTCAGAATAGTTCAGAATAAGGTTAAAATGCATATTTTTAATACCTTTAGCCAACTGTATCGGGTTCCCGCTGCCTCCGGCAGCGTTATCAGTACAACTATTGCAATCGATTTTTTCCTAACTTTCCGACTAGCTAGACATTTGAAACTTTCAGGATAGCTCAAAACACGGTGACAATACATTTTTTTTAATACTTTTAGTCAACTGTTTCAGGTCCCCATTGCCTTCGGCAGCGTTTATATGATTCAACAGAAAATTTATTTAACTAACTTCCCGACTAGCTAGACATTTGAAACTTTCAGAGTAGTTCAGAATACGGTTAAAATGCATTTTTTTAATACCTTTAGCAAAATGTTTCGGGTTCCTGCTGCCTTCGGCAGCGTTATCAGTACAAAGGTTGCAATCGATTTTTCCCTAACTTCTCGACTAGCTAGACATTTGAAACTTTCAGGATAGCTCAGAATACAGTGACAATACATTTTTTTTATTCTTTTAGACAACTGTTTCAGACCCCTACTGCCTTCAGCAGCGTTTATATGATTCAACAGAAAATTTATTTAACAAAGAACTATTTAAGAACTTATTTAACAAAGAACTTATTTAACTGTCAGAATAATACAGGCATACACACACACGTACAAACTTACATACATATATATATATAGGGTGTTTGATATGCCTGGGTACACCAAAATTTCTTGAAAGGAAAGTAAATTCGCTGAACACATAGATTTCAAATGTTTCCTGGATTCAAATAGTCTGAGGTATCACAAATGGGCCTCCTGGTAACCTGAGGGCCCCACGTGACACTAACTCCATTTTTACTTTCTTCTATATGCAATAAAAGAAAGTACTGGATTCGTAAAAATTTTCGACTTCTGGTTTTCGACGGATTTAGAAGTTTTGAGAGGTCTAGAACACGGTTTGACCATTTGTAGAAAATATCTGTCTGCGTGTGTGTGACAAAAATTTTGTAGCAACTGTATCTCCGGAACTACTGCTTAGAATTACATATCAATTTACATGTAGATGCACCTTGACCTAAATTAGTGCATGCTATAGGTGGCGCTGCTATAACACAATTTCCGCTATATAAGGGCAGGCTATATCTCAGGTTCTATTGCGTATAATCTAACAAAACTTTATATGTAAGAAGACCATTATAAGGCAATTTGTATGCTTACTGGCCAACAGGTGGCACTGCTATACATCAATATCTGTAATTTAAGGGAAGGCTATATCTCAAAACCTACTGCACAGAAATGCATATAATTTTATATGTAGATGCACCTTGACCTAAATTACTGCGTATCAATCTTTGGTGTCAACTGCTCAACAGGTGGCGTTGCTGTACAGCGATTACCGCAATTTAAAGGGCAGGCTATATCTCAGGTTCTATTTCGTATAATCAAACAAAACTTTATATGTAAGAAGGCCATTATAAGACATTATGCTAGTGCAATTTGTATGCTTACTGTCTAACAGGTGGCGTTGCTATACAGCAATATCTGTAATTTAAGGGAAGGCTGTATCTCAGAATTTATTGTACAGAAATGCATATAATTTTATATGTAGATGCACCTTGACCTAAATTATTGCCTACCAATCTTTAGTGTCAATTGCTCAACAGGTGGCGCTGCTGTACAGCGATTTCCGCAATTTAAATTGAAGGCTATATCTCAGGTTCTGTTGCTTGCAATCAAACAAAACTTGATATGTAAGAAGGTCATTGTCATACCTTATACTGATTCAATTTGAATTCTTATTGGCCAACAGGTGGCACAGATATACAGCGATTTCCGCGATTTAAGGGAAGGTTGTAGCTAACAAGCTACGATACAGAATTGCATACAAATTTACATGGAGATGCACATTGACCTAAATTAGTGCCTATAAACTTTTCGTGTCATCCAATCAACCGTTGGCGCTGATACACAGTGATTTCCGCAATTTAAGGGACGGCTATATCTCAGATTCTATTGCGTATCATCAAACAAAACTTGATATTCGAGAAGGCCATTACGAGACATTATGCTGATTCAATTTGAATGCTTATCGGCCAATGGATTGTGCTGCAATACTAAAAATTTCCTCGAAAACATGAAGGCTATATCTCAATTTCTATGTCATATAACAATACGAAACTTGATATATGAGATAACCGTTATAAAAATGCTTTTTTTATGATGTTATTTACAGACAGTAAAACTGTCTTTGTTTGGATATTTAGTACTAGTTTCCTCTAAGATAAAAATCATTTGCATTCATTATATTAGATAATATTAATAAATAATAGTTTTAATATATTATTTGCTCTTAGTGAATTTGTATAGAAAAATATAGAAGAAAGTCTTGTGGTGGCCACAACATACTAGTTTTTAAAAGGAAACCATATCTTTTTTTACAGAAACGTGTTGTCAAGCGCAAAAAAAACTGAAAAAAATCTGCCCCCCTTTTTTTTTAGGTTTTGTATAATCGAATAATCGTAATTTGAAATTGTATGTAATTTATTTAGCAAAAATGTATTTTAACATTAAAGAGTATTTCATAAGGTTTAATTTGATATGCAACATCATTATGTTGGGTAAAAATGTAAAAAAAATTGAACAAAGCGTTTTTTAAAAAAATTCAAAAATAAATATGCTTTTGGTTATACTAAAAGCTGTATAACCTGAAACTTTTAGAGTGGGATCTCTAAGGGATCAGAAGTTGTTACAAAAAACTTAAAGTTACTCTATATGTTAAATTGTATTATAATTACCATATAATATGCTTGCTTGATAAAAGACATTCTTTTTAAAGTTCATATTAATGACTAACAAAATAGTAAAAAAAAAAAAAAAAGTTTCCTTCATGAAAATTTCTAATAGCAACAAAAATTTGATTATTTAATTTCTTTTTTAAATGTGTGTGTCTCTGTATAATTCTATAAGTTTCAAATTTTTAAGATTAAAATCAGGAGTGATGGTTTTAAAACCTACGCAGTTTTTTAAAGATAGATTAAAAAATGTTTACAATATAAGGTTATAAATTTATATCAAAAACCATTCAGATAATAAATTACTACACTTGCAAATTAATGGCAGCATGAGTAACTAAATAATCAGTTCGTTCGCTAATTACAGATGTTTTGGCTCAAAAATTTATTTATGCTATTGCTAGCATGTGACCAATGACTCATCTGGAGAGCAACGTGTAATGGACCTTATGCACGTGACGTCACAAGCTAGAGCTGGCGATATTTTGAACCGCCGACGCCGATTCCACTACACTGTTGTTTTGTTTTCGTTGTTGGATTTAGCCTGTCATTAGTTTTTCAGTTCTTATAATCTTTTGTTATTTTCTATTGTTCCGTTATATTATAATTTTGTTCTAGTAGTTACAAATCCACAGATATGCCAAATTTTTGTGCAGCGTTCGGCTGTAACAGAGAGTTATTGTAGGATTTTGTTCCAACGGAATTTTCAAGGTTGTGTTCAGAGCACTTTCGACTTCATATATCTGTGTGATTTATTAAAAATAATGCAGTCCCAAAATTGTTTTTTTTTGTACCAAAAAGAATAATTCGACCAAGAACATCGTATGAATTTGGGTAAGTAGAATTGTTTTTTTCTTTTTTTCTTTTTCTTTAAATCTGTATCATAAATTTAGAATTTTGAAACGTACATTTCCAAGTTTTATTTAACAATACAAAAGTTACAAATTTTGATAAAAATGCAGCCATCGCTTATTATTTAAAATAGAAATGAGAAATTAAATTGCTAAAATCCTTAATGTTATGTCATTAAAAATAAGTCTTTAGGATCAGTTGATAAGTTCCTTCGTTGCAGATAGCATTACATCCCAGTGTATTAAAATGCATAAATGTCAAAGAATATAGATATAGAGGTGATTAAATAGATTAAACATATATTTATATTTACTGCAGTTGCTAATTGAACATTTGGCTTTTGTTTTTAATCCGTGGTTTTATAATAAAACTAATTTTATTACACAGCATTAAAAATAAAAATCTTCTTTTTTTTTTTCATTTGTGATAATTTCTGGATTTTTGATGTCTTAGGTTTACTTACTTATTTAATTTTTTTCTCTCTCTCTCCTCCCTATACATGTATTACACAATATGTACACAATAATATTTTATTACTCCAATATCCAATACATCCTGAATAATCTACAAATCACTCAAAAGCTAAAAATACCGTATGTTTTAGTTGTACCATCAGTATCAATATTTTACTTGATTAAAGAAATTCTAGAATTATTTCTTAGTTCATGCATATCCCCCCCCCATTGTAATGTGATTAAATTGGTATTTGCTTTATTACAAATGCTTTTAATTAATTGTTTAGGTGTAAAAAACCTTAAATCCCCCCCCCCCCCGGAACAAAAACAAGTGTAAAATGTGCTCTTAGTATGTATACTTAATTATGTGATTGTAGCATGCATATTTAATTTTACCAAAATTAACAAATTTCAAAACCCATGTACAATTTAAAACATATTTCAAACCAGCGGCTGCTCCTGACCGAAAACAGGTGAAGAGCTGAAAAATAACATTTAAATATTTTTAATGTATAATTTTTATCAAGCAAAATTTTAACTAGGAATACTTGTTTTATTTGAATGTAAAGTTATACTCTGTAAATAACTATGAATGCAGTATAAAATATTAGGTGAAGGGCCTCTTCACATTTTTATTCCACGAGCCGCTGCTGCTTCAAACCATTTTCAACTATACTGCCCTAGCAGGTTAATGGCATACAAAAACATGTGTTTTCGAGATATTTCAGGAAATATTTTGTAAATATCAATGAAATAATTTGATCCAAATGTTTATTATCAAAATATGGCATACAGTCAAACCTCGTTAACATGAATCTCAAGACGGATAAAAAATGTGTTCTTGTTATCAGTACTAGTTCATGCTATCACTAACTAATCTTCATTTTGATGGGGATTGTGAAAAAGTTCATGGTATAGGTAATTCATGTTAACAAGGTTTGACTGTATTTAGATTGGAAATCACATGCTGTGAACCATTGATAATCCATAAACCTATAATCTGGCCTATTCGCGGCGGCCCCAGTACAGGCTGTATATTATATTTTTGTGTTCGTGAGAGAAAATTTTTTAAAAATTGAAAACTGCAGTTTTTAATCCCACGTCAAAAACAATTTTAAAAAATATAATTGTCCGATCGATAAGCTGTTTAATCCATCGGATTCACAAAAGTTTTCCCTTTCATTTGGTACCTTATTTGTAACGATACGACTGATATTTCTAATTTATTTTCCTCATTTTAAATAAATGTACGTTTTTTATTTTTATTTTTTTTATTTATTATTATTATTATTATTCTGTCGAAAAAAAAAAAAAAAAAGAACTAGTTGGCATAGGTGAACTCTGCTCAGTTCCCCATCATATTTATGTTCTCAGAAATTTCTAGTGCGAGACATATTATAATCATGTTAAAAGAAATGAATTTGACCAAAGCTTGATACAGCGACAGAATGAAATCCCCACCTAATAGGCTATCCACCGTTCACTTCGATATAATTATCTTATTCTAATCTATTAATTTATTTTATCGGGGTCAATTCCGTTGTTTAGTTTTCATGCTATTATTTCCAATGCAATAATCTTCAAAATTCATATTTATATGAAAAATTTACAATTTCGCTATGTTGATAAAATCGTAAATTACGAATGATTTACGAAATTTTCCTATTAGAATATTTGTATTCAATCATGTTCAAACCAATATCATAAACGTAATTTTGAAGTTGTCTAATGTATTTAGGATCCTCAAAATGGAAGTTTATGCTCAATTTTGCGTTATTCCGACATGTTAAGTAAATCGTAAATTCCAAATAACTTACGAATTTTTTAAATTGGAAAAATCATAGTCTATGATATTCATACCAGTATCCTAAATAATATTTCGAAAGTGGTTTGACATCTTTACGATGAAAATATCTCTCAAGATTGACGTTTATGTGAAATTTTGCTCTATTTTGACTTGTTAAGAAATTCGTAAATTTCCAATAACTTACGAAATCTTTATATTAGAATATTCATAGTCATTAATATTCATGCCAGTGTCCTAAATAATATTTCAAAAATAGTCTGACATCTTTACGATGAAAATATCTCTCAAAATTGACGTTTATGTGAAATTTTGCCCTATACTGCCATGTTAAGAAATTCGTAAATTTCCAATAACTTGCGAAATTTTCAAAGTACCATATTTATAGTTACTGATGTTCATTCCGGCATCAAAACTGATATTTTAAAACTGGTCTGACATTTTTACAGTAAAAAGTTTCCATTTAATGCACGTTTAAGTGAACAGACACCTTAGAAATTTTGTCATTTTCGGATTCCTCACACCTGAAAACGTGTAGAAAAGTCAAAAAACCGAGGTCGAAAATTTTCACGATTAACCTAAGTTCCCCATACCTATAGTATGATGAGGAACTAAAAAAGGAAACAATTAAATTATGTTGAGATTCACAAACATACCCTAGTGAATGACATTAAGTCCATAAGAATTTTGGGGGGGGGGGGGGGGAGAGTTATGTCTATTTAGTTTTTACTTTTATTATGTAAGAAATTTTATTGTTTCTTACAACCCGACTTTAAATTCGTATAATTTTAATATTTTATTCTTATAATTTTAATATTTAATCCTTAAGACTTTGTGTAAAGATGAGTAAACCTAGCACATCAAAACATTTTTCTGTATATTGCTATAACCCATTCAAGAAAGCTGGCCATGATTATTATACGAAAATATGGGATTTGTAATAAGGAAAAATTTATATTATTAATATATGTTTTCATTTATAATAAATGAAAAGATTTTGAGACATAGTCCTAATTTGTATAAATATGACAAGATACTGGATGTTGTAAAGCTATATTAAAGATTCCAGTAATTTAGAAAGTCTGAATTTATCAACCTTAATTAATTTAGAAAATTTGGAGTGGAAGGATGATTTTTATACCAACTATGTGAAAAATACCAGAGCCGGGAATCGAACCCGGGCCTTCCGCTTGACGCGCGGATGCTCTACCACTGAGCTACCCTGGGTGATAACCAGCTAGGCATTTCTCACACGGGTTCGATTCCCGGCTCTGGTATTTTTCACATAGTTGGTATAAAAATCATCCTTCCACTCCAAATTTTCTAAATAGATTCCAGTAATTTTAACTAAACAATGTATTTATGTGTACCTTTGTTTTTTATAATTTGTTATTATAATTTCTAATCATACTAAGACTCTTACTCTAAAACATTCAAGCTATAAAACTTACAGTACTAAAAAAAAAAAAAAAAAATTAATAATATAAAAAAAAATTGTGTCAAACAAATTTTTATTTTTATTAAGCATAATTACATTGAATATAAAATTTTTTCATGTTTAATTATGTATTAATAATGCACTGCTGTGTGTCTAAATTTTAACAAACAGGTATTTTATAAATTAAGCATATTACATGGTAATTATAATACAAATCACCATGTAGAGTAATTAAGTTTTTTGTCATAATTCCTGATCTCATTGAGGTCCCACTCTACATGTTTCAGATTATATAGCTTTTAGTATAACAAGAAACATGTTTTTAAGATTTTTTTTTTATATAACACTATCTTTAAATTTTTTTAATTTCAATTTTTTTAAATTTTCATCCAACATAATGATGTTGCATATGAAATTAAACTTTGTGAAATACTGTTTAAAATGAGGGGTCATAAACTTCTCTATCCCTTATAGAACTTGAGAAATTTGAGATTGAAACCGCTTATACAAACTAAAAAATGCTGATTTTTTGAAATTTAAAAAATTTATTTAAAAAAAATCAAACAAACAAACAAACAACAACAAAAAAAAAAAACTAAAAATATATTCTTATTTATAGCATCAAGGAGAATGATTCCTGCGAGTTTCATAGAAATATGAAAGGGTCAGATTGAGTAAATGGTTGATTTAACATGGAATGACCCAGAAGTGTATGCATGTCTTTGCTCTGGTGCTTACACTATTGAACGCAGAGATGACCTTGGACCCTGTAGGTGTGCACCTCATCGAAATTTTTTCGAATTTTAAATTTGAATTTTTTTTTTTTTTTTTCCATTTTAAATATTTGCTTCAATATTTCATTTTTCCGTAATTTCTTCTTTCGTTTCAATTGTCTGCGTATCTTAGCAGCAGCTATTACGCTATTTATTTTTCATTTATTTGAACGCAAAATCTTTTTTTTTTTCTTTTTTTAATTTATTGAAAATCAAATGATAATGCAACAGAGTAAAAAAAGTATTTTAAATTTAAAAACATTTTGTAACAGTTATGTTAATGAATAGTGTATAATTTTTATGGTATAACAACTTTTTTTTTTTTTTTTTTTTTTTTTTTTATTAATTCCTTTGAAAAGAAAATTTATTTTCTTTTATTTAATTTTTTTTAATTTATAAAAAATGATAGGCTATAGTAGAAAGGATTAAACTTATTAAAATTAAAGCTTAATTTTCTTTCTTTTCTTTTAAAAGAAAATCCTTTTTCTTTTATTTATTATATTGGCCGGAATGGTATGGTAATGAAATGTAAAAAGCGAGGGCTATAAAATACATTATTTAAAAACTAAAATATTTAATAGATACTGAGATATAGTCATCTCAGCAACTTAAATAATATAAGATCCACCTGTCATCGATAAATACACAGATTGAAGTGACGGAGAAAGACTTTTCTGTAAGCAGTGGGAACCAGGACCTAAAGCAATGCAAGCAGAAAAGTAGCTGCTGCAGACAGCGAGTACCCGAAGTGATGTTTAAAGCGATTTCTATATATATATATATATTTTAGTTTTTATTTATAATGTGATGTTAAAAGTAAATACTGATCCAATTCTTATGAAAATTGATTTAGATATAGTGACCAGCGAAGCGGGTTATAGCCTAGTAGATATTTTTTAGATTTCTCATTTGCAGATGAAGAGATACTCGAGTAAGTTCATTTTGATTTCATTTTTTGTAATATTTGGCATTTATAAATACTTATTAAGCCATTGATAAAAAATAAATTTTGCACATTGAATTCTATTGAAAATTGCTATTTTGTAAACGTAAGGCGAAAATATTTTTGTACAAAGAGAATAAGAACACTTGCTGTTAGTTCACTTTTAAAAACTGCACATTTTTTCCTCACTCACGTAAAAAAAAAAAAAGAAAAGAAAAACTATTTAGACAGTTGAAATTTAAAAATAAAGCATCCAGTTTTAACAGTTAGCAGAAATTTATCAAAAATGCAAAAGTTCAGTTTATAAATTTTTATCAGTTCATAATTATTTAAAAACCTTAAATTGTAGCCAGTGGAATACTGTTTATTAAGAGGAGTAGGGACTATGAAATTAATTATTTTTATTTCACATTCTGTTGCTTCAAAAAACAATTGTACTGTTATGAAATCTACCATTTTTGTGCATTTAATGGTTTTAAATGCTAAATGCTAAAAAGTTTTTTTTTTTTTTTTTTTTTTTTTTTAATTTAATTTTAACGCATGGATGTAAGAAAGTTTTAAATTTTAACTTTCTTTGCACTGTAATTTTATTTGTTACTAATTTATAAATAAGTGTTTATCATTATACAGAAAATCTTATCTTATCACTAAGCTCTTAAGTGGTAGTATCTGCAGTGCTCTGTTTTCTTTCCAGGTACCTACAGCTTGTTTGCTCACTACCTCGCTTGTAACACATTTTTTAATTTTTAAATTCCTGCCTGTCTCTTTTCCTATAATTTTACAGCTTCGGAAGAACGCACAATCGATTGCTTAATCCCCCCACCCCTTTCTTTAACATTTTTTATTTATTTATTTTTTGTAATTCTTAGCTATATGCTATATCTTAAAATTTATAAATTTTAAATTTCTCCCTTCCCTATCTAGCACACACTTTTAAGTTGTGAAATTAATAAAAATATGCACTTATCCAGTATCAGAAACAGTGCAGAAAAGCTATCAGCTTTGCAAATCAATTTAACATCTCAAGAAGAAATACTAAACTTGAAAATACTTACATATGATTTGCATTATGTCTCAAAATAAACATTCACAATTTATTTTCCTTGTATATTTTACAGATTTTATTAATTGCTAATAAATGGTTTTCATTTGATCATACTAATTCATTATTTATTAGGCAACCTGTCACTATCATTTGCATCTTCAGGAAATTTAAATTTTTCAAAGTAATTTTGTTAATACCATTTAAATTTTTGGTTTCATTCTTGTATCTAGTAGAGTTGCATTACATATTTAGTTACTATTCGATATATTCAGCAAATGACGCTGAATATTCAGTTCCACCGTTTAGTGGAATTAAAATTAATTTAAAATACTAAAATTGTAACACATATATATATATAAAATTAAACAGCTGATTCGCCTTTTTTAATAATTCATTAATTGCTTTCTGAATAATATGTTTAAATTAGTAAAGTTATTTAAAGAACAATTTATGAAGTTATATTTAAAAAATATTTCTGTGTTCAGGGGTCAATCAAGGGGAAAATTGGGACCCTTTTGTTTTAAAAACTAAGCATCTGCCATTAAGGGGGAAAAACTTACAATTATTATTTTAGAATACCTGCTTGGGTTTGCATCGCAAATGATGTACAAGTTTTTGAGAATTGGTTCTAGATTATTAAGATTATAGAAACCATCATAAATATTTTATTTAATATTATCATTGCAAACTATTCATGAATGGAAAATGTTTTCATATTTAATATATATATATATATATTATTTGCTTTTGAAACCTTTTTATTAACTGAAAATACTTTTCATATGTATTTTATCATGAAAATACTTTTCATAGGATTTCTTGATATCCCCCTTTTTTTAAAACCCCTTTTTAGATTATGACCTATGACACTAATAAAGCAAAGAGATAGATTTCGAATATGACTCAGTTAGTTTAATATGTTTTAATAAATTAGTTTTAGTAATTTTATTTATTTGTAAAAACCAATAACAATTCTACTCTTTTTTAATGCATATTAATTGGGATTTTTCTCTTATTTATGTTTTATTTATGAGGCCATATAAAAAAATAATAATGTATTCACTACAACAATGATAGCAATCAATTTTGCATAATAGTATACTGTGGTAAAAGAAAAAATTTTATTGATATTTTTAATAAGTTTTGTTCTAGGTTTTTTTCCCAGTAAATACAATTGGTCTGTGCCTATTGAAGTTTTATAAGCACTTATCTACTTATTTATTTATATTATTATAAAAAATGTATATATACAGATAGCTGACAAAATAATATGAACACTTTTAGCTTTTTTACGTTTTGTCAAATATCTTGAAAAGTTTTTCAGAATCATCTTGAAACTTTGGTAGTATAAAGAACATGTTTATACCTCATATTTTTCAGTAAAAGTTGTGTCATGAAAAGGGAAAGGGGACCAGTAAGAAATTAAACAAAAATCAAAATGTTTTGAATCACCCTGTAAAAAACACTGTTTTAAATGTGTTTTGAATGTAGCATATGATCATGAGGACTTTTTCATTATCTGTATAAAATTGTAAGAGGCTACCATATATGTTCATGGAGATATAAGGGTGTCTTTAAAAAAATTGCAAAAACGATTTTTACTCTTTTAATTATAACACATAGACCCAGTGCAAAGCCATTTTCAGGAAATATGGTATACTACATTAGGCACAGCATACAGCAATCAGAATACAAAAAATTTTAAATATCTTATGAAATACAAGCACATTTACTAAATTTTTAACTATTCATGTGTGCAAGCTTTATAAAAATTTCATTCACATAATTTAACAGCCAAAGTAATTGAGCAACTTATATGAAAACCCCAAACAAATATCATGTAAATTCAAAACGTTAGGAGAGATAAATAAACAGAATTTAAGTTCTAAAAAAGAAAGATGTTAGGAGTTTTTATCAATATTTATTTACAATCATCGAAAACACTGTATTATTCGACCACATTTCATGAAACCATGGAAACATCTGCGCAAGTGCTAACTCAACGAGTCCAATGGTAAAATAGGGGTGACAGTCATCTGACTCAGAGAAAATGAGCAATAACAGAGCGCGGAATTACTGGATGTCTTCCAAATTTCAAACTGTCGGTCAAGCTGGCATCCCTCCAGCATTTTGGACGCGTCCTCACTGCTGGGTTTAGGGTATGTGGCTGCACTGTAATATCATTGAGCATTGATTGAATCAAAATAAAAATGTGAGTAAAGCCCCTTATAGATTAGCTTTCATTTTGAGAGAATTGAAATTCTATTCATTCTATTTCTTGTAATGTTTTGAATTTACATGATATTTGTTTGGTGTTTTCATATAAGTTGCTCAATACCTTTGGCTATTAAATTATGCAGAGGAAATTTTTATAAAGCTTGCACATGCTTAGTTAAAAATTATTTAGTAAAAGTGTTCATATTTCGTAAGATATTTAACATTTTTTTATTCTGATTGTTGTGTGCTGTGTCTAATGTAGTGTGCCATATTTCCTGAAAATGGGCTTGCACTGGGTCTAATACCTTACGTATTATAATTAAAAAAATGGAATTGCTTTTGCAGTTTATTTAAGAAACCGTTATATCTCCATGAATATATATGTGATAGCCTCATAAAATTTTATACCGATAAAGAGAAAAGTCCTTATGATCACATGCTACAGCCAAAACACATTTAAAGCATTACAGGGTAATCCAAAACATTTTGATTTTTGTTCAAATTTTTACTTGTCCCCTTTTCCTTTTCACGACACAACTTTTACTGGAAAAGGAAAATATAAGGTATAACATGTTCTTTACACTACCAAAGTTTCAAAATGATTCCTAACGAACTTTTTAAGGTATATGACAAAACATAAAAAAAAAAAGCGAAAGGATTCGCATTACAGGGGTCTCTCTATAGGAAATCTGGGTCCAGATGTTAAAAGGAGGCTTGGCGCTGTATTATTAAAACCAATAAAAATTACAACATCAGAAATACCAAAGAAAAATATTTGGGAAGCAAACAGCTGTTTCGGTATCCTTTAGTATGCTGTCTTCAGTGCATAAAAAAATCCGAGAGAAATGTTCATATATATAGAAAAGGAACCAAATTCTGCTCAACTAATAGAATTACATGGAAGGTGGGGGGAGTGGCCAATAGGAATTTTAGAAACACTAGTTGTGAAAACTGTAGAAAAATTAAGAAAATGTGGACCGAATGTAAAATTTCCAACAACCAGACAAATAGAGTACAGCGAAATCACAATTAATAGGATTTTTAAAAATATTAAAAGCTTAAAAGGTATATGACAAAACATAAAAAAAAAAAAAGCGAAAGGATTCACATTACAGGGGTCTCTCTATAGGAAATCTGGGTCCAGATGTTAAAAGGAGGCTTGGCGCTGTATTATTAAAACCAATAAAAATTACAACATCAGAAATACCAAAGAAAAATATTTGGGAAGCAAACAGCTGTTTCGGTATCCTTTAGTATGCTGTCTTCAGTGCATAAAAAAATCCGAGAGAAATGTTCATATATATAGAAAAGGAACCAAATTCTGCTCAACTAATAGAATTACATGGAAGGTGGGGGGAGTGGCCAATAGGAATTTTAGAAACACTAGTTGTGAAAACTGTAGAAAAATTAAGAAAATGTGGACCGAATGTAAAATTTCCAACAACCAGACAAATAGAGTACAGCGAAATCACAATTAATAGGATTTTTAAAAATATAAAAAGCTTCAAAGAAATCAAGTTCATGAATCGATTTGTAGGTCTAATGCTAATCTATGATGATATGCCTTGCAAATATCATGAATGATAGCTGCAATTATCATGAATAATATTTGTCATGAATAATATTTGCTGGCCTAAATCCATTCATGAACTTGATTTCTTTGAAGCTTTTGAAATTTATAAAAAATCTTAAAAATCTCGTTAATTGTAATTTCACTGTACCCTATTTGTCTGATTGTTAAAAATTTTACATTTGGTTCATACTTTCTTAATTTTTCTACAGTTTTCACAACTAGTGTTACTGAAATTCCTATTGGCCACTCCCTCCCCCTCCGGCCTTCCACATAACCACATACTATTGGTTGAGCAGAATTTGGTTCCTTTTCTATATATATGAGCACTTCTCTCGGATTTTTTTATGCACGTAAGACTGTATGCTAAAGGCTACTGAAACAGCTGTCTGCTTTCCAAATATTTTTCTTTGGCGTTTCTGACATTGTAGTTTTTACTGGTTTTTAAATCTGGGTCCGTTAAAGGACCCTTCATAAAATTTTATATCTTAAAAAAGGACCCTTCACAAAATTTTTTGTCCTGAAAAAGAACCCTTCACAAAGTTTTATGTCCTGAAAAAGGATCCTTCACAAAATTTTGCCTGTTAGAAATAGACCTTTGATAAATCTTTTTCATTTCAAAAACTAATCTTCCATAGAACGATCAGGCTGACTGAATAATTGGACGTGCTTTACTTAATTTCCCAGAGAAGCTAATATTCAATTTCTAATTCATAAAAGGTTTCTGTGCATGTGTGCGAGTTTTGCTCCTTATAAAAATAAACCATCATTGCCTAAAATGAAACATTGAAACCTTAATTATAATTTTATTTTGCAAAATTAATTTTTTCAATTTAACAAAAATACGACCCTAGATGAAAAGTTCAGAAGAACTTTATTTTCACACTGAATTTAAATTAACAAAATTATGTGTAGAATTTTTCACAATTTCACAAAAACAAGACCCTGTCTGAAAAGTCTGGACAGACCCCTGCATTATTTTCTCAGCTATCTTTCTACATATATATATATATATATATACATAAATATTATGTATTTGTAATTTTTTATTATATTGCTGATTATATTATGTTTTTCTCACATAGAAAAATTCTGCACAGGAAAATAAAGCATCATTTCATGGATGGATAAATAACGAAAAATTATCTGGTTATTCAAATCTTTGTTTTCTGCAATGATACATCGGTAAGAATTATATTTAATACACTATATGATTATACTGAAATAATTTTTTTAAGGGAAATGTCTCTGTAAATGAACCAATGAATTTTGTATATTTAATTTTTAATATTTGAAGAAATTTTTCAAGAATAGGCAAACCATGGCTAATTTATTATTATTATTTTAATCTCACTACACTGTTACAATTGAGATGCAAAATTCATTATCAATTTGCATAATTTCCATTTTTTATATTTAGAGTTTCAAGTACTTCTCTTCCTTTAATTAAATACTTCCATAATCATAGTGTACGAAATACTTTCTTGTTCTTGTTTCTTCTCATATTTATATTAAAAGAAAGAAATTGACTTTTGCTAGCACTTATTTACTAGCAATAAGAGGGAATTGATCTGAGAATCAATTGGATTAATAAATGATCTGCCAACCTATAAAATTATCCCACTTAAAGGAATATGGGAGTTGGGAATCAAGATTAAGAATTGCTATTTCTTTTCAACTTGAAAGAGAGAGAGAGAGAAAAAAAAAATGGGATTTATTACCTTATAATTTTTGTGACTAATTTGTTAAATTGTAAAATTTTTGCCCAATCTTAGCTTGAATTAAAGATATTTTTCAACATATTGCTTTGTTTAGGTTTAGGACAACCTAAAAAATAAATTAGGTACTGAAAAGGCAAAAAGTAAAGTGTATTATTTAAAAACTGAGCTAAATTATTGCTAAATTGCAATGCCTGTACTGAATGATATAATTATGTAAGTTGTATTAAAAGAAACAATTATCTAATGAAGTGTTTCTTTTCCTCCAAATTTTCTATGATTTAAAATTCTATTTATTAAGCAATTTTACTCTTTTCTGTTTCTTTCTCACCTTTCTTTATTTAACTACATTAATAATTTAATTATATTAATGCTTTATGTACCATTTAACATTTTTCAAATTAAAATGAAAAATATAGATATATTTATATATATTAAAGGAAGTTGCTGCTGCTGGCGTGAAATTTTTTCTCTACGACTGCATCTCCTTGTGAATAAATGTGTCCTCAGCATCATGAGTGGCATAACTTTTCGCCAAATACTCCAAGGAAGACATGTCTCTTAATTAAAAATTGTCATCCTATTTAATGAAGTTATTAATTAAAAACTTCAGGCTGGTAAAGGTAATCTACTTGCCAACATGCAAATAGTTTCTACTAATTGTTCTTTCACTTTATGACATCATTTTCTACAGGAAAATTAAAATGTAATCAATGGTGCTTTAAAAAAAAAAAAAAAATAAATAAATGTCAACTAAACAAAAATTTAAAAATGAGGTTTCAAAATGCATTGGGAGAGGTCAAAACATGCCTCCATGCAAAGTTTTGTAGTTCTGCATATAGGCTTTATACAAAAGAGCACAATAAAACATGTTTCGTGAATTTGTGGGTGAATATATTTAATTGAAATAACATTTCACTTATAAATATAACTTCATTGGTATAAAATAACATACCACTGGTTGTCACGAATAAGAATAAAACACTTTTACTTAGAGAAAATGGCAAAATTCTGATTGTTTAGCTACTGTTCATGCATCATGAATTAAAGCTAAACCTGCAGAAAATGCATTTCTCCTTATAAAATAAAACTTTTTCTATAGGGTCATCCAGTAAAGAAGGAAAAACTTGAAAACAAATTAAAAAAAAAAAAAATGTTCTAACCATTGTAATAAAAAATGTTCTTGTTTAGAAATTTTAAAATAGGAGGAGGGGAGAAATTTTCTCAAATCATACTTTAACCTACTACAGACTCTAAAGATGCCAATGATACAGATGCATATTACATTGCTCAAAACAATTAAACAGTATTGTAAGTCTTATATAAAATAATGGCGTATGTGAAAACTTTTTTTTTTTTTTTTTGCAGAAAATGGTAGTAGAGTCACAAAGTGTATGTTGTTTTGATGATTGTGATGTCTCAACCTAGCCATTTAACAGATTTAAAAGCTCAAAAATATCCGTACAATGAAACCTACTAACATATGTAAAAACTACTAAATAAACCTTACTTAAGACCTCATCCTGAGATACTTTCAACGAGGGCCCCTAGTATTATCAAAGATGACCTTCTGTGTATTGCCATTGTTGCTGGCTTTAGCTGACTAATCCTCCAACAGGTGGTGTCAGATTTGGTCTGTCAGTTCGAAGCTCATTGCCATTCAATGGCTTCTTGAAAGAAGACATGCATCTGGTTCTCGTAATTAGCTATTTTCATTGGCTCGCTGAGTTGAATACTGATCTTTTCTTTTTACGTAGTTTTTGCTAAGGCAGTAGTATTTTTGTTGAACTTAATGTTGGAAATATGTTCTTTTATGTGGTTTTTATTTTTCTTTTTGTAACACCAATGCAACAGCCACTGTCAAAGTTGGGTCTAGAGAAAGGGATATTGTAAATTCTGGTGGTTTCAAAAAGATCAGTATTGGTCCTTATCAATACGGATGAGTTAATAAATATTGTGATTGGGTAATACTAACAGTTGAAAAAACAATGATTAAACCCAACTGCAATATTTATCAACTAATCCGTAGTATTAAGAATCAAACCTATCCCCTTGAAACTGTCGGGATTTATAATATTCTTTTCTCTAGACCCAACTCTGACAGTGGCTTGTTACGGTAGTGACGAAAAAAGAATAACTTCATAAAATAACACAAAAATACTACTGCCTTAGCAAAAAACCTGCAAAAAGAAAACATCAGTATCCAATTCGATAAGACAACAGAAATTGCCGATTACGAGAACCTGGCATATGCTTTCTTCCGAGAAACCATTGAAATTTTGAGTAATTCTAAATCATGCAGTGGCAATGAGCCCCGTGCTGAAAAGACAAAATCCGGAACCCACCTATTGGAGGATCATCCAGCTGAAACAAACAACAAAGGCACAAGCTCACTTCGAATAAGGAATGCTACCACAGAAGGTCGCCTTTGAATGATAACTAAAGGCCCCCAGTGAAAATGATTCAGGAACAGGCCGTAAGTAAGGTTTATTTAGTAGTTTTTTTTAAACATTCAAAAGCTTTGAATATTACTGGTGTACAAAATTAAAGCAGTAACCTGTTTTCTCATTTTCTTCTTTTTCATGTAATTTTTAAACAAATAAACACAGAAACATAAAATTTTGATAAAATGTTTGTTGTCATATTATTTATTAATTGTATTTCATATAACTTTAACGTAAGTGATAATGTATAAACTAACAATTAGTCAGTTTTTTAAAAGTAAACTTCGGATAAAAGAAAAATTTCAATAGTTTTAGAAAAGAAATCTTAATGAAAAATTGTGTTAAGGAGGCATTTCAGAAAGGTGAAAATACAAGTGCATGCATGTGTTAGTTTAAAACTGTACTTTTCTTCCTGTATTCATTTTTCTGTTTCTCCTTTTTTTCTTTTTTTTTTTTTGCATGTGAATAATTTAAAAAATATATATACTATATACATACAAACATGAAAATCGGATAAGATGTTCTTTATTAAATTATTCCTCGACATTATTATTATTCTGATGATTATCTTAATTTACAAATTACTAATTATACTTTTTCCAAAATTCCATTAAAAAAGTAAAATAAAAGTGAATACTGAAAGAAAAATCAGGATTTTGTTTTACATTTGGAGATGTGTGTGTCATCACGCATCTATAATTCATCCTTAGCACCATTTTTCATTAAGTTTTATTTTCTTATAATAGTTAAATTTTCATTTTTTCCAAGCTTACTTTTGAGAAAAAATGAATAATTATAATTTTAATACTTATGCTAAGGTTGTATAAAATCCAATTAATGATATGATATAATGAACAGGCCGTCCAAATTTTATGTTCATATATTTATCATTTAAAAGTTATGAGTAAAAGAAGAAAATATGGAAAGCAGGTTGTTCCTATAATTTTGAAGATGAGTATAATTGCTGGTTGGTTAGAGTGAGAAGAGTCCAAACACAAACTGAAGTAGCTGAAGCCACTGGAGTTTCACATAGTGTGATTTCCAGGATCTGGAACTGATTTTTGGAGACTGGAAATGGAGGTCGAAGACCAGGGCAAGGTCATAGACATGCAACAACGCCCATTAAAGATCGATATTTAAAGCTAACGGCACTTAAGCACCGAAATATGAATGCCAATCTTCTTCATCAACAACTTCTCTTGGCTACTGGAGCCACATTTTTGACCCAAATTGTCCAAAATCAGCCCCACAGTGTAGTAATAAGTTTTAGGATCTCATCCCTATATTGATGAACAGTAAGAACTCCATTTTGAATTATGTGGGGATCGGTGTGCCCATCATTGGAGATGCCAGCATAGACCATTACCCCACTGCTAAATCTGACACTTCCATGCACAAATGCAGGGTTGTTTCTAGTTCCTCATTCACTTCAGATGAAAATATGCCTATTATCATGATGAACAGCAAAATACAACTCATCATAGAAAATAATGTTGCACCACTCATCTCTCTTCCACTTCAGAGACTCTGTTGCCCATTCTCTGTGGCACATCAGTGCCTTATTGTAAATGTAACAGTATTGGCAGGTGAGCATACAGACCTACAGTATGGAGCCAGTTTCGAACAGTTTGAGTTAAAACTGTGGTGCCAGTAGCTGAACGAAGATGTTAATGAAGAGTGGCCTTCATATTTCAATGTCTTAGAGCCATTAGCATTGAATATCGATCTTCATTGGGCATTGTTGCACATCTACGACCTACCCTTATCTTTGGCGTGCATTTTCAGTCTCCAGATATCTGTTTTATATCTTGGAAATCATACTTTGTGAAACTCCAATGGTTTCAGCGACTGTAGTTTGTTTTTAGACCTTCCTCCCCCCCCCCCCTACAACTGATCAACAATTCTTCAAGCTTTTGAATAGATTAAATGACTTTGTTGAGACAACACACTTTCTGAATATTGAACAATGTCAAACTAAAAATATGCATACTCCAAAGTTTGAAAATGAGAAAAATTTGCTATTTGCGACTCTTTTCTTCTATTTTCTGAAAAATGTTTTTTTTTTTTTTTTTTTTTTTTTTTTACACTACTTTTTACTTACAATATTCTTTAATCCTTTGACTGCCTTTGAAAAGGGCAAAAATATGTTATTTTTGCTGCTTAGTTTCTTTAATGTATTAAAATACGCTTAATTCAACTTTAGATTAAAAATGTAACTGTGTACATCATAATATTCCTCATGACTATTATAAAAGGCTCTCAAACCTGAAAAACAAGCTAAAATTTCTTAAATATATAATTTTGAATTATGAGTGTATCTGGCAGAAAAGAACAACTCAATGACTGGGTATATCCGTTAGTGACAATCAGATGGTTAATTGTTTTGAGCAATATATTTTCCAACTCCAACTGATCATCAGAGGACTAAGAATGAGCTTTATTATATTAACACATGTGCAACACACAAGCAGTATCTATGTAAGGATTATATTTTAATCAAGGAGGGTGAACTGAAACTGATGATAACATGTACCTGCTGTTAAAACCTGTTAATTGGTATTTGTGTTTATTGTACATTTAAGATAGTATGTTATTTTGTTTGAGTGATGCAACTTGTTTTTGTTCATAGATTATTGTATTATGAAACATACACATGTGTAACTAAATGTTATATTTCCCAATAGTTAATTGTTGATATTTTATATATTTATTAAAACTTAATTATGTTAAATTTCTTTTTGCTCATGTGCCTGCTCAAATGTTAAGAAAAATACACGGTGATTATAATTAAAGTGACCTTTTTAGACCTTTATATATCATGTGATATTAGATGTATTTTGTTAAAACTTAGTACATGTTTTGTGTGGACTAAGGGAAAGCGAAATCTCAAATAAGAATTAAGGGCTTAAATTTTGAGCATGAGGTAGCGCATTTCGTGCAATGTAGAAAAAAGTTTTTGCAAGTTGCATTTCAAAGCATTTTCAAAAGGCAGTAATTAATATCATAAAATCATTCTTTTAAGGAAGAAGAATATTAAATTTAAATGGAGAGTTGGGTATGCTGTGGGGAAGATAGCGGAAACTAATATTGCTACAAAAAATACTGTCTTTCTGGTATGGAGAAAGTAGCTCGTAAAGAAATAGGCAGGTTCTAGTCAATGTATGCACTTTATTTAGAAACAAAAGATTAAAAATTGATTAAAACAAGGGAAAAATATTGCAAAACTGTTATATATATATATATATATATATATATATATATATATATATATAAAGTTAAATATTTGTTATTTTAATAACGAAAAGTGACATACTTGAAATAATGTGGATATATCTTTTAGTTAGGGAACAACTGACTCTCATCATCATTTTGATGCTATTTCTCTGGTTTGGCAAATCTGCTTCTGCTGTTATTTTTGTTCAAGAACACAGCACCATATCATGTCCAAATTTTGGTTGGATTTGGTACAGTTAGTTACATTTGTTGGATAAAATTTTGACCATTTCTATAGTGATTGCATAAATATATTTCTTCTTAATTATCAAGGTTTTTAAGTGTTTTTAAATCAATAAAGATACAGTCTAAATGTTAGCTAACGAACAAAGATATGATTGTGTCGAACACAGCTAAAATTTAGATGTGCAATGGTGCTGCCACGTTTATCTGAAAGTAACAGCAGAAGAGAAGTTGCTTTCGAAATCAGAGGAAGATCATCATAGCAATGATGAAGTTTGGGGGTTCAGTTGGAAGGTCTACACACACTACTTAAAGTATATAATTTTTATTTTTAAATTACTATCTATTTTGATAAAGTTAAGTTTTAACTAAGTTTTAAATGTGGCTAAAAGTTGATACCAAATTAGATTGCACCCAGTGTGTATCAAATTAGTCATGCTTTAAAGTATTTAAGACATAAAATCAGTGGCATATAGGGGCCGATGGGCTGCAGCCCCTTCCAAAATTTTGCAGAAAGTTTAAAAAAATAAAGATTAAGAATAATAATATGCATGAATTCTGTACATTGGGAAACATTATTAAACTTAACTCAGCCCTCCCCGAAATAAATCCTGAATATGCCCCTGTATGAAATAAATTAATTTTGAAAATAGGATTTTGGAATTAATCCTCGCTTTCCCAAGATCAAGGCATTACTGCAGAAAAATTGCTTTCAGGTGCCGCTCGGCACGTTTGCCGAAAATCACCAGTGTGGCACTGCATTTTTTTGTATTGTTTTTTAGAAGTTGCAGCACTCCACTGATTATGTTTGCTATTTCTGACGAATTAGTGCACTTTTCGAATGAGGCGGGGTAAACTAAATTTCATCTTCAAAATGGGGTCAAAATCTTAGGAAAGCGAGGGTTAATGAATGTATACGATTATTTCCAATTTGCAATATTTAATTATTCATTTGCATAGAAAATATGTATATTTATTTGTTATCTATTTTATTCATTTATTTTACAGAAATGTTTTTTTTTAACTTGCTAAAGTAAATATGTTTCTTTTTAGGTGTTTTCTTGGAATTAATCGGAGTCGAAGATCAAAATAAATTTGGAAGAAAAAAATAATTTTTAATTTTTATATATTTTATTTATGTATTTTATACGAATAAATGTTTTAATTTCATTTGCCTACTCAGGGTCAATCCAGACAAGAATTAGTTTTTTTTATACCTCTTCACGAAATTCCATATTATAAGGCCTCCTTTACAAAATTCATATCCATAAAATAGTCCTCTTCACAGTATTTATAAAATGTGTTATATATATGTGTATATATATATATATTTTTTTTTAACAAAAAATAAATTAAAAAATCAGAAAAATTTTGATTTTTCCCAAAAGTAGGCCCAAAAAATGAAAATCTAGATTGACCCCTGTTGTTTTATGCGTCTTCAAAATTTTGAATAGAGTCAAAAAATATATAGATTTTTCTTGCTGGAATATACAGGGTGGTTCAAAAAGTCCAAGTGGCATGTGTTGTGTCAGGTCATAAAAGTGGGGGGGAAAATAATGTCCATAATTAAATGACTCTATTTTAAAGTTGTCTACAGACAAAACAATGTTCAGAAAATTATAAAATTTTGTGTATATAGAATTGAGAAGATGGGAATTAATTTGAGCTAATAAAAAATATTTCGTCACCAGAGAGTTTTGTAATTAATTGAACATTTAATATACACTTCATATATTATTAGATATTTCAAATACCCAACTCACAAAGGCAAAATTCCCATATGATTAAGGCTGGGGTTTGGGAAGACCACAGATTATGAAAGTGATAATTGATGACACATGATTTTTCAGGTTGTCTTAATATCAAGAGAGAAACTTTTCAGGTGCATACCCTAAATTCAAGAATTTTGAAAATTTTTGGTCTCTGAATTTCATGATAAAATATTTTGTTTTTATGTAAAAAAAAAAAAAAAAAAAATGTGCATAAGCACTGACATGATTGTAGATCCTGAAAATTTTTATTCTGTAACAGTGATGCATTATTATTATTGTGAATTTTATCAATTGAATTTTCTGCCTCATTTTCTTAAATTTATTCTTACATTTCAATCTTTTGCGTTTCCTGGCAGTAACCATTATACAATTTATTTTTTATTTAATTCCTTTTAAAGAAAAATATTTCTTTTTAAATTTTTTGTATTTATCAGAACAAATTCTTCAAAATAAAAAAAATCTGTATTGTTTATTATTAATAATGTTTCATTTGCTAAACGAAAAAAGATTTCTCTGTCTTCTGTTGAAATTATTTTTCCTATTGAAATAGCAATCAAAATGTGACTATATTTGAAAAAGGAGAAAAAAAAAAAATGTTAAATTTACAGAAAAAAGCTGTCAGCCAGGACGCCAGTAAAAAACTGTTTTCTTGATGGGATAAAACTTTTTTTAAGAACAGCCAAATTTTGTTATATAAACATAAGAATATCGTTATGTTAACAGAAGTACACTGTAATTTTAAAAGAAACAAAGTTTTTGTTCTGTAAAAAATTACAGATTTTTCTGTAAAAGTTACGGATATTTCTGTAAATTTTACAGAGAAAAATTTTTTTGTTCCGTAAAAATTACAGATAATTCTGTAAATTTTACAGAGAAAAAAATTTTTGTTCTGTAAACATTACAGGTATTTCTGTAAATTTTACAGAGAAAAAATTTTTTGTTCTGTAAAAGTTACAGATTTTTCTGTAAATTTTTACAGAACTCTCTTTAAAAATAACAGTGTTTTTCTGTTAAGAATAACGGTTTTCTTGTGTTAATTTGAAACATTTTTTCCCCGTAAAGAAAACGGAATATGATTGGCGTCCTGGGCTGACAATTTTTTTCTGTTTTTTTCACGAGTTTTTTTTTACAGTGTATTTGCTGCCAGAAATTCTCTGTAATTTGAGAAAATACGTTCTGACAACGTAATTTTTTCGTAAATTACGCATATATTCTCAAATTACAGAAAATTTCTGACAGCAAATAGGACATATTTTTTACAGTGTACTTCTTGCGATTGAATTTAAGTTGCACCAAAACTTGGAGCTACGATACATTCACTCACAAGGGAAGTATGAATCAGTAAAATTCTTATTGAAACCAAACCAAGCTTAAATATAAGAGCGTGGTCAAAAACATAAGGTAAAGTGCAGATTTTGTGCAACAGCTCACGTATGGGCCAAGATAAGACCCTAAAAAATTTAGCCCCTTTTGTCAAAATCATCAAAACATAATTAGCGGGCTAGAAAGCGTGGCACAGTGCCAGCTTGTTTGACTTGAGGCAAGGAGATCTTCAGTTCGATCTCCGTCTCGGTAGGATTTTGAATTATTATTATTATTATTACTTAAAAAAACATAATACCAGTATTTGGTTGAACATAAAACTACCAAATCATGGTAGAAAGTTAAACCATCGGGTGGTTGAAGCTACTTCAGTACCAAGTTTTGGTTGAAACTAACACCAAATTTTTAACAGTGAACAAGTTTAGAATACGGCGTTTAAACTTCCTGTTAATATTTGTGCATTAGTTATAAGAAATTCATAGACAGAAAAACCGCTATAAACTTTATTTTCGGATTCAGGGGACCTCAAAAAGTGTAAACATAGCAAAATATTAATTTCGAAATTTTACGCAAAAAATATTTTTTCTACAATATATTTAAATGAGAAAATTAAAATATGTAAAGAGATATATTTTGATGTAATAAGTACATCCTCTATAAGAAAAAAGCTCAATTATTTCCTTTGAAGAAGTGAAATAATTTATTCTTTTCATCTGAAGGATTATATGTCCTCAGCGGGTATTTTCCAGAGGATAAAATGAATCAACCAAAAGCTTTCTCCCATTTCTTCAAATGAAGATAGATGACAGACAAAAACTGAGGAATAATGTATGCTATTTTTCTTCCGTTTTTACTCAAAAAGGCAGAGAATTTTTCTTTAAATATTTAAGTCAGAATCTTTGAACGTAATAGTCTGCAAAATGTAAACTATCACGGTTAGATTTTACAACAAAAAAGTAGTATGCTGTGGCCACCACATGACTTTCTTCTATATTTTTCTATACAAATTCACTCAGTAAAAATAATTTATTAAAATTATTATTTATGAAAATTATCTTCCATGATAAAGGCATTACGATTTCCATCCTAGAGAAGTAAAGCTAAATACATAAATAATAATAAAAAAAAAAAAAAAAAAAAAAAAAAAAAAATGTCAATTTTATTCACTATATGTCTTTAAAAAGTTTTTTTTTTTTAATTTTTTTAATGAAAAAAATCGATAACTTTATTCTAAATTATCGCAAATCGATGATTCAACCTGTCGTTTCAAAGGTACTGACTAGATTATGTAAAAGATATTTATAATGAAAACTTGCCCCCCGCGAGGGTTGGACTCCCCCCGCTTTCCGGGAGGGAAGCGATGCTCTTACATATACAAAAAAAAATTTCCCAGTTGACTATCACTATTATAAATAATTCGTTTTAATTTCATAATAATTATTAAAAATTAATTCTCTTTATACGAAATTTTGTCTTATAGCGCCGTGTTAAAAATTTAGAAAAAACGCCACCTATTGAAATATTTTCTCCAAAAGTGATAGGCACTAAGTTATGTCAAGGTGCAACTACCTATCAAATTTTATAATTATGTGTAGTAGTTTCTGAGATACAGTTGGCAAAAACTTTTGTCACGCACACACAGACATACATTTTCTAAAAATGGTCAAACCGCGTTCTACATCTTTCAAAACGTGTATATCCATCGAAAACCCTAGGTCAAAATTTTTTTACGAATCCACTACTGTCTTCTATTAAACACCGATGAAAGTAATAAATGAACGAATTATTTATGCATGTTAGTACGTTATAATTTTAATGTCATCGTTATTTAAACATGTCGTGAGTGTTCAAATGGCATACAACAATAAGCAAAAATTTAATAAAAACAATACAACTTGGATGATAGGATGTAATAGTGTCCTTAATGATTTTTTACCATAGAAATTTTATTGGGTGAGTGCGAAAGTCCAGCCCGTTTTTGGGTATGCAAATTTGCAATGGAATTGACATCACAGATCACACATGACATTGTAATGACGCAGATCATCGGCCAATCAAACGTGTGGATGCCTCACACATAAATGCATTGTATCTCACAAAGTTAATCATCTCAAATATATATATATATATCAGAGGATGTAACATGGAAAGCGAGAAAGAGCTTATAAAACACTGTTTGTTATACGAGTTCGACAAAAATAGTACGACAGCCGCAGCATGTCGCAATGTTTGTCATGTTTATTGGGAGGATGCAATAGACGAAAGCACATATCATCGATGGTTTCGTAAATTTAGGGAAGGAGACAGAAGCTGCCATGATCAGGCTAGGATTGGACGGCTATCACACGTTGGAGACGACGATATTGACCAAGCCATAAAGAACAACCCGAATCCAACCGTGCAAGAATTAGCGGAGACCTTCGTCGTACACCGGACAACGATCGAGAGACGGCTGGTTAAGTTGTGTTTTACGAGAAAGTTGGATCGTTGGGTTCCACATAACCTGACAACTAATCAACGGGATGACCGAATCGCCGCCTGTGTTCCCATGTTTTCCCGTAACAAAAAAGACCCATTCCTGCCACGAATTTCAGGATATGAGAAGTGGATTATGTACCGTAACGTCGTAGAACTGTGTGTCGCCCTTCTGATCCGCCTGCATCGACTTCGAAAGTTTAACTTCATCCCAAGAAGGCGTTATTGAGTGTGTTGGGGGATGTGTAGGAAATAATTCACTGGGAGGTCCTGCCACTCAACCAAACCATCAATGTTGCCTTCTACTGTCTACAGTTAGACAGGCTGCATTCAAATTTGGTAGCAAAGCGGCCAAGTCTCACCATCGTCGATGTTACCCTTCATCACGGTAAGGCCAGCTCACATGCTGCTGTCATCACTCGCCAAAAGTTACTGGGCTTTGGTTGGGAGGTTTTACCCCACCCTCCCTATTATCCTGACTTGGCACCAACTGACTATCACCTATTTCATGCGTTGAATAATTCCTTCAGTCAAAAAAAGTTTGATGTTCTTGATGCTGTGAAAACTGCCATCCAAGACCTTTTTGACTCAAAACCGCCGGAATTTTAACGCCGTGGGATTCATCTCCTACCAGAAAATTTTTCACAGCAATAGGTACGGTTCATTTTACGTTCATTTGCTCTTCTTTATGGGTAATAAAAACGGATAGAACTTTTCTACGATAGTTAAAAAACTACTAAATTTTTAATAATAAAAATTTTATTTTGCAATCACCCCCCTACCCAAAAAAAAAAAATTGTATGTTGAGGCTATAACAAAAAAAAATGTATCGTTCTACTCTCGTTCTAAAAAAATGTATCGTTCTAATAGCGCTACCTACCGTTAATGTTCAGTCTTACCTTCTCATAATAAAAAATTTCCCTATGCAGTTTGAAGCAATTTTCACTAACAGATGCTAAGATGTAGCCATATGAAAAATATCAGAAGATGAGTAATTGCAGCGCTATTTTTCGATCAATATCTACCAAAATTAAATCAGCACATTTTTCCCTAATTTTCCTCTTGCATATCAAGTTTTGCTCAATAATACGGATGAGAAGCTGAGATATAGTCTTTTCGTAGATGGGGAAAATTGCAGCATAGCAGCGCAACTGCTGGGTGATTTGCACCAAAAAAGTGGTTGAGACTAATATAGGTCAAAATCCGAATAAATGTATATCTGTATGAAATTCTGTGTTTTAGTTCTTACACCTGCCACAAAATTTTAATCACAGACATAGACAGGCAAACATTTTCTTAAAATTGTCAAATCGTGTTATGGACTTCACCAAACATGTAAATCCCTTAAAAACCATAAGTCGAAAAATTTTCCGAAACCAATGCTTTACTCTATATAAGACTCCTATAATACGAGCTGACTCACAGCTGATCATTGTTGCCCAGCGGAAATATAGCTTGGCGACGTTTAGTTGCAGACGTATTACTCGGCGTCTTTATCGCCTAAAATGGCGAGTTTGCCTAAACAGAGGAGCGAATTATTGTTTGTACTTGATAAGTTTGGCGGTAATATTTGGCGAAATTTTCTTATGATCCTTGTAAAAAGTAGCCATTACTGTTGCTGTTAAATTAGTTAATTTTAAATATTTATATACGTTGAAAAGTAGTGTAGGTTGTAAAATACAACATTTAGATAATCAAACAGCAATAAAAACAAATAATTCATACAAAAAATGCAAGAAAACATATCATAATTACACTTCATATTTGTGATTGAAAGCTAAGCGTACAATTTTCTTTTGGACAATTAATAGCCCATTTCTTTCGCCTTTCTTCATCTGTTGGAAATCTAAACGTTCTAAAAGCAGTTCTGGTATGATTTGAGCAATTTTCGGCTGCAAAACCTCCATTTTATGTGATTTGATAACACTTGAAATTCGGACCACGTGGGCAACAATCGCTGAGTAGGAAACAAAATGCCTGAAGAGTCAGAATGTATTGGAGGAGATCTAACTCTATGAACATAGTAAAAAATAGCAGATAAAAAGATGTGCAGAGAGCGTTCATACATTTTCGTAACGATTTTGTAAGGATATATGTATATAAACAAATATAAGAATTTTATTTTTAATACGGTCAATCTGATAGGCCTTTTGTTGAATTATCATATTAAATCTTGATTTTAATGATAACAGAGAATTTCTTAAAACATCGAGGTTGATTTTGTTTCACTCCTCCTCCAGGCTTTTCCATAGTTCATCCAATGTTTTGGGATACCGCTTAAAAAAGAGCTTGTTTAAAAAGACCAAATGCACAGGATCCATAAGAGACACATGTGGGGACTTCAGTGGGATGTATTTAAAGGGAATATCTTCAATCCCAGTTTCATTTCTCATTTTTTTCAAAAAAAGAAAAAAAAAATAGAGCAGTAGATTTTTAGAGGTATAGTTTGTAGTTTTATCCTCATGGAATTCAGCACACTGAAGAAATATTAAATTCATGCTTTTCACATCGTTATTTTATAACTAAATAAGAGTATTTCTCTTTGGAAAGCTCAAAAATATAGCGTTCAGTTCATTGTTTATTTTTTTGAGACATACTATCCCTTTCCGACCCCAAACATTTTTACATTAAAACATTACATTCTTCTGTTTTTTGCAAACTGAAAGAAAAATATGGACTATAACCGACATTTGCTAATTGAAAATTATACTTTACATTTTCTGCTAATTAGCTCGATCGTTCGTTTCCTGATTTTATTATATACGACCACAGCCTCCTAAACTAGATGCCTGTCGTGTGGCTCGGAAACTTGGCAACAGTTCAAGCGGTAGACAGCGCCACCTGGTACAGATTGCGCGACTTTTTTATTCAACAGTCATCAAAAAATTTTAAAAGTAGGTTTTAATATACATAAAAGCCGAAAAGAATCGAAGAAACGTTGGTTATATATACCATATATCATTTCCTAAAATTATTGGTGGCAGTTGAATAAAAAAGTCGCGCAAACTGTACCAGGTGGCGCTGTTTACCGCTTGAACTGTTGCCAATTTTCCGAGCCACGCGACAGGCATCTAGTTTAGGAGACTATGATACGACTGTTCCAGATGCAAAAATGTAAGTGGATGTCTAACCCGCACGATCGTAACGGCCTGGGTCGGAAAGGGCTATAGGGTAATTCTAAGGTCATGGGACAAACTCGGAGGAGAGGTACACTGTAAAAAATATGTCCTATTTGCTGCCAGAAATTCTCTGTAATTTGAGAAAATACGTTGTGACAACGTAATTTTTTCGTAAAAAAAGGCGTATTTACTCAAATTACAGAGAATTTCTGGCAGCAAATAGGACATTTTTTTTACAGTGTAGATAACACCACAAGGATCGAGAATTGTACAGAGACCCATGACCGAAATTTAACCCTTTAAAAACTGGATATTTTTGGCTACTGCATACTACTAACTCCGCCTACTATGTAAATTTAAAAATCTTGTAAGATTCATTATTTCGCAAAATCATACTATAATGTTTCGTATTAATGCAATCAGTGCGATAAAATACATCGATAAAAACAGAATCTATTTATTTATGTAAACATTAGCATATAAATACTTTTTTTTTTTTTTTTTTTTTTTTAAGAAAAACTCTAGAGTTACACTGTAAAAAGTATGTCTTGTGTGCTGCCAGAAAATCTCTGTAATTTGAGAAAATGCGTTCTGACAACGTAATTTTTTCGTAAATTACGCGTATTTTCTCAAATTACAGAGAGTTTCTGGCAGCAAATAGGACATATATTTTACAGTGTACGGCCTGGGTCGGAAAGGGCTCTAAGGTAATTCTAAGGTCATGGGATAAACTCGTAGGAGAGATAGATAACACCACAAGGATCGAGAATTGTACAGAGACCCATGACCGAAATTTAACCCTTTAGAAACTATATATTTTTGGCTACTGCATACTACTAACTCCATCTACTATGTAAATTTTAAAATCTTGTAAGATTCATAATTTCGCAAAATCATATATAATGTTCGTATTAATGCAATCAGTACGATGAAATACATCGATAAAAACAGAATTTATTTATTTATGTAAACATTAGCATATAAATACATTTTTTTTTAAATGAAAAATTCTAGAGCTACACTGTAAAAAAAATGTCTTGTTTGCTGCCAGAAATTCTCTGTAATTTGAGAAAATATGTTCTGACAACGTAATTTTTTCGTAAATTACGCGTATTTTCTCAAATTACAGAGTTTCTGGCAGCAAGCAAGACATATTTATTACCATGTTTTTATTAACTTCGATTCTTGTGTGTTTGTTTGTGTGTTTGTCAGGGACAAATCTTGCAATCGACTTTTAACTAACTTCCCGACTAGCTAGATATTTGAAATTTTCAGGACAGCTCACAACACGGTGACAATACATTTTTCTAATAATTTTAGTCAACTGCTTCAGGTTCCGCTGCCTTCGGCAGCGTTTATATGATTCGGCAGAAAATTTATTTAACTAACTTCCCGACTAGCTAGACATTTGAAACTTTCAGAATAGTTCAGAATAAGGTTAAAATGCATATTTTTAATACCTTTAGCCAACTGTATCGGGTTCCCGCTGCCTCCGGCAGCGTTATCAGTACAACTATTGCAATCGATTTTTTCCTAACTTTCCGACTAGCTAGACATTTGAAACTTTCAGGATAGCTCAAAACACGGTGACAATACATTTTTTTTAATACTTTTAGTCAACTGTTTCAGGTCCCCATTGCCTTCGGCAGCGTTTATATGATTCAACAGAAAATTTATTTAACTAACTTCCCGACTAGCTAGACATTTGAAACTTTCAGAGTAGTTCAGAATACGGTTAAAATGCATTTTTTTAATACCTTTAGCAAAATGTTTCGGGTTCCTGCTGCCTTCGGCAGCGTTATCAGTACAAAGGTTGCAATCGATTTTTCCCTAACTTCTCGACTAGCTAGACATTTGAAACTTTCAGGATAGCTCAGAATACAGTGACAATACATTTTTTTTATTCTTTTAGACAACTGTTTCAGACCCCTACTGCCTTCAGCAGCGTTTATATGATTCAACAGAAAATTTATTTAACTAACTTCCTGACTAGCTAGACATTTGAAACTTTCAGAATAGTTCAGAATACGGTGAAAATGCAGTTTTAAAATATTTTTAACCAAATGTTTCGGGTTCTGCTGCGTTCGGCAGCGTTACCAGTACAAAGCTTGCAATCGAATTTTCACTAACTTCCCGACTAGCTAGACATTTGAAACTTTTATAATAGCTCAAAACACGAGAGCAATGATTTTTTTTAAAAATTTATCCAATTGCTCCGGTTCCCGCTGCCTTCGGTAGCGTTTATATGATTGAACAGAAAATTTAAAAACATGGTATATAAAAAGATCTTTTTATCTTGTAATTATTACAGTGTGCACTCATATCCACGCAAGAACATCCGGCTCTTGAATTATATATATACATACACTCCTTCTCATATTTATAAGGACACTTTGTATTTTGAAATAACTAATGCAAAAGTAATTGTGAACAAGATTAACTAAGTGCACTTAATATATCTAGTATTCTAAAAACCAAAATTGGTATAATTTTTTTAATATGAAACAAAATTAATAAAAATAATGCAAAATGTGTTTTTCTCCACGTTTTTAGACGTTCATAATTATAGGGACAATCCAGATTTTTTCGTTTTATTTAAATTACTAGCGGATAAATTACAGTTGACATGCGAATTTGTTATCTACTGGGCTAGATTAATTCATATATAAGCCTTCAATTTTTCTTGGACGGACATTACTGATAATTCCTCGAAAAAAAGAACGTTCATGTAGTGAAGTATGATAAATGTGTTTTTTAAGTGGAGGGATATTTTCAATCTGCCGTATTTCCAATGAAATTATAAGATCTAAAATTGCTGAAGAAAATGTTATCAAACGTTGAACTGTTGATTCAATAGGAGAGAGATCTGATGCAAAATACGAGTTGTTTTACAGAGATCGAAGACTCATAATTCCTCTTACTGTTCTACTCATAATGACTGCTGCTGAATTTACTTGTATTTTTTAACGAAAGGTTGGGGTCCACATTTATGCATGCTTAAAATAATTAATAATATGTTAAAATGCTAAAAAACCTGTAATAATCAATAAGCATTTTAATGGGGGATAGCACGTCTGTGTTAAAATTGCATAAAGACAGTATTAAATGGTAAAATGTTGCATTTTCGGATGAAAAACATTTTATTCTTGATTAACCAAATGGTTTTAACAGTTATTGGCACGATCTGAAGATAGCGAAAGACAGAGCAGATTTTTTAAATGTAGATATGAATCGGGCATTTTGAAGGTGGATCTATGGTGCTCTGGGGAGCTGTTTCTACTGAAGGCAGAAGGAATTTAGTAATTTTTTTCTATTATTATGAACATCAAGAGAATATCTGCAAATTTTAAACATAGAATTCTCAGATTTTTGCTAGATTTTGGAGGGTAATAATATTTTTTTCAACAAGACTTACTTTTTTGCTGTACTTTCAGAGCAATAGGAAATAGTTTGAAGAAAGAAACTTCTGTATTATTGCATTTTCCATGGTCTAAAAGTTGAAAAAACCTTAACTTATGATATTAGAAATGTGCATGCAAGTGGAAAGCAATTTTAAATAGTTTAAATGTATTAAGAATATCATATATGCTATATGAAATGGTATTGAAACTTAATTTAAAAAAAAAAATGTATATATATATATATATACCAGAGAGAATGTGTGACTGTTTAACCCTAAAAAGAGACCCCATAAAATATTAATTTAAAGAATAACTGAAAAAAAATACTAAAATTCGAGCTGTCCTTATAATTGTGAACACCTGAAAAATCAACTTTTTACAATATTTAAGGTTTTTTAAGATAGAAAAACGATAAAACTTTTTAAATATAGTCTATTAATGAAATTCAAATTAATTAAAAATATATTTGTTTAAATAATAGTGTTCAGTGTTTAGTTAATATAGAAAAATGGGTGTCCTTATAATTATGAGAAGGAGTGTGTTATATATATATATATATATATATATATATATATATATATATATATATATATATATATATATATAAGAAAAAGTTAGAAAAAAATAAAAGCACAAATTCATATTAAATTCTTTTCCTTCCTTTATAAAGAATATGAATGAAAGACGAACAATATATTTTCGAGAAAAAAAAAAAAAAAGACAGAAATAAAATGTTTAACGTAATATAAAAGAAAAATCTATCTTTAAAATGTTGAAATCAGTCAATAAAAAGGAAATTATATTCTGCCGTGGAAAAGTTTTAAAAGAATAAAGTTTTGTTGTCAGTTGTTACAGGATTTTTTTTTTCCTTTTCAAGTTGTATGTAGAATAGTTTAAAACAAATTGTAAAGAAATAACGTGGAAAGAGAATCATTAAAGTTTTAAACAACTTTTTAGTTCCCCATCATACATACAGTTATGAGGAACTTAGATATCATCAAAATTTTCGACCTCGGTTTTTTTACTTTTTTAAACGTTTTCAGGTGTGAGGAATCCGAAAATGGCAAAATTTGTACGGTGTCCGTCTGTATGGAGTCTGTTAGTTTGTTAGTCCGTTAGAGTGTTAGTATGTTAGTCTGTGTACACGATATCTCAAGAACAAATATTCGCCCAGAAGTCAGGTTAGTTCTAAAATATTACTTTCGACACTGGCAAGAACCCTGTTCATGTGCAACATTCGAATTAAAAACTTCGTAAGTTATTAGAAATTTACGATTTTCTTAACATGGGAGAATGGGACAAAATTTCACTTAAACGTGCATTAAATGGAAAATTTTTACTGTAAAAATGTCAGACCAGTTTTAAAATAGCAGTTTTGAATTCGGAATGAACATCGTTAACTATAAACATGCTAATTTGAAAATTTCGTAAGTTATTGGAAATTTACGAATTTCTTAACATGGCAGAATAGGGCAAAATTTCACGTAAACGTCAATTTTGACGGATATTTTCCTCATAAAGACGTCAGACTACTTTTGAAATATTATTTAGGATACTGGTATGAATATCATAGACTATGAATTTTCCAATTTAAAAAAATCCGTAAGTTATTTATAATTTACTATTTACATAACATGACAGAATAGGGCAAAATTGTGCATAAGTGTTCATTTTGAGGATTATAAATATATCAGACAACTTCAAAATAACATTTATGATACTTATTTGAACATGATTGACTACAAATGTTCTAATAGGAAAATTTCGTAAGTTATTCGTAATTTAAGATTTTATCAACATAGCAAAATTGAAAATTTTCCATATAAATAGGAATTTTGAGGTTTGTTGCATTGGAAACAGTAGCATGAAAACTAAACTACGAAATTTACCCTAATAAAATAAATTAATAGATTAGAATAAGATAAATAAATCGAAGTGAACGGTGGATAGCCTATTAGGCGGGAATTTCATTCTGCCACTGTGTCAAGAGTTTGGTCAAATTCACCTCTCTTAACATGATTATAATATATCTCACACTAGAAATTTATGAGAACATATATATGATGGGGAACTGAGCAGAGTTCACCTATACCAGCTAGTTTTTTTTTTTTTTTTTTTTTTTTATCATATTACTTTTTGGTTTTAGATCTTCCATTGTTTGCCAATATACAGAGAAAAGTGTAGCATTTAAATTACTCTGAAATTGCTCTGAATAACAATACTATAATAACATATTTTTTACGGAAAATTTAAATTAATTTTTAAAATAATCAAATCATGTTGTGTGCACTGTAAATAGAAGCGTCTTAAATTCAGACAGAAATGTGTCTGAAATGTCAATTCAGACACATAAATGTCTGAAATACTTACGCATGCAATATTTCAGTCGCATGTGCTGTCTTAAATTAAGACACGTAAGTGTCTTTTTTATAAATGAGCTGAGATAAGTGTCTGAATAAGGTTGATATGTCTGAAATTAAGACATATAACATTTTAAGACACATAAAATTTCAGACATTTTACAATTTATGCACTTAAAAATTCAGACATTTTACAATTTATGCACTTAAAAATTCAGACATTACAAATTTCAGACACTTAGAAATTCAGACATTTGTATTACTTAACAAATTTTCCATATGGAATCTACTTTAAGCAGCATTCATATCTTGTTTTAACATTTTTTTAAACAAATAAATTTGACATTATTTTATGTAATATAAGTAATTAACTTATTTAAAATATTTAGAGACGGATCTTATTCTGTTAAAAATTAAAAAACAAAGTTAAGTTTTATTTAAAATTCTCACATGTAATAAATCAAAAAAATATTAAGGTAAAGGAAGCATGTAACTTGTAGCTAAGAAAGCGAATTCGTAACTGAACAATCTTAAACAATTTGTGCGTAATTGATTTTTTTTTTTTTTTTTTTTTTTTTTTCGCGTTTAAAAATTATTTTATGTTTCCCTACACTTCAAAGTGTAAAAGAGAATTTTTTTTTTTTCATGTATATAGTTTGTTTTCTTGCAAATACCAGTTAAAAAAAAAAAAAAAAAAAAAAATCGTTTAAAATCCATAGGCCACTATTTTTTCATATTTATTACGCATTTTACAAAACAAACAAACAACAAAAAAAAACCTCTAAACATCTACACATGAAGTTTAAGGTAATATGTATTAAGCTTTACTTCTTATGGACAGTTTTACTGCAAAGACATAAAACTTCGATTTGTTTTACGGATACTAGAATATATTTCGTTATACAAGCAGAGTACAGCGTGAGCACCGATGGCTTGATTGAGAATGCTCGACTTTGAATCCGTCGGTTGTCAGTTCGATTCCCGTCAGGGGCAACGGGGAATGTTTTTGTAAAAATTATTAATATTTTTTTTATGCTCTAGGAGATTCTGAAATCTATTTTTCACAGGTAAACAGTATAAAACGCATCTTTTTATTTATTTATTTATGAAAAATATTCACTATAGACAGGATCAAAGATGGCGGAATTTCAGACGTTTCGAGTCTGAAACGATGTGCCTTTTAAGACACTTTTTAGCATCTTAAAATTAAACACTCGTTTCAGACACAATTTTGTCTGAATTTAAGACACTTGTATTTACAGTGTGTGCAGGACATATCAAAACGTGTAAATTCTTCGAAAACAGGAACTCAAAGGACTTTCCCAAATCTATTAATTGTTATTATGTGTATAGAAGAAAACAAAATAAAAATACTAAAATTCTTTCCTAAACAGAAATTAATTTTGGATGAATTTTTTTTTTCTTCTTTTTGAAACTGTATGATGAAGAAGTTTTTTAAAACTATATGTAGTTGCTTTACTCAAGGTAAAACAAAATGGTGTCGACACCTCTTTTTTTTTTCTTGTATAAGAGAATTAAAGAATTACTGGGAAGAAAACGGTTTATAGAAATACCTCTCATAGACAGTGCCTGATTTAAGGCAGGGCATTCGGGGCATGTGCCCTGGGCCCTCACAGTGAAGGGGCTCCCAAAAAATTCCATCATACATTAAAAAAAAAAACAGTTCAAAGGAAAAATTTCGAAATTTTGGTATAATGATTATTGTTTTTTGTTTTTCGTCAATGGATGGAAGAATTACTGCGCTGTTTTACAAATCGGCGTGATGATCTTTCAAGGAAACTATCAACTCGTCGAAAAAATTGCAATATTTTCGCTCTAAACTCAAATACAACTGCATACTACCGATACTTGCATTCCAAACTTTTACTAAGGCTAACTAAATCCGAGGCACATACCGCAATGCAGATACATGGGTTTTACGGATCTTGTTTAGACTTACTCTTACCAACAAAATGAAAAGTGAAATGAATTTTTAGACGGCTGAATCAGAAATAAGCTGATTGTTTTGCTTGTTGTAATATTAAAGTACGAGAAAAAGGGGCTCAATGAACATGAGTGCCCTGGGCCTCCAAGTGAGTAAATCGGTCCCTGCTCATAGATGCAATGCTTTGGAATATTTTCGGGTGTCGTTGTACAAAAAAAATCTCAATCGGATGAGGCGTTTAGACGCTATCGCACTTTAAATAACTTCAGCCCATAAACCCCAATGATAAAGTAGTTTTCTTTGTGTCCCTGTGTAAAAGTGTTAGATTCCTCAAAACCTCCAAGGTTTGCGCGACTGTGACCTGTAACATATGTATGAATTTTCAGTTCATTCAAATAAGGGATTTAGACGCAATCGCACTTTAAATAATTTGTGTCCATAGAGCATAATGATGAAGAATTATCCCTTGTGTCCCTGTAAAAGAGTATAAGTGGTAGATTCACCAAAATCAATAGGGATCGTGTTATGGTGACGTATAACATACGTACCAATTTTCAGCTCATTTGAACAAAGCGTTTAGACGCTATCATGTTGACTCACGCGCATACACACGTACATACTTACATACACACATGCGTACACACATACATCATTGTAAAAACAGTAAATAGGAATTCAGGTTACCTCAAAACGTGTAGAAACACTAAAATCTCAAAATCGGATTTTCGACATGCCTACAATACTTTCCTCACTATAGTGTTCGGAAAGTAAAAGACACATAGTTTATTATAAATAAATAAAAAGAAAAAAAAATTAGTATTTATAATTTTTCAGAAATAATATTTTGTTTGAAACATCTATATGTTGTCTGCCTTAATTCAAGAAGTTATTAATTTACTAAATAAATAATTTTGTATGTAAACTCTATATATTGTGGAAACCCATAACATTTGTTTCAGATGCCCTTCATTAACGGCAATCCGGACATGAGTGCATTATCAAAGCAGCAAGTTACATTCGTGCCTATTAGGATATTTCAAGTGACTTTTGCATTTAGCTTCTTCTGAAACACCATTAGTTAAATTTCGGAGTAGTGCTGCTATCCGTATAGAAATGGAAAAACGTTTAAAAGTCGATTAAAACAAGGAAAAAGTATTGAGAAATTATTCCATAAAAATGCTAAATGATGTCAAATGTTTCATTCAGTATGACACAAATGTACCTTATAGAGTTAAGCGCATTAAATGAATATTATTGCATATTCAATATTTTATGTATTGCAAAAAATTCATTTTAAAATTGTTTAAATAAAACTTTGAATGACTTTCAGTTTTTTTTTTTTTTTTTCGTACTTTCCAAAGAAATTTTTGTTGTTTGTTAAAAAAAAAAAGGGAGAACTGGATTTAAACATAATAAATAACAGAAAGCTGAAGAAGAGACTTTTTTGTTTTCTGTCTTGACGGTTAATTTTTAAGTAATGTCTTTTCACAAAAAGTTCTTTGCCAAAATCCTGTTTTAGTTGTCGTAACTTAAAGCTGGAAGTTAGTTTTCCTTGTACTAGTTTAAAAAACTTTCTGGACTTTTCTGAAATAAATGTGTGTAAAAACAATGGCCTTTTTTCTTTCACTTTTTATATAACCACTTATTTAATAAGAATAATAAAATTTTAAAAATTATATTTTAAAAGAAAGGAAAATTAATGTTTTATCTAAACAATAACTTTGACTTGCCAAACCTTAACTTTCAAAAAAAAAAAAATTATGATTTAACTTTTGCAGAAAAACTATTCAACAGATTGCTTTTGTGTTATCCTGCCTATGAACAAAAACAGCAAGAATATAAAAATATATTTTGTTTTTAACTATGAAGGAATTAATCTCATAAACACATCTTTATGGCAATACTTATAAAGAGAAAGCATTTAAAATGTAGTTTTTGTTTAGCTCTGTATATTTTCTAAAATTTGCATAAGCATGATATAGTGTACTAAAATCCCCTCTTAAAACTGAAATCTTACATTGACCAATTTACATTCATATCTCATAATGTATGAACAACTTTGTGAGACCTTGTAAACCAACCAATTACGCTAATCATAAATTGTTTTGCAGGAAAAAAAATAGTTTTGTGTTTTTTAATAATATATATTAATTATGCATTATACTTTATATATAAGCAGTATACTTTTTTTTTTTTTTTTTTTTTTTTTTTTTAAATACACTATAAAAATCGCTCTCATATACCGTAATGCATGGAAAATACAAGGTCTGTCCCGAAAGTAATGCGCCCAATTTTCTTCTACCGCGACTATCCACCAGACAGAGTTGCCGCTTCCACGGAAGAGTGGGTGGAGTCTTGGGAACACAGCGCCACCAGCGCCAGTCGGCTCGGAGCTCCTGCAGAGTCACAGTGCCTGTTTCAGTGAACAATTGTGCGAGTGCTCGGTCGAAATCAAGATGGAAAAAAACTCTCGAGCAGAAATGTGGCACGACGATCCGACTCTTTGGACAATGTGGTAAGTGGTGACGAATCTTGGATTTTCTTGTACGACCCAGACAGAAATAAAAAGACAGAGCGCAGAGTGGCACACAACGTCATCCCCACGCCCAAAAACGGCAAGAGTGAGCGAATCGCAGATCAAAGCAATGCTCATTGCTTTTTTCGATAGAGCATATACGTATAATATCAAAATACAGAGGATGTTCATACATTTTTGTAACGATTTTACTTTCTCTCTTAGCTTAAATTTAAATTTTAAAATAAAAACGTTACTGACATCAAATTGTAATAGAGTTTAAGCATTAAAAATATTTTTAGCTATAATGTTTGCGGTCATGATGTCCTTTACAATGAGGAATTTGCACGTTTTCTGATTTTATTCTTATATAATAGAAAATGAAATGGTAAGAAAATAAATACATACATTTTCTTTATTTGAAATCTAATTACTGATTTATAACAATTTTAACATCGCACTATTTACTCTATCGAGAAAACGCAGAATAATATATCGTGACGTCACTCTTTATGACAACAAACGAGAGTAATCGTTCTTTTACATTCGATTTCGTGCTTTGCTTTACTTCATGAATCAGTGAAATAGGTTTTGTATTTTACAATAATGACAGATCTTAAAATCTCGTAGTATAAATATTGTATTGTACCACCCTGCACTAATACAACGGCTAATGCTTCTAAAAAGCTATTCTCTAGCGTTCCACAGGATCCCATTAAACAAAAACATTGGACAACCGCTATGAAAAAAAAAAAATAATAATTGAAAATAATTGAAAATAATGATAATGTAAAATGGTGATAATGATATTAAATCTATACATATAAAAGAGTACTTTCACTCACTCACTCATCAACGCACAGCAAAATCTACTGGAGCCACTGACTCGAAACTGGGTCAGATTATAGAACATATAGTGTAAGCACCCCCTAAGAAGCGATTTTGCGAAATTCGCCCCCCAAGGGGGGTGTAGGGGGCAAAATGTGATTTCACAAAAACCTTCATATCTCAAAGAAAAAAACAGATATCTGTAAAATTTTTGCTTTAAAATATAGCTAATTTGATTATCTAAAAACTAATTTCTGGAATTTTAGAAGTTCGGTCCCCAAGAGGGGAAAGGGGGCAAAACGTTATTTCACATGCGCAAAACGTGGTTTCACATACTCCTATATATCTCCTCTAACTCCTATAACAGGAAAACAGATATATGTGAAATTTTTGCTCTAATATATAGCTAATACAGATACCTAAAAACTAATTTCTGGAATTTTCGAAATTCAGCCCCCAAGATGGGAGGAGAAGCGGCAAAACTTGATTTGAAATAATCCTTTATATTGCAAACAGAAAAAAATATGTGTGTAAGATATTTTTGCTCTAAAATATAGCTCCAATAAATACGTAAAAACTAATTTCTTTAATTTTAGAAATTCGTCCCAGGTGGGGAGGGAAAAAGGAGCTGTGGGGTAAAAAAATATAAATATAGTTAGACCGTTCAAAATTGGTATAGGTAGGTTTTATAGATCTGCAAGTCAAATGAGGATATTTTTGAAAGTGTAAAATAATTAGGGGGTCAGAAAGGTGTGGGGGGCGGAGAGGCAAAAAAATAAAAATAGAGTTAGGTCGTTCAAAATTGGTACATAGAGATTTTTGATACTTACAAATCGATTGCGGATATTTTCGAATTTGTAAAGTTGTTAAATTGATACTTACATGTAGGTTTTTGTTACCTACAAATCGATTGCGTATATTTTCGAATTTGTAAAATTATTAGGATAGACGGGAAGGGGATGTGAAAGGCAAAAATATATAAATAAGAGTTAGAGCGCTGAAAATTAGTGTTGTTAGGTTTTGTGGCCCGATAAATCGATTGCGGATATTTTCGAAAGTACAGAATTATTACGAAGAGCGGAAAGGGGTCGGGCACAGGGGTAAAAATAAAATAATTCAGATAAAATGTTGGAAATTAGTATTATTAAGTTTAAAAGCCCGAGAGAACGATTGCGAGTATTTTTTAAAGTCTAAAATAATTAGGAGGGGCGGGAACGGTAGGTGAAGGAGCATGCGAACCTTGCGCGCCTTTATGCGCGGCCGCAGGCAGTGGTGGCCCGAACCGATTATTCCACTGAAGGGATACATATATATATATATATATATATATATGTTTTTCCCTTACGATAATATAGTGATTCATTAAAAGTGTTGAACATAGATGCGCGCGTGCAGCGCACAATTGCCTGCGCTGCCAAGGGCAGTGAGAACCCGTTGTGATATTTTTTCTAATCACATTTTTTTTCTCTTTTTTTTGCTTGATAAAAATTTATGTAATTTTGAGAATTCATTAACTATAGTGATTCATTTAAAAATAGTGACCAGCGAAGCGGGTGTAGACTGCTAGTGATTATATAAGATGAAAAAGGCATGCTCAGAAATCACATAAACGATTAATAATTACGAAAATTAAACGAATTGCTGCTTGCTAACTACGCTAACAAAATGTAAACATTGAAGTTTCATAAAGTGTGACGTCAGGCAGCGTTTTGAAGTCACGTGATTTTTGGTTAATTTTAAAGTTATTGTTTAAATTAATAAGAATTTCTTTTTTTGCATTTTTAATAAACTTTTTGAAATTTATGGGCCTAAAACTACCAGAAAAATAGGATTTTGTTCAAATCCCCCATGTGTGCAAATTCCTCATTCTCAATCCTTGTGATGTCCTAAGTTTGTCCAATGACATTATTATTTTGAAGTCTCCTAAATCAAAAAATCAGGTTTCTAGTGATTTGACTATGTGCCTGTGTGTGAGTATTTGCGAGTCTGTCTGTTTCTTCACTTGCTTTCAGTATAGCTCAAAAACCGATATGAGCAGAAAGTCCAAATTTGATGTTCTAAATCAGCTTCACAAAAGGGATAATACTTTAAACATTTCATTTGCGATCGTACGAAGGGTCTATGTATTGGAACTTAAAAATATAAATCAAATATTTTACATCTGTGGCGAAATTTCTCGTTCGTACATTTTGATATTCAGCAATAAATATTTTAATATTATGCACTAAATAGAATTAATACGAATTTTTTACATGCAGTAAAATATGCTTCATATCAAACATCGTACTAAAAGCATTCAACATTTGTTTTCAGAGGCCTCACAAAAGAAATCGTATACATTACAGCTATAGTTGAAAAAGAATTAAAATATGTACATTTGAAATTGTGTGACGCGCTTTTATTATAATGTGTAATTAAAGTACTGGTGTCCCATAAGTCTGTAGACATTTAAAAAATTCATAAAATTTGAAGGCACTGGCACAACTGACGGGATTTCGGGGCGAGAAAAAATATTCCCGTGAAGAATTTTTTTTTTTTTTTTTTGAAGGGGTGTAGTTAATTTTTTCGTCGATAGAGGGCGCTGAAAGAAATCTTAAAAAGAAATATGCAAATCAGAGTCTTCTAAATTGTACAGTTTTACGATTAGCATAGCTTATTTTTTATTTTCCTTACTACTTGCGTCCACATGAAGTTTTAATTGCGATGCTAATTTGGTGGATAAAACGTTATTGGTGAAGGTGTTTTCCCTCAGGTGAGAAAGTTACAGTTAACTAAAGCTATAGTTAGCTGTATTGTAACTCGTTTTCAAACTGTAATTTCTGGGGATGGCGACACATACAAAGGGCATTCCATAAAAACTGAGAGTTATATTTTTACGTAGTGGCAACACCGCGAAACTAAAAAATAGAAGTGCACGCGATTTTTTCGCACTGTTAACTGTACGTTTATACAAAATTCTAAACGAAGCAGATGATTTTATTTGCCTTACAGAAATGGAGATGGGTGATTCAGAGTTAAAAAACGAAATGCGTTGTGCCATAAAATTTTGCTACCGTTTGGGCAAAACAGCTCCAGAAACATTAAAACCCGAAAAAACTACTACGTCTCCTCACCTTTCTCGTAATCCTATTGGTTGAACTAAATCCGGCCCCTCTCCTATATATACGAGCACTTCTCCTGATTCAGAATCTTTTTTGCACTGAAGACGGTACGCTTTAGGCTACCGAAACAGCTGTATGCATTTCCAATATTTTTCTTTGGCGTTTCTGACGTAGTAGTTTTTTCGGGTTTTAATATTCCAACGCCAAGTCTCCTGTTATTATTAGCTCCAGAAACAGTTAAGTTAATGAAAGAAGCTTACAAAGACAAATGTTTTGGTGAGTCTACTATTTTTAGATGGCATGGTGATTTCAAGAAAGGCCGTTTGTCTGCAGAACTGGCTCCTAGGCCTGGGCGACCACAAAGTGTTGTGAGTAATCGAAATGTTAACACTGTGTGGGTAATCCTTCAAGAAAATCGGCGAATGACATATGAGGAGATAGCGGCATCAACAAACATTTCGAAAACGTCGATATTTCGCATTCTACGCAACAATTTACAGCTTCGCTATGTTTGTTCCAGATGGGTCCCTCATCACCTTACTAAATAACAAATGAAAACAAGAATTCACCAGTGTTGTGAATGGAAACAGATGCTTCAAAATGATCCAAATCTCCTAAAGACTGTAATAACAGGTGATGAAACTTGGGTGCATCATTATGATCCCCTTACCAAGTCCGCAACAAGTGTATGGAAACATACTGATTCTCCGCCTCCGAATAAAATCCGACAAACCAAATCTGCTGGAAAGGTCATGATGATTATTTTCTTTAATCATAAAGGTGTAATCTATCAGCATGCTGTACTTCCAAAAACTACTGTGAATGGTGAATATTATGTTTCAGTTTTGAAAATTTTGCGACAACACATATCGATAAAGCATCATGAACTGGTAGGGAATAGGACATTACATCACGATAATGCTCGCCCGCATGTCGCTACTTCTGTTCAACAATATCTTAGTAAATGCAATATTAAAATCATGCCACATCCCCCTTGCAGTCCAGATCTCGCACCATGCGATTTCTGGCTGTTTCCGACGTTGAAGGAGAAGCTCCGTGGCAGAAAAGTTAATACAGATTCTGAAGTTATATCAGCAGTGGAGGGTTGTTTGAAGCAGCTTCCAGAAAAGGGCTTCTCTACTTGTTTTGAAAAGTGTTTGAACGATGGGACCGTTGCGTATCATCTGACGGAAGATATTTTGAAAAAGAATGATGTATTTTTTGCTGTAAATATATTTCTTGATTTTTTATGATTTTACTCTCAGTTTTTATGGAATGACCTTTGTAGAATAGGATTTATATGCCTGTAAATATTTGCATGCAAATAAATAAAGTTTTCCACGGTAATCGTAATGTGTGACTTGTTCACGTACAGCGCCCTCTGTCGACGAAAATTTCAACTATTATATCTTTCTTTACAAAAAAAAAAGTAATCCTAATTCACTAGAACAATTTTTGTCGCAAACCGCGTTCAATTCTACCAATTCCTTCAATTTTTATGAATTTTTAAAATGTCTACAGACTTATGGGACAATTTGAGGGATTCGTAACATTGAGGGGTTCGTATACAATTTATAGTCATTTTACAGCGCTACCCAAAATTAATAGAATACGTTTCAAAAGGTAATTTGGGCTAAAGTGCTCTGATATATGTATTTATTTAGTACTAGCAGGCTACGCCCGCTTCGCTGGTCACTATATTTAAATGAATTTTCGAAAGAATTGAATTAATATTTATTTTTTTACACCACATTATAGACAAAAACTAAAAAAGAAAAAGAAAGAAAGAAAGAAAAGAAACTGAAATTGCTCCAAACCTCGCTTCGGGTACCCGCTGTCTACGGCAGCTCTTTTCGCGCCCGCACTGCATCAGGTCTAGGTTTCCCATGCCTGCAGAAAGATCTTTTCCGGGCACTTCAATCTGGATATTTATCGACGACAGGGGGGATCTGCTACTATTTAAGAACTACGATTTTAAAAGATGACTGTATCTCACCATCTATTAAATATTTTAGTTTTGAACCATGTATTTTACAGCCTTAGACTATACTCTTTAGACTATATTACGGTTTGATTCCGACCAATGTAATAAAATAAAATGAATTAAAAAGTAGATTATTATATATATATATATATATACATATAAACAAATAAATTTTAATCAATTTAATCCTTTTTACTACGTATATACTACCATTTTCCCGATAAATACTGTAAATAAAAAAAAAATTAATAAATAAAAGTTTTTTCTTTTAAAGGAATTAATTAAAAAATGAAAAATAAGAAGTTGTTCTACTATAAAAAATTAAACATAACTGTTATAAATACGTTTTCAAATTAAAAACTAATTATACTTAATTTTCTCTACTGCATTACGATTTTATTTTCAATAAATATAACAAATTTCAAAAAAAAAAAAAAAAAAAAAAAAAAGTCGCCTTCAAATGAATGTATTAAATAAAAATAAGTTGCGTAATAGCCTTGCTAAGATACGCAGACGATTGAAGCAAAACAATAAATCTGTGAAAAATGAAGCATTAAAGTCCATATTTAAAATCGAAAACACATTAATTTAAAAAATTCAAATTCGAAATTCGAAAAAATCTCGATGAGGTGCACACCTGCAGGGTCCCAGGTACCTATATATGCCAAATTTGGAGTCTCTGCGATTAGTAGTGTGAGCACCGGAGCGCAGACACATACAGACACACAGACACTTCTCTTTATTTATATAGATTAAATTAAAATATACACATTGAGCAAAAAACATTTTTAACTTAAACGTAGAACAAATTGACACATTTTAAACTTAAATGTAAAATCAATAAATCGAGTTACGAGAGTACGGTTTGCACTACAATGTTTCTTACGATGAAAACTTTTGTTTAAGAAAATAAAAATTTTAGTTCCAGATTTTGATCGTGGATGGCGCTGTGCCTTGAAAACAATATGAAAAAACATGAAAAAATCAAAGCAAATAAATAAACAGCATTTATTTTCAGAGATGCCACTCAAAACATTTCAAAAAAGAGAAAACCACGCGTAATGTAAAATTTCCAATATTTTTCCTATATTTATACGCGAATTCTGTAAATTGTTATACAGTAAAAATAATTAATATATGAAGTATAATAATATACAAAATGTAATTTGAATATAATAAATTGAAAATCGGTGACTTTGAACTCAAAAGGTTATAATATTTTAAGTAATACAATAAGAATGGTACTTTATCACAAATAAAAAAATATTTGAAAAGTTTCTAAATAAATCATCGTCTATATATATGTCTGACTATCCAAAGTCTGTATATATGATAATTAATAATATTTAATTTAACATAATTTAAAACAAATTATAGTAAAATAAATTTATCATGAACACTGACACCAGTATGTTATGGATGGTGAAAGGTTGAAAATAGCAGTGCTTCGTCAGGTTGTTTAATGACTGATTGCTAGTTTTAAGGAGGGGGGGGGGGCAATATAACTATGTATAGGAGAAATATTGAAAAATCCTATTGTTATTTAAGGTTCTAAAATCCAAAAAAGCAAGCTTAATATGCATATTAATATTTATGTTGTGGATGGAGAGGGATTGGAAATTGCGTGACTTCGATGGCCTATTGGGCTGCCTATAGTAGTTTGAGGGGAGGGGAACAGAAAAATTTTATAAAATGCAAAAATCCGCGTTCAGCAGCAAAGTGGCATCCCTGTATTTTGTAAAATTCACTGTAATGTTTTAATGTGTGCGACCTTTATGATTCGAACCACTTCGAAATGGTAATCCTATTCAATTCATGTTTGGCTTCATTGATTGCGGAAAAAACTGGATTGCATGCCTTATTAACTTCGTAACTACTTCAATGCCAGCCACAAGGGAAGCCATTTTGTTCTTATTGTAGTCCGACCAGAATAAATCAAGAGTGGGCCATTGAAAAGTACAAGAAACAAAAAAAAAGAAAAGAAAAAAGAAAGCTGTTGTGGCCACCACAAGATTTCTTCTATATTTCCGATACAAATTCACGCAGTACTAACATTATACTATTCATTATATACTAACATTATATTATTCATATATATTACTACTATTCATTAAAGTTACTTTCCGTGATGAACGCAGACGGTTTTAATTTCAGAGAAGTATAACATTAAATGCTGAGAGAAAGTCAGTTTTGTGCCGACATTCAAGAATATAAATTTTTTTCCCCTCGTTAAAAATGAAAAAAAAAAAAAAAAATCGATATATTTGTCTTACATTATCAAAGATCTAAGTTTCAACTATTCTCTTTAATGGTATCAACGAGTTATTTTGAAATATGCCTTTATTAAAAATTTTCCTCCCTCCCTTCTCGAGGAGCCGCGGTAGCCCAGTCGGTAGAGCGCCGGGCTCGTAATTGGAAGGTTGCAGGTTCGTTACTCGAGCCGGCTAAAGAATATTTTACGTGCACAAGCTACCACACTAATGGTGGCTAGTGTATGGGAAATATGTCGTGGCTGCAACGTTCCCATCAAAATTATGCCTCTGGGGGTCACAGAAGCGGGAGAGCCCTTCCGTGGAGGATCAAAATTTTGATGGCATGTCTCCGGACCACCTATAGGAGTGAGTCTAGGACCGTCACCAATTGCCCATTGCGCAGTACTAGTGCGACTTAAAACCCAACCAACCAACCAACCCTCTCTTCTCGGGGCAATTCCTCACCCAGGGGAAGAGCGATGCCTTTACATATACCAAAGAAAAAATTCTGGTTAACTATTTTACTTTAATCAATATATAATTTTTAAATTCCACATTGAAAAGTTAAAAATAATTTTCATTTTGTACATTTATACGAAATTTTGGCCTATACTGCCATATTAAGAATTATAAAAAAAAAAAAAAAAAAAAAAAAAAAAAAAAGGATGACAGAGGGGATGACCTTTTGAGCGAATGATTCCGTTCATTGCTTCCTGAGATACACCGTACAAAATATTTATGATTCACTACACTATCAGAGAGACCACACAGAAAGAAACACACACACATAGACAGACAGGCGAACATTTTTTTTTTAAATTTCCAAATCGTGTTCAGGACATCTCCAAATGTGTAATCCATCGATAACCATGGATCGAAAATTTTCCAATACTTTCTTCTTATAGTGTATATATAGAAGAAAGTAATAGCAATAACTAGCGCTGTCTGAGAGGAAGTTTTTGAATTAATTTTTTCAGTCTCTTGTAAACCTATCCAGTTTTACTAGCAGGTCCACCATTCGAAGCCGCGACAGCAACCTCACACAAAGGGGATTTTCTTGAATAAATTCAGGTTAACGGCCCTCTTCACTTACCGTCGCCGGAAGCCCAAGTCAGTGTTATTCTATAGGAAATTTTCTTTACTTATAACATATACGTTATACGAATACATGTTTTTAAATTCTGTTTTCCACATTCAGAAAATTCACAACTTTTAAACTGACGGCCCATTTTAAAAAATAATAGTTTTTTTTTTTTTTTTTTTTTTTTTTTTTTAATTTTTTAACGTATTTTGAAACTGCAAAATACGAATTTTCAATATGTGAAATTTTCCATTTAGCAGTTTCAAAATAAAATATTAAAAATTAAAAAAATCCATTTTTATAAAAGGTCCGTCAGTTTGACAGTTGTGAATTTTCTGAATGTGAAAACAGGATTTGAAAATATGAATTAGTTAATGAGTTATAAGTAAAGAAAATTTCCTATAGAATAACATTAGCTGAGACTAGCGGCAAAGTTAAGTGAAGCGGGCCCTTAAAGGAAAGCAGTGTGAATGGCACTCCAGATTATTTCTATATGCTATTAATCAAAGGGAAGGTTTTAACTAACATTTATTACAGGCTGAAAAATTAAATAACATTTAAAACTTTAATTCTTCTATTTAAGCATTATTTCCTTACACTATTTTAAAAACAATTCTACATGAAACTTGAAAACAACTAAATATATGGTCTTTTAACAACTGACAACAAAACTTTATTCTTTGAAAACTTTTACACTGATCGATGCAATTTCCTTTTTATTGACTGATTTCAACATTTTAACGATACATTTTTCTTTTCTACTACGTTAAACATTTTATGTCTGTATTTTATTCATATTGTTTTTAAAGCAAGGGAAAAAAAATTAAAAGTATTTTAATGATATTCTGAATAGTTTGTAAGCATTGTGAATCTGTTTTTGTTTTGGTATTTTCGGAACGCTTTTACTGAATTTGCATTAAAGTTACATTAATATACCAATTGTTTATTTACGTTGTTTTGACTTATTAATGACGAAATATTTGTTCGTAATATAAAATAAAGGTATTTAATAAGAATGTTACATTTCTCCACAATGGCCAAGAAATTTTGCTCGCCAAGCTTGTAATGTAGACGGCAAGTGCCAGGTTAAAATTTAGATCGCTTTCGTTGGCCTGCCTTTCAGAGTTTTTCATAGCTTTCTGCGAAACTCGTATGTACACGGTCTATTATTCCATAGAAAGACACCCCATTAGAAGACTGTCTCTTTCCCAAGTCTAGATACAGAGCGAAGACAATCCATATTACCACCACAGAGTTACCAGCTTTTATAATTTATTCCGGAGTAATTTTAGCCCCGCCTACCTTTCACACCAGAAATTTGTAGAATATTTCTCTTTAACATTTGACCACAATTAAATGAGAGGGAAATCGTTCTTCAAAATTTCCGATATGAAAAGGCTAAGAATGCTCCGGAAAAAATTAATGAAGTTGGCAACTCTGCCACCGCCAACACACACAAACAGAGAATGTTAATTTAGTAAAAATTATCATATTTTGTACTAAAAAATTGTATACATAACTCATTTGTTAAAGCAATCCACATGATTAAAAGGTTTTCAATTTTTGAATGTTGATGTTCCTTTGACATTTCTTTAATATATTTGTGTTGTAAATATTTTGAAAGAAACCTGTATCAATTGCGAAACGTCATCATGGTCAGTATCTATACAATATAAGAAATAATTTTCTTAAGAAAAAAAAAAAAAAAAAAAAGCACTAATGAAAAGGACTACACGTCAAACAAAAAAACGCATATGCCTGTGCATTTGATGAAAATAATAATAATAATAATAATAATAATAATAATAATAATAAAAACATGAAAATCTGACATTGACAGATTTTAATTTAGTGCCAGAGGCCTACTGCTAAACTTGTTAATATCGACAAATTCTTCTTTAGTTAATTTGTGACGATCTAAATTCCATGATAAAGTTTTCATTAAATCAAACCAACGTGTTTCAGCTGCAGATACTGTAACAAATAACGTTGGAAGTCCATATTGTCTTATAGCCGCAAAACAACGTTTTTTTCTCTTTTTCCCAATGAGGGGGAGGTGTGCCTTGGGGGGGACTCATGTCAAAGGTGTGCCTTGGGGGGGACTCATGTCAAAGTTGGGCCTTGGGGGGACTCATGTCAAAGTTGGGCCTTGGGGGGGACTCATGTCAAAGTTGTACCTTGGGGTGGACTCATGTCAAAGTTGTGCCTGGGGGGGGACTCATGTCAAAGTTGTGCCTTGGGGGGACTTCATTCAATAAATCCCCATTCAATAAACCAACTGAAATAGGCCCTTAGCACTAATTAAGAGTGACCTATAAAAATTCGACAACGCTGTACCGACTGAAATAGGGGTACCTTGGGGGGGGACTCATGTCAAAGTTGGGCCTTGGGGGGACCTCATTCAATAAATCCCCATTCAATAAACCGACTGAAATAGGCCTCTAGCACTAATTAAGAGTGACCTATAAAAATTCGACAACTGTACCGACTGAAATAGGCCTCTAGCACTAATTAAGAGTAACCTATAAAAATTCGACAACTGTACCGACTGAAATAGGCCTCTAGCACTAATAATAATAATAATAATAATAATGTAGTCTTTCGAAATACTTTGAAACCTTTCTTCTTATCATTATTATTATTATTATTTAGATTTAAAAGAAAATAATAATAATGTAGTTTTTCGAAATGCTTTAAAACTTTTATTATTATTATTATTATTATTATTAAAAAGAAAAAAAAAATGTAGTTTTTCGAAATGCTTTGAAACCTTTTTATTATTATTATTATTAGGACAGGGGACTATTAGTTTCAATCTGGAGTTTACTTAAACCAGTTTTGTGTAACACCAAAATAAATTAGAAAAAGCAGTCCTATAGTTTCAAATTTAAGACCAAATGAAAGGGACGGTTTTTCTGAATCCAGGGGTGCAAACAGTTTTTCGACACCACAATTACATTTTTTAGAATTGACTAAAGTATGAAAAATAGGTGGCAACACTTCATTTTAATTCATTTCAGTTACTTTAAAAAATACGTGACCCAGTTTCACGGTCAAAAAATGAGCTAAAAAACAAAAACAAATTAAAAATTAAAATTTTACAGATTGAATAGTCCTCCGTACTAAACTAAATTCTGTCTTTGACGGAATTTTTAATGGTTCTTATTATTTATTCATGTACATATTTAAAATAATAATAATAATAATAATGTAATCTTTCAAAATGCTTTTAAACTTTTTTTTTTCCTTACCTTAAACAGTTTTTGCAATCTTTACTTATTTTCTAAACATCACTATTTCTGGTGAGATAACTTTAACAAGAGGTTTATTTTAAAATTAGAAAATTTCAATTCACCTATAAAATGTCAAAATTGGTACTCTTAACGAAACAGGAAAAACTGAAACTGAAAGATTTAACTGTGTAATAAATTATATAATATTAGCTGTATAATAATTTAAACAAATGGCGTAGCTATTTAAAAAATAATGGGTGCCCAAATTATTTTAAAAACCCGTCAATTTTTCTGATATATGATACACTTAAACATACAAGGATGGATTGTTCATTGAGACAATCTGTACGAAAATGACATATTTTTAGATTTATAAGGAAAATAACCAGATTCTAGTATCAATCTAAAAGCCAAACTAAATAATTTTTGTTCGAATAATATATAGTGTATCAATGTAGATTTTAAAAAGTCATATCTGGAAAATATCTGTTTTACCGAATATTCTCCAGGTTAGTCCGATTTAATCGATATTTTCTATAATGATCTGTTTTAGTGTATATTGTTTACTTGTATCTATATTAATAAAATCAGAGTTTTGTCTGTAAATTTGTCGGAATCGAAAAATTTTGCGATATCTTCACGTTTCACACCCCATGAAAGCCGAAAATGACTTCAGAAAATTTTGCCTGTGTGTGTGTGTGTGTGTGTCTGTGTGTATGTCATCGTGTCCGAATGTCGCTTTTTTTGTCCGGGCATCACTCGAGAACGGCTGGACGGAATTCAACGACGCTTGGCAGGAATTTAGGTCTTCACCCAACTTAAAATTATATCTATCAACTTTTCGGAAATTCCCCCCCGTTCCCCCCCTAGGGGGTAAAACACTAAAACACGTTTGTCCGGGCATCACTTGAGAACGGCTGGACGAAATTCAACGACGCTTGGCAGGAATTTAGGTCTTCACCCAACTTAAAATTATATCTATCAACTTTTCGGAAATTCCCCCCCGTTCCCCCCTAGGGGGTAAAAGACTAAAACACGTTTGTCCGGGCATCACTCGAGAATGGCTGGACGGAATTCGACGGCGCTTGGCAGAAATTTAGGTCTTCACCCAACTTGAAATTACATATATAGAAATTTTCAAAATTATAATTAGTGTTTAAATTGTGGGTAAAAAACGCCTGCGCATGCGCCATAAATATATTTTCACAAAAACGCTTTGAATGAAAAAATGAAATATAAAAATAAATTTTTAAGTTAAAGATTTTTGTATTCGCGTGATTTTCACTACAAATTATGAAAAGATTGAAATGAAGTGTTGCCATCTAAGTTTCATACTTTAGTTAATTTTAAAAAATCTAATTGTCGTATCGAAAAACTGTTTACACCCCAGGATTCAGAAAAATCACCTCTTTCATTTGGTACTGAATTTGTAACGATAGGTCCGATATTTCTAATTTATTTTTCCCTTTATCTGTTTTTCCGTTGGCACTTAAATTTCATACTTTAGTTATTTTTTAAAAATCTAATTGTCGCATCGAAATCCTGTTTGCACCCCTGGATTCAGAAAAATCGCCCCTTTCATTCGGTATCAAATTTATAAATATATGTCTGATATTTCTAATTTATTTTACCCTTTTTCCGTTTTCAACCCAGATTCGGTATGGAACAGCTTTAGTATTGGATCCCTTTGGCAAAATTTGAAATTTGGCTCCGAAGTAGTTCTGACGTTTCTCGCCAAGATCTTTAATTGCACAATTGAGATAGCCAATTCAGTTCATCGCAAAAATGGCTTAAAATATTTAAAGTCACCAAAGGGTTCCCATACTAAAGCTGTGCTTTTTGTATTTATTAGTGCTAGAGGCCTATTTCAGTCGGCACAGTTGTCGAATTTTTATAGGTCACTCTTAATTAGTGCTAGAGGCCTATTTCAGTCGGTTTATTAAATAAGGATTTATTGAATGAAGTCCCCCCCCAGGCCCAACTTTGACATGAGTCCCCCCCCCCCAAGGTACCCCTATTTCAGTCGGTACAGCGTTGTCGAATTTTTATAGGTCACTCTTAATTAGTGCTAAGGGCCTATTTCAGTCGGTTTATTGAATGGTGATTTATTGAATGAAGTCCCCCCAAGGCACAACTTTGACATGAGTCCCCCCCAAGGTATCCCTATTTCAGTCGGTACAGCGTTGTCGAATTTTTATAGGTCACTCTTAATTAGTGCTAAGGGCCTATTTCAGTCGGTTTATTGAATGGGGATTTATTGAATGAAGTCCCCCCAAGGCACAACTTTGACATGAGTCCCCCCCCAGGCCCAACTTTGACATGAGTCCCCCCCAAGGTACCCCTATTTCAGTCGGTACAGCGTTGTCGAATTTTTATAGGTCACTCTTAATAGTGCTAAGGACCTATTTCAGTCGGTTTATTGAATGGGGATTTATTGAATAAAGTCCCCCCAAGGCACAACTTTGACATGAGTCCCCCCCCCAAGGTAACCCTATTTCAGTCGGTACAGCGTTGTCGAATTTTTATAGGTCACTCTTAATTAGTGCTAAGGGCCTATTTCAGTCGGTTTATTGAATGGGGATTTATTGAATGAAGTCCCCCCAAGGCACAACTTTGACATGAGTCCCCCCCAGGCCCAACTTTGACATGAGTCCCCCCCAAGGTACCCCTATTTCAGTCGGTACAGCGTTGTCGAATTTTTATACGTCACTCTTAATAGTGCTAAGGGCCTATTTCAGTCGGTTTATTGAATGCGGATTTATTGAATGAAGTCCCCCCAAGGCCCAAATTTGACATGAGTCCCCCCCAAGGTACAACTTTGACATGAGTCCCCCCAAGGTACAACTTTGACATGAGTCCCCCCAAGGCCCAACTTTGACATGAGTCCCCCCCAGGCCCAACTTTGACATGAGTCCCCCCAAGGCCCAACTTTGACATGAGTCCCCCCCCAAGATACAACTTTGACATGAGTCCCCCCCAAGGCACACCTTTGACATGAGTCCCCCCCAAGGCACACCTCCCCCTCATTGGGAAAAAGAGAAAAAACGTTGTTTTGCGGCTATAAGACAGTTTGGACTTCCAACGTTATTTGTTACAGTATCTGAAGCTGGAACACATTGGTTTGATTTAATGAAAACTTTATCATGGAATTTAGATCGTCACGAATTAAATAAAGAAGAATTTGTCGATATTAACAAGTTTAGCAGTAGGCCTCTGGCACTAAATTAAAATCTGTCAATGCCAGATTTTCATGTTTTAAATAATGAAATAATGTCGTGTCTATATATTTTCTTTACTTACTTTTTTTTTTTTTTTTTTTAATAATATTTTCTATTAAAGACTTCTGTGGTCACCAAATTTTGTGTAAAAATTGTTTGTATGCAACCGGCACTTATTGTAACGGGATTTTACGAAATTCGAAATCCCCCCCCCCCACCACCACCACCTTCTCGGAGTCGGAGGGCAATAAGCATGTGTAAAAACACGTTTTCCGTTTGAATTCGCTTTGAATTATCTTAGAATGGCGAATTTTTGTGTGTGGATATTGATTAAGTGTACGCATTATGTACATTAGTGGGATTTTACAAAACTTGGAACTCACCTTCTGAGGAAGGGGAAGTAAGAAGTGGGTAAGTTGTGCCGAAGACAGTGGGGACCCAGACTCTTCACGTTGCGAGCGAGAAAACCTCTACCAATCACAGCGAGAACTTATGTTATTAATAAAGATTAATGACAACTCATTTAAATTTAATGTCCAGCGAAGCGGGCAAAGCCTGCTAGTTTCTAATAAAAAGAAAATAAAGATAATCTAAATTACAAATATAATAATGTTAAAATTATTATTTATTATTTTTTTTATTATTATTATTATTCAGATGTAAATAAATATTGTTAATGAAACGTTAATAAATAGTGTTAACGTTACAATAGTTGAACATTACGACATGGAAAATACAGTCATTTATAAACATATCTTTTTAGACATTTTTACTTTCTTCTATGAAAATAAATAAAAGGGTTGGATCCATAAAAAGTTTCAATTTCCGATTTTCGTTTAATTTACACAGTTTGAGATTTCTTAAAAACGATTTGGTCATTCTTAGAAAATGTCGGTCTATGTATTTGTATCAAAAATTGTGTAGTAGCTCTATATAAAGAACTGGGGGACAGAATTTAAACAAAATTTATACTTATATTTGCCTTGACATAAAATAGTGTCTATTAAGGTTTGATGCATATCGCCCAAGTACTGACGCTGCTATACTGCGATTTACCCAATTTACGGGAAGACTATATGCCAGTTTCTAATATGTAGAATTGCACAAAGCGTGATATGTGAGATGGTCATTATGAAAAAGAATTCTTACTTAATTTGGGTGTATATCAGTCGACAGAAGACGCTGCTAGTACTTACCTTCTGCAGTTTTTCACTTGGATACACTTCGGTATTTATTAGTTAAAACTAGTCTTAGTTAAAACTGCACAATGCTGCATACGTAAAATCTTTATAGTGTGAAACTATGATTAAATTTTTGTTCATGTTAACATGTAGATGGCGCTGTTATATAAACTGATATATGGCAAAGTTTTGTGATAGCCACAACATGCTAATTTTTAAAGAATAAAAATTTTGGACTTTAGGAGTATAATTTAACTAAATAATTAGTTTACTTACAACTTTTGTATAAATTCATTTTACTTTTCCTTAGCAAGAATTACTACTTTACTTTATTAAAGTTTTTGGAATAAATTTCTTCCAAATGTTCAAGTTAAAATGTTTCAAGGTTAAACTATTTATTCAAGTTTTAATGTTTATATTTATTCTTTACACGACATTTAAACACTTCAATTGTGAAAGAAGGAAAAAGATATGCTGTTCAAAAGATAAATAACATACGGAGTTCTGAAACTTTCGAAGGTTTTTAAAAGAAAGAAGAACAATTTTCTTTATCTAATAGCTATCAACCATATAGTTTTCGAACTACAATTCTTATTTTACTTTTTTACTTTTGTATCTTCAAAGATAAGTACTTCCGACATTAAAGTATTTTTAGAAGAAGAAAGACTTTTACTATGTTAAGTAGCCTAGCCAAAGGAAATACCTAAATGTATGGTTAAGTAAAATAAGTTTAAAAGTATTTTAAGGATTGAAAAATATAATAAATGAACGAATCAACAAACTAAAAAATATTTCATTTTCAAAATAATTATCTTGTTTATTTCATGTTCCGAAATCCATGCTTTCTGTTATCCGTAATTTTCGCTTATTAAAAGTAGCACATTCTGCTCAACAATAATAATTTTTAAAAAATGTGGAGTGACTCCACTCGACTTTCCGAACATTGAGTAATTAACAGTTTTGTAGATAAAGTAAAGAGGAGTTGATAAACAAACAAAAGAGAGGAAACCATAACAGAGTGTTTGAGTATTTTTCTCCATATATTACACGATGTTTTATTTAACGCTACTGAACTTTAAGCCCATAGATCATAATGATAAAGAATTTTCCGTTGTGTCCCTGTAAAAATCTATAAATTCTAGATTCACCAAAATGCTTATAGTTAGTGCAACAGTGATTTATAATATTCATATAAATTTTCAGCTCACTTGAATAAGGCGTTTAAATGCTATCGCACTTTTAAAAATTTGGTCCCGTAGGCCATAATGATAAAGAATTTTTCTTTGTGTCCCTGTAAAAAAACTTTAAGTGCTAAATTCACCAAAATCTATACGGTTGGTGCAACTGTGACCTATAACATGTGTACAAATTTTTTTCTCAGATTAATAAAGCGTTTAGACGCTATCGCACTTTTAAAAATTTGGCCCCGTAGTCCATAATGAGACAAGATTAAAAATTTTACGGAATATTCATTCTAGAATGTTGGCAAGTATGCAATAAAATTGCTAGAAAACTTGGTGAAAGAAATATTGGAAAATTAATATAGTAACCGTTGGTATGGGCTTCATACGATAAAGAATCGTGTTTTTATTAATATATCTTGAATATTTCAATCAAAAATTAAATATTCTATTAAATAATATAGAATAATTTCATCCAATGAAAGAACATTGCGTCATTTGACACGATCATAGAGAAACATTATATGAATGTCAATTTTCTAGCCCTATGAAGTAAATTTAAATATCTTCTAACAGAAATTTTTGAGATTTTTTTTTTTTTTTTCTGAATTTTGGGAAATTTTAGAAACAATTTTATGAATTTAGGAGGCAATTGACACTATATTAAAATCCGTAAATATGTATATATATATATATTACAACGAGAGGACTTTTTCTTGCAGAGAGTAGAAAAGTGTTGTCACCACTTGTCGATAATAGACCCACTTTGAATAAAGCAAGACGTCTCGCAACATTCAGTTGTTAAATAATAATAATAATAATAATAATAGTAATAATAATAATAATAATAATAATAATAATAATAATAGTAATAATAATAATAATAATAATAATAATAGTAATAATAACAATAATAATAAAGCCTCTCGTTTAGAATTATATTTTGTTTAAAAAAGAATTTATTTTATTTATTTATTTATACCCTTTATTTTATACCCTTTATGAATACCCTTTATTTTATTTTTTACCATGTTTTTATTAACTTCTATTCTTGTTTGTCTGTGTGTTTGTTTGTCTGTCCGGTACAAATCTTGCAATCTATTTTTAACTAACTTCCCTACTAGCTAGACATTTGAAACTTTCACAGTAGCTCAGAACCCGGTGACAACACAATACAGATTTTCGAATTTTCGAATAGTTTTCTTTTAATTAATTAAAATACGAAAGTAATAAGCTCCTAATAGTAATAAATATATAGCCATTAAAATATTAGCTATAATTTAATTGTTGCCAAAAATAATTTACGAGTTCATTTTCTTTCGACATAAAAATAAATACATTTAATTAAACGTGAAACTTAAAAAATTAAACTTTTTTTTTTCATTATTATTATTAGTTCACTGAAAATGAGTCCGCGTGCTTAAATATTGCTTATACATTATTTTTTATCCTCGCATATTTTATGAATGATTCATCAGAAAATTTAAAAACATGGTATATAAAAAGTTTTTTTTTTTTTTTTTTTATCTTATAATTATTTTGTTTTATTTTCAAAGCCCCTTCTTTGCTATTATAATTTTATGTTGAGATACTTTTTTACCAAATATGCTAGAAATTTTCATTTCGTAATATGAGGGCAAAAAATGTTTGTAAAATAAACATGCTAATCCAGTAACTTCCGTTGAATAAATATTATGATACACTCAAAGTATCCGCCTCTTTGTTGTTTCATGGTAATTAATCAGTTTGATTTGTTTGAGGTTGTGTTTTGCATATCAGTAACTTAATTCAAAATATACCTTTTAATAAAGTAAGGAAATAACTAAACTATATGCAGCTTAATGTGAACTGTTTACAGTAAGCTATATTCATCAAGTGCTGTGAATTACCTTACCTTATTTATTTTAATTATTTACTCGATATCTTGCATAAACAGCGATTATGTGCTGCATAATCACAATAAGAAATTAATAAACAATAAATATGATTTGTCCTACATGTGAAAATATGCATATCTCTATATAATATTTACACCTTCAATAGTGTTATGAATAATAAGCGTAAACAAACAACTATTGTTTTTAAAACTCTGAAACTTATTAAGGTATTACGTTGATTTCGAAGGCTAAAAAAAAGCATATTTTTCTATTTGTTACTTTCTCTTACCCATGTAAATGGTACAAAAGTATTGTTTTGGAGACAAATTTTCGAAATTGCGTTTTTGTTATATTTACACGTTTTGAGGTCCCTTGAATCCAAATAATCTGGTGTGTCACTCACACGACATTCTCTTCTAATGAAATTTAATACGATAAATACAGACTGGCGATTAAGGGGCAAAATAACGAGTACTATTATGCAAACTTATGTTAAAGCAATTCAAATTAGACTTCGGAATAGCTTTATTCGACAAATAGTTCCATGTGAGGGGGGGGGGGGGGCAAACCTTTGTTTCGTTACTGTACTTACATTTATATAGAGTTTAAAATCTGTTCTTTAATTTAAAAGTTCAATAAAAACTATTTAGTATGTAGTTTTATAAGTTTAAATTTTCTTAATTAATTAACTGTTTAATTTTTTAGCTCCCACCTAAAAAATTAAAGGTGGGAGGATGTTAGGTATTGATATACATTTGCCTCACTAGAGGGCGCCAGAGGTCCCGTTGAGATGAGATTCGAAGAACATTTTTTGTTTACTCTCGCGGGACATTGGTTTTGGTTTTAGTTTGTCTTTAGTGAAGAGAGCAACACAATGAAATAGAATGCTCTCGGGGCCTTTTTGGCCTAATTTTATTATTCATAGAGCTACAGTTACAGAAATAGAAAAGGTAGCTGATAGATTAGATTAGTTTTATTATAAATCCATTTTTCTCAAAGTATAATTTTAGAAATAGCATTGTTGTAGATAGAAAGAAATGGATGTTCCGAAAATTTCGAATATGTATATATTTTTGTGCATCTTCAGTGTAAATATCATCATTCAAGCTGTGTAAATAAACTGTCTTATGTTTTTCAAGATCAAGAAGAGGTGAATTATTGAATTCAAGTAAATGTTCTTTTTTCTTCCTTTTCTACAGAAGAATTTTACAGGCAAGAAGAATATTAAAATATCAGTTTTGAAGATTATTACTTTGAAATTAAAATGATTAGAAATTATTAAATAATTATTTTGATTAAATGAAATAGCCTGCAATCTTTATATTTCAAAGAGTCTAGAAGACTCGCTTTAAGCCATTCAGAAGAATGGCGTTTTATAACACAACGTTCCTTGAAACTTATCAATCTTGAGGAAATTTTTTTAGTAACAAACGTATATTAACTTCAAAATGCAAAATTTGGATCACCTGAAATTACATGTTTTTAATTAACTCTAACAGACACAGACAGAGATCAAACGTTAAAAAACTTGACTTCGGTAATCAGGAAGCCTCAAAACGTGTAAATATACAAGAAGCAAGCGATGAACATTTAGCTTAAAAACATACATTATTTAACATATCTCTATGAGGAAATCATTTCAATTCCTGAGCAGTTTTCTTGGACATGGTAACTGTTGGAAGAATACTATATAAATGAATGCATGAGTTCGCAGTTTCCTCAAATTAGTTATTTTAAATATATTTTATAACAAATAATTCTTACTAATAATTCTTTGTAAAAAACAAGTCATATAATTAAATAAAGTTTTGACTTACCTGGGTTGTCACAGGTAATCGTGTATTCCATTGGTGAAGAAAAAACTTCTTAATTTATCATCAGATCGTACACTTGAATTAGATGAGAAAATACATGGATATATATATTTATATGACTTCAGCATTAAAGCGCTGCAACTTCTTTTCCTATAATGAATGTAGATTAGACTCTGCTATCTTACATAATATGTATATCAATTATTATTTAGGATAATTCACATGTTGCTGCGTAATGAAAGAATGCCTAGATGTTTTGCCCTTTTATTTATTCATCTTAGACAAAAGAAAAAATATTATGATTAAATAGGATAAGAAAATGGAACGTCAGTTCCGAATAACGAAAGTTACATGATTGAAAAAAAAAGTATTACAATGTACTTGTAGAGAGACGCGACACATCGTCACGTGATGCGGCAGGTGCACCGAACAATCTTTTGGCGGGAAGCAAAAAACAAAAAAGAAAGTTCTGAGATTAAATATCACAACAGTAACATATTATAGTAAAGCACTTCCACTAACAATAAAAAAGAATGCTATCACTTAAATATTGGCAGCCCTGTATATCTTTTTAAGATTATGTACACACCACATGGAGCAAATCAAAAATAATACTATATTAATAACACACGTCACAATCAGAAATACACTTCCATCAATTTTCAAGTATTGTCGTACAATTATCTGGTTTTTTTTGTGTAGCCCTGTATACGAACAGTGAATGATTTTCATACAATAGTCTACATGAAACATGTTTTTACACATATAAAAATTATATATTCGTTTCATTTGGTTTAGTGCAATCTATAGACTTTTAAACTATACTTACCTGCAATTTCCCCCATAGACGCAATGTATTTGAATTCTCTTGGGTGTCCCTGTACACACGAACCATTTGCTTCATCTCAACGAAAAGCTTACTGTAGCATCCTTATATGATACACATTTAGAATACCAAGTTTGAACTTTCTGCTACTTTTTCTTCTTGAGATATGCTGATAACAGACAGACACACAGACCAACCGCTAAAAACATGATTTTCGGATTCATGGGACCTCAAAACGTGTGAATATAACAAAAACTCACTTTCAAAAATTTGTCCCAAAAACAATACTTTCTCCACCTTATGGGTAAAAGAAAGTACAAATCATGTTTTTAGTGGTTGATCTGTGTGTGTGTGTGTCTGTCTGTTATCAGAATATGTCAAGAACAAATTGTAACAAAAAGGTCCAACTCGGTATTCTAAATCTATATCACATAGTGATACTACAATAAGATTTTCAGTGCGATGGAGCAAATTGTTCGTGTACAGGGCCATACAAGAGAATTCAAATGTATTACATCTATGGGCGAAATTTCTGATAAGTTCAGCGTAACAGCTATGGGCTGAGCTAAACAAAATGGAATGAACGTATATTCTTTATATACATAAAAGTATGTTTCGTGTAGAGTATGGTATAGAAGTCATTCACTATTCGTTTACAGGGCGATCCAAAAGAATTTTAATGCTGTGGTATTTTGCATAGAAATTGCTGGAAGTGCATTTCATGTTATGCTATGGGGTTTTTATATAATTTTATATATAAGTACACAATGTGGTGTCTATATAGTTTATAGACAGTATACAGGGCTACCCAAAATTAAGCTAAACGTTCTTTTCTATTAAAAATAATTGATGGAAGTGCTTTTCTATATTTTATTATGTCGATGAATATTGCTCAGGGAGGTTAATTTCTCATACCTAAACTGTAAACATAGTATTTTTTTAATTGTGACTTTCAGCTCTGGTTTCTTGTACAATATCACGTTTTGAGGTCTCTGAATATGAAAGTGAAATTTTTAACAGTTGATCTATATGTATGTCCATCATCAGCATAAATAAAAAATAAATAAATAAAGAGGAAATTCAAATTTGCTGTTTTGAAATTCGTATTAACCCATTAAACGCTGGTGTTGTGAACGCAATACCAGAAATAACTGCATTTAACATTAAACTAAAAAAGATATTTTATATTAAGTATTGTTTTCAAATAAGGAAATGATTGATGTTTATTTTATTACAAAAAAAATTTTATCTGAAAAATAATTTTATATTTAAAAATAAATTTCAAATTTGAAGCACTAATCAATCCAAAACTTTTGAAAATCATCATATTTGAATAAATTTACATAACTTGTCAAAAAAAAAATTTTTTCACAATAAAATAATTACTTCTGAAGTCATCTGTAGTGTTTGCTGTTTTATACTCCCGCAAGGAAATTTCCGTAAACATTTATTTGTCTTCATTATATACTCTTATTCCACTGAAGTTGTACAAATACAACACCCTGTATTTAGTAAGATAAGACTAATTTTAATAATTTTATTTTAAATTATTGTTATATATGATCAACATAATGAGTATTACTGTTTGTATTTAGAAAAAAATTAGTATTTCTTGTTTTGGCGGTTAATGGGTTAAGTTGCCACTTGAAACGTTTAATCATGATTGGTAATTTTTTAGTCATATTACTAAGGAATAATTAAGTCGTATTACTAAGGTATTACTAAGGACTAAGTTATCTGAATAATTTGAAATAAACTTTTACATTTAATGACAGCATAGAATTTGTTTTTATTATATATATATATATATATATGATATATGTTGGTAATGTAATTTAATGGAGGGTTGAGGGGGGCATTGACCCCCCCCCCCCCCCCCACACACACACAGATTTATATGTCAAATAAAACTGTTCCTAAACCTATTTTATATTATTTTTAAAAAAGGTTGAACTTTATTATTTTGCCTCATTGATCTTACGCCTTAAACTGCAATATGTCTTTATAGTATTGAAATACAGGGTAAGAGAAAGTCATGAGAGTGTTTCTCCAGATTATTTTTAATATAAAAAATAAAATAATTTATTTGAAATTTTAAGCATAAAAAGAGCAAAATTTCAAGGATATTTTATAAAATATTAATTACAAATTTTATAAAATTCAGCCAGTGAAACCTGGTTTCTAAACACCGTTTAAAAATCTGGAGTGACTCCACTCGACTTTCCAAACATTGAGTAATTAACAGTTTTGCAGATAAAGTAAAGAAAGAGGAGTTGTTAAACAAACAAAAGAGAGAAAGCCATAATAGAGTGTTTGAGTATTTTTCTAAATACATTACACGATGTTTTATTTAACGCTACTGAACTTTGAGCCCATAGATCATAATGATAAAGAATTTTTTGTTGTGATCCTGTAAAAAACCTATAAATGCTAGATTCACCAAAATGCTTATATTTAGTGCAACAGTGATTTATAATATTCATATAAATTTTCGGCTTAGTTGAATAAGGCGTTTAGATGCTATCGCACTTTTAAAAATTTGGTCCCATAGGCCATAATGATGAAGAATTTTTCTTTGAGCCCCTGTAAAATAACTGTAAATGCTAAATTCACCAAAATCTATACGGTTCGTGCAACTGTGACCTATAACATGTGTACAATTTTTTTGCTCAGATTAATAAGGCGTTTAGACGTTATCACACTTTTAAAAATTTAGCCCCATAGCCCATAATGATAAAGAATTTTTCTTTGAGCCCCTGTAAAATAACTGAAAATGCTAAATTCACCAAAATATATAGAGTTGGTGTGCAATTGTGACCTATAACATGTATAGAATTTTTTTGCTCAGATTAATAAAGCGTTTAGACGCTATCGCACTTTTAAAAATTTGGCCCCATAGGCCATAATGATAAAGAATTTTTCTTTGTGCCCCTGTAAAATAACTGTAAGTGCTAAATTCACCAAAATCATTACAGTTCGTACAACTGTGACCTATAACATGTGTACAAATTTTTTGCTCAGATTAATAAAGCGTTTAGGCGCTATCGCACTTTTAAAAATTTGGTCCCATAAGCCATAATGATAAAGAATTTTACCTGGTGTCCCTGTAAAAAAACTATAAGTGCTAGATTCACCAATATCTATAGGGTTCGTACCATGATGACTTACAATATACGTACCAACTTTCAGCTTATTTCAACAAAGCGTTTAGACGCTAGCGTGTTCACTCACATATATACACACATACATACACACACACATACATACATACATCATCGTAAAAATAGTGGAAACGGACTCAGTGGACCTCGAAACGTATAGAAACATCAAAATATCAAATTCGGATTTTTGACATGATTACAATACTTTCTTCACTATAGTGTTCGGAAAGTAAAAAGCAGTAGACCTTATTTCTCAAAAGCTAATGCACCTATCTTATTCAAATTTTGCATACTTCTTCAAAACAGATTTGACTAGTGTTTGAACGGGGGATTATTTTTGATTACAATTTGAAATTACTGGCAGGGTTATACGCAAAAACGGTACAATTTTCGATACAATTTCTCCTATGTAACCTATTAAAATTTTTAAAAAATTCGATAACTTTATTTCAAATTATCCCATAATGATGGCTCGACTATTTGTTTCAAAAGTACTAGCAAATTCTTTTGAAAATTACTCATAGTGGAAAGTCTGCCCCCCTCGGGGAAGGGGATCGTCCCCTTCGATTAGTTTCAGAATAATTCCTTAAAAATAATTCCCGTTATGCCAATTTATACTAAAATTTGTCCTATGTTGTCATGTTAAAATATTAGAATACACGAGAAAGCAACGGCGATTTTTACCAAAAGTTGATAAGTAATAATTCATGTCAAGGTACAATTACATATCAAATTCTACGCTGTAGTTTCTAAGATACAGATGTCAAAAAAAAAAAAAAAAAAAAAAAATTCACACACACGCACAGACGTTTTTTAAAAAGGACCAAATAATGTTCTAGAAATCTGAAACTGTGCAAATTCATCAAAAACCCGAAGTCGAAATTTTTTCCGAAACCTATACTTACACCTATTGAATGAGGAAGAAAGAAAAAAAAATCTATTGTAGTAATAATTTTGTGGCAAAATTCACGCAGGAAGTTAATAAAAAGCATATTTTAAATTTACATAAAATTCTAATTGCCTTAATTGAAACACCTAAATTGTTATTCAAAAATGTAAATTATATTAATTTTGTGTTTCCTTTCAAAATAAAATTAATCATAAGCTTATAGTGATCGATATGGAAAAGAACACAGCCTAAAATTAATATTTATCCTTGTTATTACCGAATAAAATAAGGTATTAAGTTAAAATTTATAATTATCTTTTTTTATAAATAAGCAACTTTTTATAATTAATTACAAAATGTTAATTCATCGTCTTAAGCGGATTTCTTTTCTTTCTTTCTTTCTGTTTTCTTTTCTTTTTTTTTTTTTTTTTTTTTTTTTTTTTAATCTTTTTAAATAATTACGAAAACAAATCATATCATTCATATCTGAATATGAATGAAACAACTCTTTATAATTAATTACAAAATGTTAATTCATCGTCTTAAGCAGAATTGTTTTCTTTCTTTCTTTCTTTCTTTTTTTTTTTTTTTTTTTTTTATCTTTTCAAATAATGGACAAATATTCCTGTGACGTCACCGTAGGTAAAATCGCCGAACACGTGGCCGATATTTTGTAAACAAATTAGATTCAAGATGCCATTTTATTGTTATGCATAACATTTTCCGAAATATTTCTGCAGTGAAACTTAATAATAATGTTCAAACAAGAACAAAAGAGAAATGTAAACAACTGAATCGAATGATAAAGTTAAGACTATTCCATATCGTAAAATTGCAGAACATTTTATGTATACACACACACACACACATATATATAATGAATAAAAGATTAATAAGAACATTTTATACACACACACATATATATAGATATCAAAGCTTAAATAATTAGAATTTCAATCACTTTAATAAAGGAATTTATTAAATGGAACATCCATTTAAATTTGTTAACATCGCCACAGTTCACATGGCAACTTTTAATATTACGTATGTTGATTAATATTAAAGTATATTACTAAAACTGGATTAAAAACAAATCAAAGGTATCACTATATCACTCTTATTTTAATTTCATATAATTTGTAACTCTTATAAATAATATTGCAAGATAAAAATTTGCAAGCCACAATGCTTTGTTATGGTAGAGTTGAGGATTGTTTCCCTACCCAGCTGATATTCTTGTAGCCTCGAACCCAAAGTGGGAATATGGTCCATTATGGAAACAAGTTAGATCATTCCTATCCGAATATGAATAATAAAAAGTATTTAAAACTCACAAAAGTATTCTTTCATTAAACGATAATCTAAATTATTATCTATATATTAATAGGCAAGCATAAAATTTGTAGTCCCTTTTTAACATATTATTTATGAGAGTAGAGGGTTGAAAATGGTATCATTCGAAAGGTATGGTTAGCCGTAAGGTGTGAATACAAATATTATTTTCTTACGATGTCAAGAAGGTATTTAAAAATACTTTTATTTTTTATGCATTTTCCCCCATTTTTCCCTTTCATACACGTATTCCTTTACATTAAAAAATACCTAAAAGTGGAAAGTTGTTAAATCTGGCAATTTCATAAAACTATAATAAAACCATAGACACAGTAATTTGTATAGCATCCTTATACGCAAGCGAAGTGATGACGTCACTGGCCGTCCGTGGAACCACAAAAAAAGATTCCCTAAGGATTTGATTTATGAGAAATAATTTTTTTATTTTCTAATTTATTTATGATCTAATTTCTTTCTTTTTTGTTTTATGATTTATGTCAGCTGTAATTTAAAGAGATATTAACCGTACGATAAATTTCATGTTTGTGTATTAATATGTAAATAATATATATTATTTAATTTTTGAAACTTCAAATGTTCTTTGTTATTTGTCTTTTGGCAACAAAAAGTGACTTTATTTATTTAAATCAACGAGATATATAAAGTAGAGTGATAAATGGTAACCCTTGAGAAGGTCCAAGATGAGTCATGTGGCATGCTCTCCTTGCACATGCGTATTCGGTGGTTTCCTTGGTAACAGCTCATTTTCAGTAAATTTCTATGGCAACGGTTTCAATGTTTTTGTTTACTTTACGTAGTTTAATATTCTTTTGTTCTAAACCATTTTGATTTTGATTTTACTTCTTTTTTATTTCGTGTAATTGAACTTTAACCGACAAAATGCTTAAAAATAGTTGAAAAATTATTATTTGTTGTTAAATTTAGCTCTTTAAAAGTTTAAATTTTCTTTTATAAACACTTTTAAACTTTGTTGAGAAACGATGAAAAAACAGGTATTTTATTATTTATTAAAATGTGAAATATGTGTAAAATTATTTTTAAAACAATTTATTTCGGTCATAGGACTGTCATGTTACCTAATAATAATGATAATTTGTCGAACTGATATTTTAAATGCCAAAATAGCGATAAAGGGCCAAACACAGCAACCTATTCGAGCATGTCACGTGATTCATCTTGAACCACGGAAAGCTAATCCTTCATCCATTGAATCAGCACTCTAATTTATATATCTCGTTGATTTGAAATAAATTGTTTTTAAAACAATTTTACACACACTTCACATTTTAATAAATAATAAAATACCTTTTTTTCATCGTTTCCCAACAAGGTTTAAATGTGTTTAGAAAAGAAAATTTAAACTTTTAAAGAGCTAAATTTAACAACAAATAATAATTTTTCAACTACTTTTAAACATTTTATCGGTTAAAGTTCAACTACACGAAATAAAAAAGAAGTAAAATCAAAATCAAAATGATTTAGAACAAAATAATATTAAACTACGTAAGTAAACAAAAACATTGGCTGCGAAGAACAATCTCCAAACCGTTGCCATAGAAATTTACTGAAAATAAGCTGTTACCAAGGGAACCACCGAATAACACAGGTACAAGGAGAGCATGTCACATGACTCATCTTGGACCTTCTTAAGGGTTACCATTTATCACTCTACTTTATATATCTCGTTGATTTAAATATTTGGTACTTTTGTCGTTTGACTGACAAAAACTTGACACAGTGGGCAAGGTCATTTATCTAATGACGAAAGAGTATTTACAAAGAACATTGTTTACAGAGAAATTTTAAATTTCTAAATTTATTTATTTAGTGCTAACTTAAAAGAATTCTGAGATTTGAATGAATTTTTGGTCGAATTTCGACCACTGGGCGATAATAGTTTCAATAAATACTTTGTTCGTTCATTTCCTTTCAAAATAAATTTAATCCTACCCGTAACTGATCGATACGAAAAAGAACACAGAAGTCAATTTTTATCTTTATTATAACCGAGTAAGATAAGACTTAAGTTATAAATTACCTATAATATTGTCTATAAATTACCTTGTCAATAAACTATCTATAAAAATATTTTTATATAAATAAGTAAATGTTGATTTCTAATCGTAGTTGATTTTAAGACGTAAATTCATCATTTTAATCCATATTTTTATATTTTCGAATAAATTATAAAACACTTAGAGTACTATTAATACAGAAAAAAAAATTAACACAAAATTTTCTGCGCTTTAAAATTGTTACATCTAAATTATTATTTAAATAAATAATTTATTACTTTTTTTTTTTTTTTTTCAAAATAAGCTTAATCCTGAATTTAACATATTGATACGGAAAAGAATACAGCCAGAAGGGAATTTTTATCTTTACGATTGAAAAAAATAAGACATTAATTTGTAAATTAACTTTCTAATTTTTTAAATGAAAAACTGCTCATAATTAATTTCGAAATGTTAGTTTATCGTTTTTGTCGGATCCCCCCCCCTTTTTTTTTTTTGTCGTCTGTTACGTTTTCAATTTAATATAAATTAAAAGTAATAAATATACATTACTCAAAATTGTCTTTTCATAAAATGGTAATCTAAATCTAAATTATTATTTTATTACAGTGTTCTTTTTCTTCCTTTTAAAATAAGCTTAATCCTACCCTTAATTCATCAATACGAAGGCGCACACAGGCGAAAGTGACTTTTTATCTTTATTATAACAGAATAAGTATAGACATTAAAAATAAATTACTATTATCTTTTTATAAATAATGGTGATTAATAACCTCTTTGCGGGAAAATGACGAGTATAGCTTGTCATTAGTTTTTCTTGCAATACCGTACAATGGTATAGCTTGTCATTAGTTTTTCTTGCAATACCGTACAATGGTATAGCTTGTCATTGTTTTTGCACGCCATGCCACACAGTGACGAGTTTAGATCATCTATGTACAGTACGCAAACTGCGTAAATATCGAGGATTCTTACTACACATTGTTTAAAATAAGAATTAGATAATCATTTTATGCATAAATATTCATCATTTAATTGTAAAGGAATGACTTATAATTTATATATTTATTTATTTTATATTTTCAAATAAATTTTTAAACAAACTATAAAACTTATACTGGACTATTAATTCTTTGATATATATTTGTATAAAAATTTCCATAGTCTAAAACTGATGCAGCTAAATTATTATTTCAAGACAGGCTTCATTATATTTATGTTTCCTTTCAAAATAAACTTAATACTACCTTAACTCACCAATATGGGAGAAAGAACACAACCTGAAATCTTTCTTTTTTTTTTTTTTTAAATCTTTATTATAATAATGTGACTTTAAGCTACAAATTACAATTATATTTTTAAATGATAATTAATTTGGGGGTATTAATTCATTTTAATCCTTTTCCATTGTTTCTTATATATATATATATACATACAGAGAGAGAGAGAGAGAAAAATTTTCGAATAAATTTTTAACCAAATCATAAAACTTATAGCAGACTATTAACCCTGAAAAATATATTTACACAAAATTCTCAATGCTTTTAAAATTTTTACACGTAAATTATTATTTCAATAAATACTTTATTACATCCATGTTAGATTGATTTCTTTAGAAATCGACCTATTGCAGTCACTTAGTTTATCCATCTGTATATGTTATCCTATTTATATATTTATATATATATATTTTTTTTTTTGTCACCACAATAACTTCCGAAATAATGAACCAAATCGAACCAAAAGTAGTCATTGCGCTTACCTTATGTTCCTATTACACACAACGATTTTTTACGCAACTTTCATTTGAGCCAATTTTTGTTCCAATTTCTGGAAGCCGAAATCCGAAAGAGGATTGTAGTATTTGAGACAAAAATTGTTCGAAAAACTGGTTTGAACGGTGTACAATGCATGTCAAGGCGCAGCTATTTATCGCTCTTTTAAAGGGAGCGACGCGAATTCTTTATGGAAGAGCGAAGAGAACAACGATGAATAAATTCCCACCGGCGCTTATATGGAGCTTTCTTCTCAATGAGGTTTATCCGGGTGACGTAATGATCACGTGTCGGTGGTATTTACCTCTAACCTCGTGGATTGTTTGCTCTTGAACTAAGCAGTGAGCGCCATTATTTTTATTAAATTTTTTCATTATTTTTTGTTTATATTTCTCCCTTTTTTCTCAGCAGTGAATTTTTAAGATCATGGTTTGATCCTTGATCGGCCGTTATGATTTTTACCATGAAAATATCCAAGAATACATTCTCTTAAATTCACAGAATGAAGGACACGGAAGTTCTGCTGCTTACAAGAAAATATTAATGGGTGTAAACTTTTCAAAGCAGGGTTTGTAAAAAAAATTGACATTTCAAGAAGTCCATAATGGGAGAAATACTGCTACCGTTGTATCAGCAGATGTCAAAGCTAAATATAAAAAAACAGGAATAAAACTTAAACGTGACAATGAGGTATGAATGTTTTCATATTCCATAGTGTTGAATGTGATTAAAATTAGTTGTAAATATATTTGTAATACTATAGTTCATTATTGTATCTCTTCCATTTCTTGTACGAATGAATTTTTTTTTTTTTTTTTTCATTATGCTGTGTTTGTAGTGTAGCTAGAATGAGAAACTTTTTAGACTATTCGAGCGAAGCATATATGGTGAAATGTATTAAAATTAAGTAGTTTATTTTTAATTTATGACCCAATTTAATCCCTTTTTCCCGTATTTTTGGAAGTACCTATTAAAATTAATAAATAAGCTTAGTGTAATTACATATTGTGCAAAAAAACATATTTAAAACGTCGAATTCTACAAGGATACCCAGCTTGATAAATTATAGAGGTAGTTCCGCAATTCTAATGTCATATATATATACGTATATATATATTTTTTAAAGATATTTATTTTTTATAATTTACGTATTTCAATTAATTTTGATTTTATTTTCAGTGATGAAAGTTCATGCAATAACTTTTATTCTTCAAAAATTGCAACTTTAGAAAGTTATTGTGCCACGAAATATAAAGTTCATTTTTGTTAAACGATTAATGTTAAAGAAACTGTTATTTTATTCATCTCGGAGAAATCTGTTTCTAAGAAATTTTATAGATATCTGTGTTTTGAGCAAGAATCATGGACATAATTTCAATTAATGGCAATGGTTACACTTTTTCAACACCTTTATATCATATGGCACCCTTGAATCACAATATTCATATAAATTACACCCCTCACCCACACTAAATATTATAGGATATAAAATGCATTTATATTCCCACTCCTTTTTTTACCTAAATATTTTTTGTATATGTTAATTCCACTTTGTTGATTTAAATAAGAAATTGACCAAATGCATTAAAAAAAAAGTGTAAAACGCATAAGAATTCTTATGTGTGCAACTGTGAATAAGCCACAATAACTAAATTAATCCGAAAATCATATAGCTGTATGTAAATCAAATATTTGTTGTACTATATTTCCAGTCAATTGAAGGATTACGTAAATTATCACAATTTGTTTTAGCTTGATAAAAATAATTACTAATTCTGTGTCGACCACTTTTTATGCAAACCATGCCTTTAAACATTCTTATAACATGCTTTAACTATGTTTGCATGTATAATTTTAAGCGTGTACAAGGAGGCTTTCTACTTATTGCCTGCTGAAGCCTAAGACCATCATATATTCTGTGAGGAATTTTATTACAAAAGTTACTTTCTACCTAATGTATGTTTTTAAATTTCATGTTCACATTCAGAAAAAGCACAATCATTAAATTTGTTCTTGTTTTTAAAGATTTATTATTGTTACTATTACTTTATTTTCTTAAATTAGAAAAATGAATTTATTCATTTTTCAAATTTTATAGGCTATTTGTACCTAAAAATTTTAGTTTGATAACTATAAAATCACATCCAGTTATCAGTTTTGACAGTTAGGTTTAATTTTTTTTTTTTTTTTTTTTTTGTTTCAATGCAAGGCAGTCGAATTTTAAAGTGACTGCATTGTCTTTTTAAATACATTATACATGAATTTAATCAAAGCTAACAAATTACACAAATAAAGAAATACTTCACACTAGAAGCATCTTCAAATTTACAGAAAATATCAAATGAATAAAATTTTATTTTTTCTCTGTGTTAAACCTGAAAGTATAACAAAATAATATGTAAGAGAAAAAAAAATCTGTTATTTATTTGAAGATGTTAATTCATTATTTGGGTAATTTTATCATTCGACAAGATTGTGAGAAAAGTTTGTCTACTGTTAAATTGTTATTTAATTTAATCAGGCATGAACGTTTTCAGACTTTAGTCTGAAATCCTTCCTTTTGAAGGCCATGTTGGCTGTTTCCGAGATCAGTGTAAATCCAAAGAGAAACCATAACCAAAATTTATGGGGGGGGGAGAATAGAAAATCATTTTAACTTCCCAAAGTGTGTGACTATTTTGCTGAAAAATCACAAAATTACTGTTTTAATGTTTTTAATTTTTATTTTGCTACAAATTTTTAAAATAACATGATTATTTTGCTGTTAAATGTGACAAAATTTTGTACTATTTTCAAAGTTAATTCCAGAAATAAAAGATTATTTTAGTGTAATATTATATATTTGCTTTTTTGGTAGCAAATTTCTGAAACGTGCAATATTTTCGCAGTTGATTAGGGAATTATGGGTTTACTGTTAAAAAGAAAAAAGAAATTACATTTATTTTGCTGAAGTTAGGGTTATTTTTGCTGCAAATTTCCAAAATAATGAATATTTTGGCACTACCAGGAATAAAACTTTCTTTTTTTCAATATGTGTTTGTCTGAAATATGTAATTATTTCATTAAAATTTCTGCTTTTTTGGTTAAATGTATGATTAACAAATATGCAAAATTTGCTGATTCTTTTTTTTTTTTTTTTTTTTTTTTCTTTTCTTTTTTCTGCCAACTTCATTGAATTTACTAATTGATTTGTCAATTGTAAGTTAACAATTGTACACTTTTGTGAATACACATTTTTGCATTTTATTGTGATAAATTTGTATTGTGTGCAAGTTCAGACTTTTCATTTTTTATGAAACAATTTTATTAGTTAGATAGTTATTTTTGTTTGTTATTCTTTTTTTAACAAAGAGAGATGGATAACCAAGGTGAGCTTGAACCTCCGACTACTTCTGAAACACGAGATACAGCAGACCCAGACCATAAAGCGAAAAAAGGAGAGGCAACTTCAACAAGCGATCACAAAGAAACGTGCCATCTTAAAGAAGTTTCATCAGATGAAGATTATTCAATATCTAAAGCCAGCAAGTCCACAACCTGAGGCACCCAACCATCCCGCTGGAGAAAGCCATCAACCTGAGGCACCCCACGACAGCCGGCACAGAGAGCTTGTAAATATTTATAGAAATGATTTAAATGTAAATAAACGCAAACGCCTGGTGGGTGTCTAAGTTGTGTGGTGTTTATTAAAATCACTGCACGACTAAGATAACTCTCCCTGGCAATGCAAAGAACATTGCTTCATTAAAGGACATAGAGGTAATAATTTAATTATTATTATTTTTTTTTTTTAGTTAAATTATTTTTTAAATTAATTTCATGTAAATAAAAAACCAGAATTTTATGACAATACTTATTTATTTAAACACTTATATTTAAAATAATGATTGTTATTATATGAAAGATCAGGACCCTGTGCATTTTCGAGAACGTGTGTATACGCAAGTGAAGTGTGACATCACTGACCATCCGTGGATATAAGAAAAATATTTCCTATGTTAATCGCCCATTGGATTTTTTGTAAAAAAATTATTAAAAATCAAGGGAAATTATTTCCCGATTTCAATCCCCATATTTAGGTATAGATATGTATTAGTTATCGTGTGCATGCATTAGATTAATTTGTTTTTGTTGTAAAATTGATAAAATTTTAATTTTAAATTTTGAAACTCTAGGGGAAAAAATGGCAAATTTCTATATTCGGTTGAAAACACAAGCATTTCATTTCAAAGGAAGATATTTACACAATAAATATCCAACTAATATACAAATTAAAAGGAAAGTGATAAATATTCTATCATAATTTGAAGTCAAATTTGTTTTTGAATGTCTAAAAAAAGTATCTGATGTAAGATACTACTATTTTGCAACGGAATAGATTTCATATGTCATCCTTGACGGGAAAAAAATATCGCCAAATTATTTGGCGAACATATTTAATTCCTTTCAAAAATCATGGTTATTTTAACAACGTATATTAAGAAAATAATCAGTAATGTGAAACAATATTTCGTACAATACATATTACGAAAATATACATCTGGCATGTGTATTTTTGTATTACGTTTTTGATCGCCAAATACAAAAAACGCTAAGAACGACAGTGCCTTGAAATTAAAAATTAAAATTTTGTCAATTTGACAGCAAAATAACTCAATCTAACACATGCACATGATAACTAATACATATCTATACCCAAATATGGGGATTAAAATCGGGAAATAATTTTCTTTGATTTTTAATAATTTAAAAAAAAAAAAAAAAAATCCAATGGGCGATTAACATAGGAAATCTTTTTCTTGCATCCACGGATGGTCAGTGACATCATTCGCTTGCGTATTGTCCTGATCGCCTTCTTCATGTTTGTGTTTTTTGTTGCAATGATGGTCGCAATCCAATTTTCTTTTATTTAAATCGTCATCTCTCAATAAAGAATTATCTGAAATATTAGGAAGCGCCTCATCCTCAAGATTTATTGAATCACCGGTATCGCCATAGTGCGGTGTGTCCGGTTCAACTGGACGACCCATTCTTTTGTCTAGTATGTTTTTAAGTATTTGCTCTGTGTTTGCACTCATTTTCTTTAATCGAAAAAAAAAAAGTCGAAAGCCAAAATTATCGCCTGTATCTTTAGAGTAAAAATTCCTACCTATGTACATTAGTTTCAGACACAATAGACCAATGCCGTCATCATCAGTACATAATCTGAAATTACTAGATGACCACTTAACTGGTGGTAAAGCCACATTTTCACTTTTGCAATAAGTTTATTCTACCCATTGATTTTGAGCATAAGGGTGAAAAGCCTTAGACCAGTGAGGATCTTTATTTTCAAATAATTTATGATGTTTAGTAATCATAGGAGCATTTCCAGTTCTAGTAAAATTAGCCACAGTGACTCCATCATGATGAAAGCAATATGAAAATAAAAATAATTATAAGATAAAAAACTTTTTATAAACCATGTTTTTAAATTTTCTGTTGAATCATAGCTATAGAACTAACTACATTAGCACTTTATCAATGCGTATTGTTACGAAATTGTAAATAATTGTATTTATTTTTGTATAAATTCTTTCAAAGAGGCTTAGTAAGTTGATAAAATGTCAATCTGCATTTCCAGCTCTTTCGCGTTAAAATAGCTTAATTTTCCCTTTAAAATGCATTAAAAAAGCTCCAATAGGCAGGTAAGGGATTTGGCGAGAAAATTCTTATTATCGATATTCCAAAGATGGATGTTCTAATGTGATTGGTTAAAGAGTTACGGGAAATTTGAATTTAAAAAAAAAGCTGATTTTAAAAATAAAATACTAATCCTTTTAGAACAACATATACAGTAACCGCCGCTTATTAAAATCACTGGTTAATAAAATCAGCCGCTTAATGTGATCAATTTGCCAGGACCGGAATCAAATCAATGCAAACTAATTTTATAACCGCTGCTAAAAAAACTAAAAAAAAATCTCTCCAGCAGCAAAAATGTCATTTATGCACACTAAAAATTTTTTATTTACACTGTGATTTTTTATTTTAAATGAAACACAGCAAACCCTCAGTTATCTATTTTTGTCGAAAATTTTACATTTACAGCAATTAAACACGTCCCATTACTTGTCTTAGTAATAATTTCAAGCAATGTATTCTTCAAAGTACGGTAATAAGTTAAAAATTTAATTTGGCTCTCAAGTGATTTTTTTTTTTTTTTAATGTATATTTATGTTTAATTATAAGACAATTTTTGTTCTTATTCTGAAATAACTAAGAGGCAAAAAGCTTTAAAGGAAAGATTTTAAATTTAAAAGAAAATCGTGAACTTTTGGCAAAGTATTGATGATTTCCCTCGAAGGAGAGCGCATCAGAACTTGAGATGTGTTTAATTCACTTATTTTGAAGGAACAATCAAAGAAATATCTGTTAAAAATTAATTAATATTGTTTATTAGTTCCATTTTTTGGTAACTTTTGAAATTTCTTTCCAAATTCATATAGATAATACCTTTTTCTTCAGTGCAGGAACGTTCGCTGGATATAAAAATCAGCTGCTTAATAAAATAACTTTTGCACAGAGCGAATGTGATTTTAATAAGCAGCGGGTACTGTATTTGCATCATGAACTACATTAGCACTTTATCAATGTGTAGAAAATCTTTAAAGTGATAATGATGTCAATTTTTGCCAGATGCATAATTACTATTTTTACAATTAAAATTTTTTTACGATCACAAATAATTTTTTAACGCTCACGTTTAATTAAATTTATTTTTATGTCGGAAGGAAATGAACTCGTAAATTTTTTTTTTGGTAACAATTAAATTATAGCTAATATTTTAATGACTATTTTGTTTGATATTAGGAGCTCATTATTTTCATATTTTAATTAATTAAAAGAAAACTATTCGAAAATCTGACTTCGAAGTATTGTGTTGTCATCGGGTTCTGAGCTGCTGTGAAAGTTTCAAATGTCTAGCTAGTAGTTAAGTCAGTTAAAAATAGATTGCAAGATTTGTACCGGACAAACAAACACAGAAGAATAGAAGTTAATAAAAACATGGTAAAAAGTAAAGTGATTTTGCCTGATTAGATGATAGTCGGTAATATATGTCACTCGCAAATAATTCCTCTTTAGTTACACAGCCTTTTTTTTTCGTGGTGCTTTTCTCCTGACAATGTTTCTGGATTGGGTAGAATTACTCTTTTTACGAGGACGTTGCTGTCTATTCCTCCGTACCAAACGGAGGAAGGAAAAGTACCGATTAATGTAACTAATAATTAATTTTCTTTAATGTTACTTGAAATTAAATAACACAATTGTTTTGATTTAAGTAAAATTACTTCTTAATTACTCTGAAAAATCTTATTTTAATGATAATTAAAAAGAACAGAATTTTTTTCAAATGATTAAATATATTTTTTTTTAAATTGAGTCTTTTTATGTTCAACTAGCTGAATAATTTGATATTTCGCCAAACTGAATATTCGGTGCATCCCTAGTTTGTAGACTGTAATGGTACCAAATACTTTGGTGTACCTACAAGCACTATACACAAGACATACCACTCAAACACTACACACACACAAACACAAAAAAAAAAAAAAAAAAAAAAAAAAACTTTTAAATAATCCCTAATGATACTGATGAATCCCCTGCTCCTTAAATCGTTTATAAGGGTACTATAACATCACTATAGTACAGAATCTTATTTGAGTACTACAATATAACAGTGCAATGCTTAAATTGTTTAATAAATCAAGTAAAGAGAAATGCAAGCAGAAGCGGGTAAAATTTCATTAATTTCCTTCAAATACAACTGTTTTATTAAAAGAATGACAAATAAAACAGGAAAGAGATAATTTTATATCAACAAAATGCAGCATATTATATTCAGATTATTTCACAGAATGTGACTTTGCTCACCATAATTTTACAAAATAAAAAAAGGTTTCTGAAAAGTGATGATTAACACATAAAGTAATTTTGCTGTGTCTGATAACTACACTGCTATCAGTTTAGAAAATAATATATGTACAAGAAAAAGTTATTTGAGTATAAATAATATACGACTATGAGAAATGTAAATTGATAAAAAAGGAAACCATAATGCATAGTTACAGAAGATGAAATGATTTCATTGTCTTTGTTCTACAAAAATGTGAACAAACTGGAATGAAGAAAAAAATAAAAACAAATGTTTTAAACAAAGTGTACACATGTGTGTATTTAAATGATTTAAATAAGCATTTAAAAAAAAAAAAAAAAAAAAAAAACTTAAACTGGTTTTAGCAAAGAATAATGGTTTGAATTGATTAATGATTTTTCCATGCATTCCGTATGGTACTACATATACTGGGTGATAAAAATTAAATGTAAAATTGTGTCTATATTAAACGTGAACAATTTGGATAATGTAACAGTCAGAAACAACATAAATTATTTCAGTTTATCTCAAAGACTTGGACCTCAATTAAAAGAGCCTTTCCTTATCTCATTAAATTCAGTTTTTAAAAAATCACTATAAAAAAAATAAGTGCTACCCTGATTTTTTCCTGTTAAACTTTACTGTAAACTTCATTGTTTAGATTGGTTGTGTTACACAGATTTCTAGGAGTCTACAATAAATTTGAATAAAACTGAGAGAATTAAAAAAAATAAATATGTACAACAACCAGGGCCTGATTACCCAAAAGGCTCGGGAAGCACAAGCTTCCCCTCTAAAATTTAGGAGGGGTCCCCAAAATGACTAAAAACAGGGTCTTGAATTTTCTGTTTTATATTTTCTTACTGAGATTGAATTTTTCTGAGAAAATTCGCCTAAAGCAAGATAAAATACTCACTATTTCAGGAAAAATCTATTATTTAACCTCAAAAATCTGAATGTTCTTAATTAATAAGTTATACGATTTTAATGTTGTGTGTAGAAATCACCCAGATATATGAATGAAAAAATAAATAACTATAAATACACACTAATTTTTGGTCTATAGCATTTTTATATTACAATATGTAACAGGAAAACAAGATTTTCTGAAATGAAAGAGGGCCCCGAAATGATACTGAGCTTCCCCTAGCTTCAAAGCTTAATCGGGCCCTGACAACAACAAATCTTTAGGATAAGCAAAATTATAAAAATTTAACCTTACTGTATCTGGTACGCACAAAATGGAAAAAAAAAAAAAGTATAACATTAATTTTGTAGTAACATCGAAGCATATAGGAGATTTATTGTAAGAAACGAAGTAGAAAATTCCCTATTTCCTTATTTTTTCATTAAAATTTAAATTACAAAATACGGGTTCCAAAATTAACTAAAAATGCTGATATATAAATTAATTGACTAATGGAGGGTAACAATAGTATATGGTATGGTGCAGTCTAAAAGTTTAACTAATTTAATTCGCCCAATAGCTCTTTCGACATGAATTCTATGTCGTGAAACTTTTTTACTTTCTTTTCTTTCATCAAATGAAAATTGAATTTTGTTTTTTTTAAAGTGTGGTGTAACTAACTTAAAACTAAATATAGACGGTACAGCATCACTTTTCAGAAATCTCTGAAAAATTTTGGTAAGTCAAGTCATTTTCGGTAAAATGCTCTGAACATAATACGCTATGTTTAGATGGTGTAAAATTTTCTCTTTTCTGCTTGATAAGCCATTCTTTTAATAAACCAGACGAATTTAAAGGAAATGCATGAAAACTTACACGTTTCTGCTTGCATGTTTCTTTGCTTGAATTATTTGTGGATGTAAAAGATGCACAGTTTTTTAGCAAGTTGCTTTCTTTAACTTCGCATTCGCAGCGTAAACAAATCATGGAATACCACCATCACGTGACTTCCACACAAATGTTGCCAACGGTGAATAACCCTCATTGGCTTATCACAGACGGAGAAGTTGCCCGTACAAACAGCTTTTTATGACTAGCCAAAAAATATGTTCGTATTCCCAATTCCTATTACACTGGGCGTTCGGGTGATTTGAGCCAACAAAGTTGGCTCAAATGAACAATTGGCTCAAAAATTGTACGAAAAGTCGTTGTGCGTAATAAGAGCATAACGAATATCTTGGGTGAGTACGTAAACTATGTTGCTCCGCCCAGGTTTCCAGGTTGCAACCAACATATTTAAGGCCAGATTTGCTCAAATATTGTGGTATACATAGACCAAATTATGAGGGACGCATCCAAGTTTATTCGTGGACTTGATCCGTCATTTTGTTTCAAAATGGTGGATACTTTAAATTAAGGGGGCCACTTGAAATCAGGCTGTCACTTGAAAATTTGCCACGAACTTTTAAGATACTAAATTAATTAGAACCAGTGGACTTATCATACAAATATCTTGGATGAGTTTGCTGGGCAGTTTGCTCTGCCGTTTTGTTTTCATGTAACAGCCACTTGAAAGTAGGCTATCACTTGAAAATTTGTCATCTCGACAACTTTTGGTATACGGAACTACTTCGAACCAATGTTGAACAATAAACTTATGTTTTAAATGTCTTGCATTAATTCGCTGGGTAACTTGTTACGCCATTTTCGATTACAAGTAACTAGCACTTGGAAATTCTCCATCACGACAACTTTTGAAATACCGAATCAATTCGAACCAAAGTTGGACTGTGAAGTTATCGTACAATTATCTAGATGAGTTCGCTGGACAACTTGCTCCACTATTTTTTCCAAGGGCAGTCATTTGAAATCACGCTGCCTCTTAAAAATTTGTTATCATGATAATTTTTTAAATACTGAATTAATTTTAACCTTATTTATAGAGTAGACTTATCTTAGAAACACATTTGATAATTTCGTTGGCCAACTTGACACGTCATTTTGATTCTAAATGCCAGTCATTTGAAAATTTAAAAATCACATAAAAAGAGTATTTTTGAATCGATTTTCATAAAATTTCATATGTACATAGCCCACACCAATACCTCTAATAAGTTAAATAATAAATGTTATCTACCATCTTATTTCAAAATAGAAGACATTTGATAAGAAAAAAAAGAAATCAACTTACTCTTCCAAATAAGCTGAAAGGACTTTAAAATAATAATAATAATAATAATAAACTTAATCCTGTCTTTAACTGATCAGGTACGATACAGAACACAGCCGGAAATCGATTTTAATATTTATAATCGAAAAGGATGGGGCATTATGTTATAAATTACTACTGTATTTTATAAATGAGTAATTGTTTATGATTAATTGCGGAATGTCAGTTTATCATTTTTGTCGGATTTTTTCTTTTTTATTACTTTATTATTTGTTGTGTTTACGAATAAATACGTAAACAAACTGTAACACCCATACTCAAATATGAATAAATAATCTGGTGTGTCACTCACACGAATTTCTCTTACCCTGAAATTTAATACTATAAATACAGGTTGTAGATTAAGAGGTAAAATAACGAGTACTGTTATATAAAACTGTGTTAAACAATTCAAATTAGGCTTCGGAAGAGTTTTATATGATAATTAGTTCTCTGTGATTGGGGGCTACCGTCCCCTCTACCGTTTCATTAATGCACCTATATTTATATAGAATTTAATTCGGTTATTAAAAAATAATTTATTAAATCTGTTATTTAAAAAATTTATCTTTCATGATAATGCAGATGATTTCCATATTAGAGAAGTAGTATTACACTAAATATATATTTTAAAAAAAGTTGAATTTATTCTCAATATTACATTTAATATATATAATGTATATATATATATATATATAGATATATATATATATATATATATATATATATATGTATACATATATATATATATATATATATATATGTATATATATATATATATATTTGTTAAAAATGAAAAATAAATCGATAACTTTATTTTAAATTATCGCAGATCGATGGTTCAACCATTTGTTTTAAAGGTATTGGCGAGCTCTTTTAAAAGATACCCATCATGAAAATTTGCTCACCTCGAGGGGGAACTCCCCCCCCCCCAGAAGGGGAGGTGAGGCTCCTACATACACAATTTTTTTCCCAGTTGACTATCTCTATTACACAAAATATATATTCGTTTCATTTGGTTTAGTGCAGTCTATAGATGTTAAACTCTACTTACTTGCAATTTCCCCCATAGATGTAATGTATTTGAATACTTTTGAGTGCCCCTGTACACGAACCATTTGCTTCATCTCAACGAAAAGCTTACTGCAGCATCCCTATATGATACACATTTAGAATACTGAATTTGGAATTTCTGCCATAATTTGTTCTTGAGATATGTTAATAACAGGCACGCAGAAATCCATCCACACAGACCATTCGCTAAAAACATGATTTTCGTATTCAGGGGACCTCAGAACATGTAAATATAAAAAAAAACTCACGTTCGAATATTTGATCCTAAAACAATACTTTCTCGACCTTATGGGTAAGAGAAAGTAAAAATTAGTATGATGTGGCCACCACATGACTTTCTTCTATATAGTTCTACACAAAATTTATTCGATACAAATTATTTATTAAATTATCAAATTATTTTCCATTATAAATGCAGACGATTTTTATCTGACAGAATTATATTATCACTTAAATGCCGAAAGATGTCAATTTTTTGCAAATCAGAATAAATACGATTTTTTCCCGAGATTTTTTCGTTAAAAAATAAAAAAAAATTCGATAACTTTTTAAATGATCACAGATCAGTAGTTCAACCATTCGTTTTAAAGGTATTGACTAGATCTTTCGAAAGATACCCATATTGAAAATTTACTCTCCCCTCCCCGGGGGTACTTCTCCCCACAGGGGGGGGGGGAAGCAATGCTCCCACATGCACAAATTTTTTTTCCTAGTTAACTACTACTATTATCAATAATTCATATTAATTTTAAAACCACACGATTAAAATAACTCTCATTATGTGCATTTATACGAAATTTTGTCACACACAGAGTTTATGGAAATCTGCTGAAAGCTAGGGTAACGGTTCAAACCTGGATGCGAAAACAGCAGCTCCAGTCTGCTAACTTTGAGAACTGCATTATTTCAGCCACTTTGGGCATCATGCCTCACTTCTGTACTGATTGAGTTACTTTGTCTATTCAATCCCACGCCTGATCACTTTCTGCCGTTATTGAAATTTATTCGCTTTGTTGGAACTCTTCCATTTGAAATCGTTATGGTAATGTTTAAAGTGAAAATTTCATTATTGCGTATTAAGAATTGATAAAAGTGTTATCGGAACAGATATACACTGAGAAAAAAAAATATACCGCTTTCATCTAGAACGAATAGGTGGTCCTCTTTTAAATCCCTAAACTAGAAATATAGATTTCCAAGCTATGAGTATAAGGCACGCCAATACACTGAGAAAAAATTCTAAAACTGACATCTAGAATCTAAATTGTGGCTCTAGAAAAAATAGTTCCATGTCATCCTTATAAATTTCTTATAAATGTTTTTCTAGTCCCCTTCGAAAGCGAATTCTAGAGACCTCTATTAGAATTCTTGAGCGTTTGCCTATACTGTCGAGGACAAACCTATTTGAAAATATTTCCAAATAAATGTGAATACAAGAGGCGGGTTTCAGCAACTATAATCTGGGTTTATGACCCAATTCTAGAAAATCAAGCGAGAATTTCTCGTAATACAAAAGATTCAGAATATTGTATCCCCATCTAGAAATGTGTAAATTAGAAATTCTCGACCATTTCGTCTATTCAGTTTGTTGGCGTGCCTTATGCGCATAGCTCGGAAATCTATATGTCTAGTTTAAGGATTTAGAAAATGACCATTTATTCATTCTAGATGAAGGCGGTATATTTTTTTTCTCAGTGTAAAATAGATTTAAAGTAATTTTTTGCCTTCAGAAATGTTCTAATTTTTTAATATAAAATGTCTCGATTTTTCTCCTGAAACCGAGGACTTCAATTCAATTTGTCCTCAAGTTAGATTTTAAAATTCTGGTCACCTTATCCAAGACACTTTTCGGATTCATTATGACCCAAAACCAGCAATCGTGAAATTTTTTATTTTGTGTCGAAAACTTTCTTAGAAAAAAAAAAAAAATCTACATATTAGCTTAGTTTGAAAACAGAAAATGGAAGTATCATTAATTAAAGAAATTAAGAACATTGAGTGTATGTGGACTCTATTTGGTCGATTAAACGAGGAGGTTCATTTCGTCTTACTCGATGCAAACACAGCAGTAGGGTTAATCCTACCCTTAACTGATAACAAACGGAAAAGAACGCAGCAAGAAGTTAATTTTTATCTTCTTTTTAACCGAATATGGTAAGGCATTAAACTATAAATTACTATTATTTTTTTTATGAATAAGTAGCTAATCATAAGAAATCATAATTAATTGTAATTAATTAGGTTATTATTATTTTTTTTTTCAAATGAATTCATAAATAAATCATAGAATTCATACCAGAAAATTAATAGCAAAAATTAATTAATTCAGATAAAATGTTCAATACATTATAATTAATACTTCTAAATTATTATTTCAATAAGCATTATATTTCTTTCACATTTCTTTCAAAATAAGCTTAATCCTACTCTTAACTGATCGATGCGATAAAGAATACAGACAGAAGTCAATTTTTATCTTTATAATAATCGAATATAAGACGTTAAGCTATAAATTACTATTATCTTTTTATAAATTAGAAACTGTTTGTAATTAATTGCGGGATGTTACTTCATTATTTTAATCGGATTATTCTTCTTTTAACTTTGTTCGAAATGAACTATTTAAATCACCACTTTTACTCCATGCAAAGCAATAATTAAGTAGCATTTTCCATTTTTAGAATGCAAACTTTAAATCTTCATTAATTTTACGGGAGTTCGTTAAGAAGATAAAACGGCTGTAAGAATTAAATGCGCGCAGAATTAGAAGAACAAAAACTTATTAAATTATGAAAGTTATAAGAAAAATAAAAATACACTGGAAAAATTTCCAATTTAATTTTTGGGTGTGTTTAAATGTGGTCTTATTTAAATACCTTAGTAGGAATTGTTGAAACAGAACTGTTTCAAAGTTTTATGCGAAATACGATCATTATTATTACCATGTTTTTATTAACTTCGATTCTTGTTTGTTTGTGGGTTTGTTTGTTTGATTGTGGGTTTGTCAGGGACAAATCTTGCAATCGATTTTTAACTAACTTCCCGACTAGCTAGATATTTGAAATTTTCAGGACAGCTCACAACATGGTGACAATACATTTTTCTAATAATTTTAGTCAACTATTTCAAGTCCCGCTGCCTTCGGCAGCGCTTATATGATTCAACAGAAAATTTATTTAACTAACTTCCCGACTAGCTAGACATTTAAAACTTTCAGAATAGTTCAGAACACGGAAAAATGCATTTCCTTAATACATTTAGCCAACTGTTTCGGGTTCCTGCTGCCTTCGGCAGCGTTATCAGTACAAAGCTTGCAATCGATTTTTCACTAACTTTCCGACTAGCTAGATATTTGAAACTTTCAGGACAGCTCACAACACGGTGACAATACATTTTTCTAATAATTTTAGTCAACTATTTCAGGTCCCGCTGCCTTCGGCAGCGCTTATATAATTCGACAGAACCTTTATTTAACTAACTTCCCGACTAGCTAGACATTTGAAACTTTCAGAATAGTTCAGAATACGGCAAAATGCAATTTTTAAATATTCTTAACCAACTGCTTCGGGTTCCTGCTGCCTTCGGCAGCGTTATCAGTACAAAGCTTGCAATCGATTTTTCACTAACTTTCCGACTAGCTAGACATTTGAAACTTTCAGGCTAGCTCATAACACGGTGACAATACTTTTTTAAAAACTTTTAGTCAACTGCTTCAGGTCCCTACTGCCTTCGGCAGCGTTTATATGATTCAACAGAAATTTTATTTAACTAACTTCCTGACTAGCTAGACATTTGAAACTTTCACAATAGTTCAGAACACGGTGAAAAAGCATTTTTTTAATACTTTTAGCCAACTGTTTCGGGTTCCTGCTGCCTTCGGCAGCGTTACCAGTACAAAGCTTGCAATCGATTTTTCACTAACTTCCCGACTAGCTAGATATTTGAAACTTTCAGGATAGCTCAGAACATGGGGGCAATACATTTTTTTAAATACTTTTAGTCAACTGTTTCAGGTCCCTACTGTATTCGGCAGCGTTCATATGATTCAACAGAAAATTTATTTAACTAACTTCCCGAGTAGCTAGACATTTGAAACTTTCGGAATAGTCTAGAATACGGTAAAAATGCTTTTTAAAAATATTTTTATCCAATTGCTTCGGGACCCTGCTGCCTTCGGCAGCGTTTCCAGTACAAAACTTGCAATCAAATTTTAACTAACTTCCCGGCTGCATATTTACTCCCTTTACTCGTGTTCAAACGGGGATGCAATTCGATGTTGCCGATTGGCTTTTGTTTTACGTGTCGCATCTGACGTCACGCTTTCCGCAAAAATTTGATGAAAGATTCTTCCTGTAAAGTTTTAATAATATTTTATTATATTTCGAGTTTTTTTTGTAAAATGTCTACATTTTCGGAGTCAAAGCTTCCTCCATCGTTTATTCACGAAATAGAATCAACTTCTGAAAATGTAATTACACTTCGAAGTAATGTAAAAAAATTAGATGAATGTAAGAAATGGGTAAAAGAGTTCGGTGAATTAACAAACACATACAAGATCATCAAAGCAAGCAGCTAAAAGATTTGCTTGCTCGTAAGTATTAATGTAAGGCTTTTTTTCGTTCCATTTTAATTTTATATATATCGTTGTTAAGCCTTTTTAAAGAAAAAGCTGTAATGTAAATGATAATAATAAATAGATAGATAAAATAATACCTTTCGTATTCTGTTCTTAATTTTTTTTTTTTTTTTTTTTTTTTTTTTTTATCATAGAAGACATTTATCTTCAATAAAAGCATAGGAATTAGTAATTAAGAAGCAAATCTGTATTAATTAACTAAAGTTATGAAGTTATGATTGCATTTTATTACGTTTAATTCTCTGCAAAGTACAAATATATTTTTAATATCTTTAAAATATATCTAAAAGGGGCGCCATCTGTAGGATCGAATTTTAGTTAATGCACATAAACTATTATTATTTATTAGTTTTAATTTATTTTAGCTAAGTATTTTGTATTAATAGATTTTATAAAATATTTTAAATTACAATTTATAAGGATACAAATGAAATTTATATTCAGCAGCTGTACTCAAAGGTTTTTATTTTTTAATTTTAAGTACTAAACATTTTTTAATTTTTATTTATTTATTTACTTCTGAACTTTACTAAGTATTTTATGTTACAACTTTTTATTTAAAATTTTACAAATATAATTTTATTCCCCCCCCCCCCGGATAATGTTTTCTTAAATCGAGTAGCTTTTAACCGAAGAAATGGTTTTCAATAACATAAATATTCTACATTTTATAACTGGAATCTTATTTAGAATATCTAAACATTTTGTGCATGAATGTTTTCTATATTATTTTACTATACAGTGAAAAAAAATTTTTTTTAATTTAAAGTTTCAAAAGAGTTTATTTATTTATCTTTAATTAGTTATAGTTTTTTGTTTTAATCTTTATCTCAGAGATAAATGGTGAGAATAAGAGAAAAATTATTTTTCATGAAATTCTTGAAGTAAAAATTGCCATCTATACATTTCAATATTTCTTAGTAATTTAGGTTTCAGTTCTTAAAACTTGTAAATATTCTTATATACTTATCAATATGAAAATTTCTCTTCAACTCTCTCCTGACACCTTATCATAACGACCTCTTCTTGAGCCGATTTATTTATTTGTAAAATATTTGTCATTTTTTTTTTTTTTTTTACTGATTTTTCACAATTATTTCTTTCATTTTCAGAAAAAAATTTGTTTATCATCATAGTAATTTTATGAAAATACCGGCTGCTGAAAATAAAAGGAGTTTTTCCAAAAAGTCAAACTGTTTGGCAACAATTAATATTAAAGTAAAATTAAACACAGACGCGACTAGGAGGAATGATTCTTATATAAAAGTTAGTAAAGTTTTGAAATTATTTTTTGTTCTTTTTACTTTATTTTGGTTTTACAATTTTATACTAATTCAAGCATTATAATATCTAATATTTGCAGTGCAACGTTTAGTTTTTTTTTTTTTTTTTTTTTTTTTTTTAATAAGTAGACAATGTGTTCCTCGCTCAAACTAAGAAAAAAAAAACTCTGGTGTGAAACAACCACACGACTTCCATTACCCACTATTACACGTATTATATGCAATTTTTTGGAGATAATGTGATCAGAAGATATAAAAGTGACCTAAAAATGCAGAAACCTAAAATTTCTCCGGTAACAGAAACTTTATACACATGTAAAGACATATGAAACGAAGCTTACATATAGCGAGGTGAAAAAAGATGGTTAAGTTATTTTTTGAAACATCAATTTCCGAGATCTACCTAAGCTTCTGACCTACCTAAACAAAATGACTGTTAATTTTTCTCTAATACGTGATACATAAGAAAGGAATGGCAACAATTTTCAAAAAAATCCTTAGAGTCGTTTTTGAGATGCCAACTTTTACCAAAACTCAATTATTGACCGGAAAACAATTATTACATACAAAAATATATTTAAAAATGAGTTAATGTGGCGAGTTTGAAAAATCCGTACAGCTGTTTTTAAAGAAACGCGCTTGCGAGACCTGAAATTGAGCTATTTATACAGGACGCCTATCAATTTTCCTGAACTAACCAACTATATCATTCGAAAGGACATTTAATAGAGTGTTTATATAGCAAATTTGAAGAAAATCGTTAGAGCCGTTTTCGAAATGCGCACTTACGGTCCCATTTCTGGTTTCCCATTTGCCACTTCCGGTTTTTCAATTTTTACCAACATTTGGAAAATTCATCTGTACACCAGACCTGTCTCAGTTCTGAAGTTTCGTAGTTCTATCTTTATTAGTTTAGGAGATATGATAACCAGAAGATTTCGTACATACATACATACACACACACAAACTGACAAATTGCCAAAACCCACTTTCTTGGACTCAGGAGACCTTAAAACGTGTAAATCAGGTGAAATCTCGATATCGAATTTTCAGACCGAATACATTACTTCCATTATCTACGGTAGTAGGGTAATGGAAGTAATAAAAATTATCTAAATGGGATAGAGTCTCATTTTTTCCCAACTAGTTTCAATTATTTTGCATGCCTGTGTATCGTAAGGTTGAAACATAAATATGTTTGTATCAAGAAATATGTTGTAGTAAATAGCATGTACAAATTTTCTCCTTATTAAAAGTTATGCTTTAGAAAAACTTATACACAAGGAATTTATTAATGTTTTCACAATATCTAAAATTTGAAGTTCATTATTTATACGGGCATATTTAGTTACATATACAAACGACCATTAGAAACAATTTTCGAGTGTATAAGTATCATAAATAAGTACGAAGTATATGAATGTATATAGATTTTTTCTTGTTTAAGCAAGTTATATTAATATAAATTATGTTTTTTTTTTTTTTTTTTTTTTTTAAGGTTTAAAAAAAAAAAAAAAAAAAAGAGTAAATAAATAGAGCGATAAAAATGATTATTTTACTTTTATTTATTTATTTATTTATTAAGTTCGGGAAAAAAAAAAAAAAAAAAAAAAGAAGAAAGAAAGAAATCAATCAACTTTCTTTCCCCCCCCCTTTTTTTTTTTTCCTTTTCTTCTTTTAATTAATAAATTATTTAGGATACTCACAAGGTATTTAGTATTACATGCACTAGTTTAGTTTTGAAATCAGATTTCATTTTTAAATTTGTTATTACTTTCTCTTACCCATAAGGAGAGAAAGTATTGTTTTGGGGCCAAATTTTCGAACGCGAGATTTTGTTATATTTACACGTTTTGAGGTCTCCTGAATACGAAAATCATGTTTTTAGCAAATAGTCTGTGTGTATGTCTGTGTGTGTGTCTGTGTGTGTGTCTGTCTGTCTGTTATCACCATATCTCAAAAACAAATTATGGCAGAAAGTTCAAACTTGGTATTCTAAATGTGTATCATATAGGGATGCTACAGTAAGCTTTTCGTTAAGATCAAGCAAATAGTTCGTGTACAGGGACAATCAAGAGAATTCTAATACATTACGTCTATAGGGGAAATTGCAAGTAAGTAGAGTTTAACGTCTATAGACTGCACTAAAACAAATGAAACGAATATATATTTTTTGTAATAGAGATAGTTAACTGGGAAAAAAAAATGTGTATGTAGGAGCCTCGATTCCCCCCCTGGGGGGGAACTCCCCCTCGAGGGGAGTAAATTTTCATGATGGGTATCTTTCAAAAGAGCTCGCCAATACATTCAAAACGAATGGTTGAACCATCTATCTGCGACAATTTAAAACAAAGTTATCGATTTTTTTTTTCTTTTAACGAAAAAAAAAAAAAAACTTAGAAAAAAAAATCTTTTTTTTTTTTTTTTTTATTGAGAATAAAATGGACTTTTTTTTTTTGGATATTTTGTGTTATACTACTTCTCTAATATGGAAATCGTCTGCATTATCATAAAAGAAAATTTTTTTAAATAATAATTTTGATAAATTATTTTTTAAAAACAGAATTGTTTTTTAATAACCGAATTAAATTCTATATAAATGTAGGTGCATTAATGAAACGGGGGGTTGAGGGGGGCGGTAGCCCCCCCCCCTCACACAGAACTAATTATCATATAAAACTCTTCAGAAGCCTAATATGAATTGTTTAACACAGGTTTACATAACAGTACTCGTTATCTTACCTTTTAATCTGAAACCTGTATTTATAGTATTAAATTTCATGGTAAGAGAAAGTCGTGTGAGTGACACACCAGATTATTTTGATGATTATAAAAGAAAACAAACGTAAAAATTATTTTTGAAGGGTTAAAAATAAATGCATAAATAAATAAAAATTATAATTATTTAAATGAATAATAATAATAATAATAATAAATGAAATATAAATAAATAACATTTTATTTTATTTTTATTTTTTTCTTAAAATAAAAAATAAATAAGTAAGTTCCACTTTTCCTTTTTTTTTTTTTTTTTTTTTTTTTTTAATAAAATTACTGTTAAGAAATTGTTTAAAAATATGTTTAAGGAATTTGCGTGAAAGTTATACGAACTTCTAGCATAAATTAATTAGGAAAATGGGGGGAATTAAAACATAAAATAAAATGAAAAGGTTACATAATAATTAAAAAATCAATGAAAAATATAGATGGCGCCACTATTTTTCTTATTCAGAATTATTTTATTAAAGTAATTTTATCTGTCATAAATTTAATATGGTAAAATAAACAATTTAAATTACTCAGAATAAAATTTTGTTTTCAAAATACAACTAGAAATCTCTTTCAATTATTCATATTCATTTATTCGCATAAAACGAGAGGAATAATGTTCATTATTACGGATTTCAGCTAAGTATTATAGTCAGTGGAGAATCATTGCATCATAAAAGGTAGCAACCAACCAACAACGTCGAACTGCATCCCCGTTTGAGCTCGAGTAAAGGAAGTAAATATGCTTCCCGGCTAGATAGCCATTTGAAACTTTTATAATAGCTCAAAAGACGATAGCAAGGAATTTTTTTAATACTTTTATCCAATTGCTGGGGTTCCGGCTGCCTTCAGTAGCGTTTATATGATTCAACAGAAAATTTAAAAACATGGTTTATAAAAATTTTTTTATCTTATAGTTATTTTAGGTTGATTTCTTTAGAAATCGACCTATTGCAATCACTTCGTTTATCTATCTATCTATATATATATAATGAAAATTTTGTCATCACGATAACTCCCGAAATAATACTCCAAATCGAACCAAATTTGGACAGTTAACTGATCTTATAAATATCTTGGTTGAGTTCGTTAACCAAGTTGCTCCGAAGTTTTGTTTTTAAGTGGCAGCCACTTGAAAATTTCAAACCGACATTGTAAAAAGCATATTTAAAGCAAGATTTGCTTGAATTTTGATGTAAATTCAGGCCACATAAGAGCCTCAATGAAGTTTATTAATGAAGTTTATCCGCCATTTTTATATTGGATGTTCAAACTTCTGTCTGTCAACTGCAATGCACAATTGTACCTTTGTTTGAACTTTACATTGCTCCCGTTGTATCGTAGCGGGTGATACATACAGTCGGCAGCAAAATTATCGAAGCATACATCCACATTTTTCATATACCGGGTGTCCCATAAGTCTGTAGACATTTTAAAAATTCATAAAAATTGAAGGAATTGGTAGACTTGAACGCGGTATGCAAAAAAGTAATTCTCATGAAGAGGAAATTTTTTTCCGTAAAGAAAAAAATAAATGATTGAAATATAAAAAAATAATACTTAAAATTTTCGTTGCTAGAGGGCGCTGTACGTGGGAAAATCACCCATTTCCGTGAAAAACAATATTTATTTGCATGTAAATGTTCACAGGCATATAAATTCTATTCTATGTGTCCACCATCACCACAAATTACAGTTTGTAAACGAGTTACAACACCGTTAATTGCAGCTTCAGTCGGCGGTTTTTACCTGAAGTACAGCTCTTAGAATATATAGTGTGGAAAGCGACCAGCAAATCAGTGAATCTCACCAGAGGTCAGTGCGATCGAGTTTATTGCTTGAAAAACTCCCCATTGGTTAATTATCTGCTTAGATCACGTGATTGAGCGGATGAAACTGGGAAAAGCCAATCAGCTCTTCGATTTGAGCAAAAAATTCGATCGCAGCGCAATCTGGGGAGTTTTTTTTTTTTTTTTTTTTTTTTTTTTTTAAGCAGTATTTTAAGCATTCGATCATAAACGCTTGCCGCACTGTATATTCTAGGCTCTGTACCTGAAGAAAAACATCTTCACCCATAACGCTTTATCTACCAAGTCATCATGGTACGATATTCTTTTGTGTGTCCCTCAAAAGGAGCTATCGTTATTATGTGTACCTAATTAATTATAACTAACTTATATTTCAACCTAATTTGACATTATTTGAATGATTACAGAATATCATCGGAATTCTTTTGTGTGGTTCTGTAAATAAATTTAGCTTATACATGCTTTTATTTTTAGAGCGAAAAAAAACATGCTTTTAAGTATATTTATAATATATGTTAATTCCACTAAATGCCGAATAAACATTTTAAAATGCGCTTAGATAAAAATTTCCCATACATTCTAATGTTATGAAATTCTTTTGCGCTTCTCCGTAAAAGAAAACCAGTAAAATCATTTCAACTTATCCTATGTTTTTCAAGAAATGTTCGAAATTTAAAAAAATTTGGATGATTACATGACATTGTCGGAGGAATACTTTTGTAAGGTCCTGTACATTAATTATGAAGCCTAAGCACACATATTTTCTACAGAAAACAAAAATTTAAGCATTTTAATAATATACGCTAATTTTATTTCGTTGAATGAAAATTAACGAAGTTAAAATTCGCTTAAACGAAATTCACCCCATAGACCGTAATGATAAGAAAAACTTTGGTGTGCCCCTGTACACAATCCATGAATATAGAAAAACTTTGATGTGACATGAACTTTGACATGAACTACAAATGGAATACACACCTAAAACTATACAGCTAATTCCGTTTAGTTCATGAGCATGTGTACCAAATTGCTAGTCAATAGACTGATTTTTGCGGCCGCTATCAGGAGACAAACAGACGCACAAACAGAATCCAAATTTTTTTTAGTCTCCACTGACGTTTCGGCAATTATTAAGCTACATTTCAAAGTAAAACTTACTGTAACGCTTTCTATGGTAACCTATGCTGTTGTCTAAAGGCAGTTTGTACAGTTCGATAATTGGAAGAAGAAGCAAATCACGTGGTAGAAATTTTTCTTTCACGAACATTTAAAACTTTCCACTGATCATCACACAATCTCACTTTAGCCCAGCTTATTTGAGAAAAATACGTCACCTTTGAATGTATCTCGTTGCCGATGTGCAAACAATAAGTAATTCCTTTTGATATTATATTACCTGTAATAATTCTACTTAAAAATATAACAAAAAAGAGTGATAACAGAATTCGATCAAAACGCAGGATAAAGATATCGCGAGAAATTTTACATCTTATTTGAGAAAAATACTACATTTTTGAATTTATCTCATTCTCGATATGCAAACAACATATCATTTTCTTCTCACATTATATTAAATGTGAATATTACTTAAAAATACACGAAAAGAAAGCAATAGTAGAATTGGATCAAATGTCAAGATAATGTAAACATAAACAAAACATATCAAATATAAACAGGACGCTAGAACGCGTACTAACAACAGTCGTCATTGGATCGAAACGCCAATGAAAAAAAAAAAAAAAAAAAATACCGGTTTTGATTGGAGGATGAGCAAACTGACTGTCTCTAAGGGCCGTATTCACCAACTTCTTAACACTCGGATTAAACCATGGATCAGCAAATCGGAGAATTAAATTAGCCGGTGAACAGCCGCTTTGGTTGATCCGTAGAACAGAGGTTCACTTTCTGCTTGGCGAACTTCCGTAGCGAGAAACTGCCTATCCTTGTAAACATAACTTAACAATTCTATTATGACGCAGTATGGAGAGATTTGATTGGTTCATTTGTTTTTTATTGATTTGAGTGTATTTTACATTGCACTAGAGCTACATTATGGGTAATTAGGCTATATTTAATTGGTTCATTTGTTTTGAGTATATTTTACATTGCACTAGAGCTACATTACAGGAAATTAGGCGATATTTGATTGGTTCATTTGTTTTCAGCGTATTTTACGTTGCACTAGAGCTACATTATGGGAAATTAGGCAATATTTGATTGGTTCATTTGTTTTCAGCGCATTTTACGTTGCACTAGAGCTATATTATGGGACATTAGGCGATATTTGATTGGTTCATTTGTTTCGAGAGCATTTTACGTTGCACTAGAGCTTCATTATGGCAAATTAGGCTATATTTGATTGGTTCATTTGTTTCGAGCGCATTTTACGTTGCACTAGAGCTACATTATGGGAAATGTTGGTCTTAACATGCGCGATAGTGATTGCTGCGGAGCCGAGTTACGTGCGTTTTCAGATTCATGCACAGCGAGGTAGGGGTGTCCAGTGATGTTTTTTTGGTTTTAACATGCGCGACAGTGATTGCCGAGGAACCGAGTTACGTGCGTTTTCAGATTCATAGCTTTATACAGCCATGTTTCTTTGTTGGTTCATATAATTTAGGGGTATGTCCCAATTCATCCTCCGTCGTTACAGTGACCGGATCCGTGAACTTTTTAAACAGAGAAGCTTTAAATTTCTACAATTAACTAATTATGCATGTATTTTTTTTTTTTTTCATTTTTTATTAATAAGCACTAAAAATAAAATTTGAATATTAAATAGTTTACTTTCTATAATTTTTTAAAAAATTTTAATAATGCGAATAAAGTAAACGTTGTCTGTAGAAAATGGGGATATTTGGTTGCCGTACTCATTGCCCACAACGTAGCACTAGTTCGACGTAAAACTCACTCACTCAATCACTCAGGGATGAGAATTTTCAGACTTTGGTAGGAATTTCAGACTTTTCTTAATTTTTTAAAAACAATTTTCAGGTTTTTGCTTCTAAATATTCTTATTTTTGTTCAATTTTCTTTCTTTTGACTGTTTCTAAACAACTTATTTTCCTATATTCTCCAATTTTGCTTATATAGAAAGTATGATTTTGTGTATCTGTTTTTTCTTTTATTACTAAAATTAAATTATCTTTCAGTTTTGCTGATACTTTCAGACTTTTTGTCTATTTCCCACTGTCATTTCTGATCACTTGTTGGTCAAGTTTATGAAAACTAGGGAATTTTCCCCTCCGCTGAAATGTAAGTGTTAATGAAAAATTCGAAACGATATGTGTCTGGAGAAATGAAAGCGAGTATCGCCCAGTGGTCGAAACTCGACCATTTTTTTTTCAAAGCGAGGCAAAGCAAAGTTATTGCCTTGTCCTATACGGAATGCAATTGCAACACAGTTGCGGCAATTGTTTGCCAATATTCACTCTAACTGAATCAGCAGAGTTTTACTTAATATAACTATTTCTCTCTGTAGATGTTAGCCTTTCCTGAAATGAGAGAAAATCGCAACGTGAAAACGCCACTTGTTGTGTGATACAGCCCAGAAGCTAATAGGTACCATGTCAGACCAAGGTCCAACCAAGTATCAAATTCTGTTAAATTAATTTGATTGGTTCATAAAGTACAGTGTTTGAAAAAAAAAAAAAAAAAAGATATTTTTCAAAAATGGTCGAATTGAGTTCGGGAAATTTCAAAACGTGTAACTTTATCGAAAACCGAAAATCTAAAATATTTCTGAATCTTACATTTTCTACTTATATATGCAGAGGAAAGAATAATAAATCCACTTTTTAAAAAATAAAAATAAGTAGTCAATTTCACTAATTTCACTTAATTAAAATGCAAGGAAATCTCAAAACGTGTAAATTCATCGAAAACCGGAAATCAAAAGTTTTTATGTATCTTCTACTTGCTTCTTCTACCCACAAAAGCTAGCAATAAAGACACTTTTTTAAAAAATAAGTAGCCAATTTCAGTTAATTGAAACGTAAAGAAAGCTCAAAACATGTAAATTCAGCAAAAAACGGAAATCGGAATTTTTTCCGTATCGTCTACTTATACATGCAGCAGTTAGTAACAAATCAATTTTCCTTTTATTTAGTATATTAGTTCAATATTTATTGTTTAAATATCACCCTTTGAAAAGAAATGTTTATGTTTACATTCGAAACTGGAAGTTTGCCATTTTTTTTTTCTGGAGTTTTGTGATTTTAAATTAAAATTTTGTCAATTTTACAGAAAAAATAACTCAATCAAACACATGTAGACAGTAACTTATATATAACTATCCGCGTTTGTAATGATCGATAGATGACGCTTTCTCAACTGCAGTTGTTAGTAAATATAATAGCCACGTGTATTTTTATTGTTGTTCTTTCTGGTTGTTCTATCATTGTTTCAGCGTGAAAGCTATCAGTGGTGTGATAATTTCACCTTAGCCCACCAGAGGGCGAGCATTTCATTACAATCGCGGATACCCAAATATCGGAATTAAAATCGGCAGATAATTTCCGTTATTTTTTAATATTTTTTTACAAAAAACTCAATGGACAATTAACATAGAAAATCTTTTACATGGCTCCATGGACAGACAGTGACGTCATCACTTCGCTTGCGTATAGTGATGCTACATTATACAAATTACTGTGTCTATGGTTTTATTTGAGCTTTATGAAATTGCCAGATTTAACAACTTTCTACTTTTAGGTATTTTTTAATGTGAAGGAATACGTGTATAAAAGGGAAAAATGGGGGAAAATGCATAAAAAATAAATGTATTTTTAAATACCTTCTTGACATCGTAAGAAAATAATATTTGTATTCGCACCTTCCGGCTAACCATACCTTTCGAATGATATCATTTTCAACCCTCTACTCCCATAATTAATATGTTAAAAAGGGACAACAAATTTTATGCTTGCCTATCTGTATATATATATAAATTACGTGTCACGATGTTTGTCCGGGGTAAACTCCTAAACTAAGGAACCGATTTTAATGAAATTTTGCGCACTGTGTGCAGTTTGGTCCAACTTGAGAGATAGGATAGTTTTTATCTCAATTTATTGTCACAATATTGTTTTATTGCAATTATTTGTTAATTATAGACGTTTATTAAAGTTGCTCCAAAATATCTGTGAGTTCCATTAATTTAATTGTTGCCAAAAAAAAAAAAATAAATAAAAATACGAGTTCATTTTCTTTCGACATAAAAATAAATACATTTAATCAAACGTGAACGTTAAAAAATTATAAAAAGTTAAATTATGCATCTCACGAAAATTGACGTCATAATCAATTTAAAGATTTTATACACATTGAAAAGTGCTAATGTAGTTCTATCATAGATATAGAGCATTTCCTCGTGACGTCTGGTGGTTGGCAAAAAAGCGCGCTCGACTTTCCCGCGCCCCGCCCACCATTGCTAACCGCATAGCGATCCGCTATCGCTATGCTTTTCCCAAGCCTTTTTGCCAACCACTCATAAAAGTTGAGATGTTTGTTTACAAACAAGGAATTGCTCTATAGTAATATATATATTGATCTCTCATCCCCATGTTATCGTACAAAGATTTTTGATGCCTAAAAAAAAAATAAATAAATAAATAAAAGCTTTGGAAACAGCCATTAAGTGGTATTGAAAAAAAAAAAAAAAAAAGAAAAGAAAGAATGAAATATGAATTTGAAACTGTATCTGGAGTCTTCCATTCCCCTTTAGCAAATAAATTATTCATAAATTTTATTTGCTAAAATATTAGTATGTGTTCCCGTGTGTATTCACTCGGGGAAAGACGGCCATATTTTGGTAAAAACGTCGTCTTTTCCCAAATGAAAAGGAATAACTTTTTTCTCCCCAATGATCACTCTATTCTATATATACTATACTATATCTATGAGTTCTATACGCAAGCGAAGTGTGACTCACTGACCGTCTGTGCAGCCAAGAAAAAGATTTCCTATGTTAATTGCCCACTGAATTTTTTGTAAGAAATTATTAAAAATCGAGGAAATTTATTTCCCGATTTTAATCCTTATATTTGGGTATAGATATGTATTAGTTATCGCGGGTGTTAGATTGAATTATTTTGCTGTCAAATTGACAAAATTTAAATTTTAAATTTCAAAACTCTGTCGCCCTTGGCTTTTTTTATTATTATTATTATTATTTGGCGATCAAAAGCGTAACACGAAAATATACATGCCAGATGTATGCATTGTACGAAATGTAATATGTATTATTCATTGTAGGTATGCAAGACATGTAATATGTATTGTACGAAATATTGTTTCATATTATTCATTACTCTTTTAATATAAGTTGTTAAAATAACCATGATTTTTGAAAGGAATTAAATATTTTCGCCAGGTAATTTGGCGATATTCTTTTTTTTTTCGCCAAGGATGACAGAAATGAAATCTATTCCGCTGCAAAATATTAGTATCTTAAATCAGATATTCTATTTAGACATTTGAAAACAAATTTAACTTCAAACTATGATAGAATATTTATCATTTTCCTTTTAATTAGTATATTATTAGTATATTAAAATTTAAAAGCATGGTATATAAAAAGGTTTTTTTTTTTTTTTTTTTTTATCTTATAATTATTCTTATCTTAATCTTTAATGTTTCCCATCTTTATTAACTTGAATTTACTATTAAAATTTTAATATACTCAAAAACTTCTCATCACTTCGTTAAAATACACTAAACTTTTCCAAAATCTTTTTCTATTTAAAATGATACATGTATTTACTTTAAATGTCCAATATTTCATAAGATTTCCAATTTTAAAGTTTTAAAATATTTATCAAATTTACTTATTGTTTTCCTTTTTATAACTACAGCTGTTGCCCTCTTTAAAATATTTAAAATGATGAGGTCATTTTATAGTAAAATTATCCATTATAGCATATATTATATTTCACTCCTCCATAAAAATTGATTTTAAAATCGTCTGTTTCTTTTATACTTTTATTTTAATAGAATTTTAATAGAATTTAATTTATATATTAGTCATTTTAGCAATTTTATCCAAAGTAGCATTAGAAATAATATATATCACTTCTCCATTAAAATTTATAGGACCCTACAATAAAATTAATTTGTGCTTAATATCAACACTACGAAAATTTTTATCAATCGCTTCCAAATTTTGACCTAAGTTTCAAATCTCAACCCTGTGGGTTTTTACATCGGCTACAACGTTTTCGTCTTTGTTCGTAAATAATAATTTGACTGAACTAAATAGTTTACAGCCGTATAATTCAACAAATAACTTAGTCACAGCAACGCGTGGCCGGGTCTGCTAGTTAATATATAGATATTGTAGTTAAAAAGTTAATTTACCATCGCCATTTTATGAAATTTCTTCGATAATTTTATTTAATTACGTTAAATAGTCGTCTGCATTAATATTTCTTTCATTTCGAACGTAAACAAACGTTTTGTAAGGTTGCCATAAGATAAATTCCTTTCCTTGGTTCGTTGGCGCACGGATAATATCGCCAAAATGTAAACAAACACTGGTGAACCTCTGTTCTACAGACCTGCCGCGGATTTTTGTTGGAGAATACCGATTTTTGTATGATCGGGCGATTACCGCTGATCCGAGGTTTAACCCGAGTGTTAAGAAGTTGGTGAATACGGCCCTTAGAGTAGTTAGAATAGCAGGACCACAGAAACATCAAATTTGTAGAATTATTTTAATCAATTTTAAAATAATGTGCACATCTTCAGACTAGAACATTGCGAATTTATAGATGATCGAATATTCTTTTAATTTTAACATTAATTTGAAATTGCCCCTCGATGATTGAAATGGACTTGAACGATATATAGGTATGGCCCACGGTCTATAATCATTGTTATTGCTTATAATAACATGAGGCTTGGCGTTGGAATATTAAAACTCGAATAAACTACTACGTCAGAAACGCCAAAGAAAAATATATTTTTTTCTTTGGCGTTTCTGACGTAGTAGTTTATTCGAGTTTTAACATTGTTATTGCTTGTTGTATATAAGGATAAAGGCCCTCCGTGGCCGAGTGGTTATATCACCACATTGTTAATCGCCTTCGCGTATAGGAGAGCGGGTTCGATTACCGTGCTGGTCCTGAGTGTTTTTCCAATTCTTCGTACTGTAATTCTGTCATGTGCTATCTGTCTTTATCTGACGAAGATTTACAAGCGGGCTTCAAGAGTCAAGCATACAAATCTGATATATATGTTATTAATAAACAATATAAGAATGAATGTATATGGATGCTTTTAATTGAAAAATCTGTATCAAAATACTTTTAAAATATTTTTTTTTCTATGGGACATTATAGAAAAAAATAATTAAAGAATTATATAATATAAATATCTATTTAAAAATTATTGCATTTATTAAAAATCAGAATGTTTAATAATTAAATTTGTTTGCTTAATAACACTATTTTGGCTTTTAGTTGAAAAATCTGTTTCTAAATACTTTTAACATATATAATATTATTCCTTTTTTCTTATAAACAAATAAAAAGAAAAAGAAAAAAAGAAAGAAAACTAATTAAAAAATCTAGAAAACTAATTTAATTAATAAAAAATATTTTTTTAATAATTACATTAAATGAGATTGCTTAGTACTATTGTTTCAGCATTTAATAGAAAAATCTGTATTAAAAGATTTTATTTTCTATGAACGATAATAATAATGATAATTAATAAAAGGTTAAAAAAATTAATAGAATATTCTAATTTAAAAAATTAATTTTTTATTAAAAATATATTTCTTTTATAATTAAATTAGTTGAAATTAATTAAATTTATTGTTTGGACTTTTAATTAAAAGGGCTATTTCAGTACTCGAGAGATTCTACTCTCCAAGTTGATAGATTGGAGTCGCCAGGTTCGACCAAAGATCGCTCTTGTCGAGTTAGACGTAGTTTTCCATGGTTTTCTCTAAAAATCGTGTATTTACAGCCAGGGCTGCTAAGAAAGAACTCTCGTGGAAGGCATTTCACCAAGGTTTAGGACCCTCATGTTGTCAATCGGCTTTAACCCTTGAACCACAACCATCAAAATATTTTTAATTAAAAATCTTTTTTTATAACGGATTATATGCAAAAAATATTAATTAAAAATCATTTAATAATATATTCTAATTAAATTAGTTGAGATTGCTTAATACTATTGTTGAGCTTTAAAATGAAAAATCTAATTCAAAATGCTCTTAAACATAATTTTTTTTTCTATAATTGATAGAAGTAAGGATCTAATTAAAACTATTTTATTTAAAAAATTCTAATAGAAAGGCTAATTTAATTATTTAATTTAATTTATTAAATTAAACTTTTAATGTTAAAATATGTTTCTATGAATGATTAAAAAAAAAAAAAAAAAAAAAAAAAGCTAAAAAATTATTTAATAAAATATTCTAATTAAAAAAAAAATCGTTTAGTTATTAAAAAATAATTTATTATAATTATGTTAGTTTAAATCACTTAATAAAATTATTTGCACTTTTGATAAAGCCTATTCCATTGTCCGAGCGGTTCAGCTCTCTAAGCTAGTTGACAGAAAGTGTCATGTTCGATCCCAGGACATGATCGTCGACACTCATGTTCTGAATCGGCTTTAACACCTAAACTACCACCGCCAAATTATTTTTAATATAAAAAGTTCTTTTAATAAAGGATTACATAAAAACTAATCAAAAAATCATTAATAATATAGTATAACTAAAAACTAATTTAATTATCGAAAATATTTTTTTTAAATACTTAATCTAGATCAAATTACTTAATATTACCGTTTGGGCTTTTAATTGAAAATTTATTTCAAAATACTTTGTAATATACAAAGATATCTTCTGTCAATGATTATAGAAAAAAGAACTAATTAAAATTACTTTATTTAAATAATCTAATTGATAAAATTTTATATTAAAATATATACAATTTTAATAATTAAATTAGCCGAGAGTTTTCAATGCTATTCTTTAGGCTATTATTCAAAAAATTTATATTAAAAGACTTTTACCTTTTTTATTTTTTCTATCAATTATTATAGAAAAAAATTAAAAATTATAATCAAAAATTAATTTAAATTATAAAAAATAGAGATTTTTAAGAATTAAGTTAGTTGATTTATTTATTTATTTATTTATATAATTTTTTTTTTTTTTTTTTTTTTTTAACTATTCTTTGAAATTTAGCTGAAAATTTTATTTCAAAATACTTTTAAAATATGTTTTTCTTTTCTTTGAGCAATTATGAATAAAAAAGTAAAAGCTATTTAAAAAAGTTATTTTTTTTTAAGTCTAGTTAAAAAAAAGTAATTTAATTTTTTAAACATATTTTTTAATTATTAAATTAGTAGAGATCCCTTAATACGAGGGGTGATCCAAAAAAAAGTTTACAAGGCAAATGAAAAAGTATTTATTAACAATAGAAACAAGATACAAATGGGAATCAAGAGACACATCTGGCCTTCACTTTTCCACATAGTCGCCAAACCTGTTTAGGCATTTGTCAGAACGTTCGAACAACTTGTTTATCCCGTCTTGGTAGTAATCAGGGCCCTGCTCATTGAGCCATTTCTCGGCAGCTGTTTTCACTGCATCGTCTGAGGTGAACCGTGTTCCAGATAAGTTTCGCTTCAACGCCGGAAAAAGGAAATAGTCACTTGGAGCCAAATCGGGGCTGTATGAGGGGTGATTCCAGACCTCCCACTTGAACCTTTGCAGCAATTCCTGAGTCTGGCGAGCTGTATGGGGCCTGGCATTGTCATACAGAAGCTCATTGCCTTGTCCCCGTATACCTCAACGATTTGTCTGTGAATTTCGGATGCGGCCACATTCTTGGCCCATAAGAATCGAATTACGGCTCGCACCTCTATGAGAGACCACTTTTCTAGACGTCGTGCCATTTCTGTCGCTCTTAAGTGTCTGCGTACTGACGCTACTTACTCGTAGAACCGCTGTAGGACAACTAGCGCCATCTGTCAACCACCCTGGGTGGAAATATTCGCTCCACAATTATTACGTTTCAAATGCTTCTGCTTGTAAACTTTTTTTTGGATCAACCCTCGTACTATTATTTAGACTTTTAATCATAAAACCTATATTTCGTACTATTTTTTTTTTATTTTTAAAAAAAAAGCAAGTATTCATATTACTACCGAAAAATATTTTATGTTATTTATGTAAACGATAATTCAAACATAAACAAATTCATATTTGAACAAGCGCTACTTCTATACCTAAAATTTATTTTTTAATTAATTTCCGTATAAAATATACGGACATTTCACATGGAGAAAGGCAGATTATTTTATCTACATGCGCAAAAGATTAGAATAGCGTCGCTTGTTTATAAGCATGCGCCTGCTCTATAAACAACGTGTTCGTGTTTGTATTATGGTTTGAAATTAATTAAAAAAAGATGTTCTTTTTTTCAGTAAAAAAAAAATAATGGTGTAAAGATGTTACAGCAATTTAAATAACTTATTACTGGTAAAAATAATTCTACACCGTATAAATGCTGCATTGTTAGTAATTAAGTACCAAAAATCAGAGTACATTATAAATACCACAATATTTTGTTTTGTTTATTCATTTATTACTATTTTTTAATTCAAATAACTGAACTGATTAGTTAGACAAATAAATAATTAAATAAAAATAGTTAAGCAAATTGTATCGCAGCTTTACAGTAAATACCAACAAATTGCTTGCTTTATTTACAATTAAAGCATTTAGATAACGGATGATGTAGCAAAATCTGGACTGCGTGTTGTCTGTGACATTTAGTGCTAAGAATTAGGGACAAAATTATTATATGTAATATGCAGAGCGTTTCAACTAGTGTTCATATGTTTTTATTTGTGTCTTCAACAGGAATCAATAACTAGAGCAATGGCTTCAAGCGAAGGAATCCTTTGTTCCCGAGCGTACAAGCTCTACTCCACCAACATCCAACGACACTTAACGGCGGAAGGAGTGCCCAGAAATACTATCTATGGTATTTCGAGACGTTTTCATGACAACACACCAGCGTCTCGTCTACCTGGCTCAGGTAGATCCAAAGTCACTGAAAGAAAATTGACCACCCTCAAGTGTTTGCTCGATCATAAGGACGAGATTTCGCAGCAACAAATAGCTTAGCGGCTCCAATGTCCTCAAAACACGATCCGTCAGAATTTACAGAAGGTGAATGGGAAGGCATACAAGAAGAAACGTATCCCACATCGTACTGCCAGGCAGAAGTCCAAGGCTAGTGGCCGTATTCACCATTAACTTCAACTCCCGGTTCAAAGTAAAAACTTGAAAAGCGTCTAAAGGCAGAGTGCAGCTTTCCAGCAAAATTTGGCACGCTGTTTCTGTCATCTAGCGTCGATGATTTCATATAATGTTTGATTGGTTATTTTCACCTAAAAATTCTAAAAATGACTATACCGGTAGATGGAAGAAACAACGCGTTAATATTTACTGAAAATTTGCACTCCGCTTTTATACGCTTTTGAAATTTTCATGTTCAACCGGGAGTTGAAATTATTGGTGAATAACGGCCTAAGTGGTTGTGTGGTCGGGTGTATCGAAAGTTTGCAAAGGCCTCCTGAATCATTGATGATTACTCCTATTTTACGCTATCCCATTTCACCATTAACGCCCACAACGCCTTCAACGCCTCGAACATAGACAATACACTACCTAGAGTGAAATTCTCTTTCAAAACTAGTTTCAGAAGAAGTTTCTGGTCTGGCTTGCCATCGGACCAAACGGATGGCTAGAACCAGGGACCGATTTACTCACTTGGAGGCCCAGGGCACTCATGTTCATTGAGCCCCATTTTCTCGTACTTTAATATTACAACAAGCAAAACAAACAGCTTATTTCCGATTCAGCCGTCTAAAAATTCATTTCACTTTTCATTTTGTTGGTAAGAGTAAGTCTAAACAAGATCCGTCACCCCCATGTATCTGCATTGCGGTATGTGCCTCGGATTTAGTTAGCCTTAGTAAAAGTTTGGAATGCAAGTATCGGTAGTATGCAGTTGTATTTGAGTTTAGAGCGAAAATATTGCAATTTTTTCGACGAGTTGATAGTTTCCTTGAAAGATCATCACGCCGATTTGTAAAACAGCGCAGTATTTCTTCCATCCATTGACGAAAAACAAAAAACAATAATCATTATACCAAAATTTCGAAATTTTTCCTTTGAACTGTTTTTTTTTTGTTTTTTTTTTTATGTATGATGGAATTTTTTGGGAGCCCCTACACTGTGAGGGCCCGCCCTGCCTTAAAACAGGCACTGGCTAGAACCGCTGATCATGAAGTCCAATTTCGCCATCAATGGCAGGGCTTACCTGGAGTAATGCATTCAGAAACGTCTGATTCCATACTACGATAGAGTGACCATATTTTTTTCATTGAATTTGGGGACGAAGATGGCGGTGTCTCGAATTTCGAGGACAAAAAAGTAATTAAATCACCTTAAATTGCAAAATTTTATGTATAAAGCACCTAAAAGAACTTATTTCAGCTTATTTATTATACATATAATAAATTACTTTAATAAAACATTAATAACTTTATAACCGGCGTCCCCAAATGTGTTGTAATTTTTTGGGGACGAAGGTAGTTTTGTCCTCGAGATTCGAGGACATATGGTGAGCCTACACCACAGATTATCATACAGATAGGACAGTGAAGCTAAAACGCGAACCGGAAATATAGTAGCACCACTAGTGTCAACAGAGGGGAACTGCATGTGTTAAGTCTACATGAATAGCATCTTTGATCGAAAATTGTTTTTCTATTTTGCAAGTAGTTAGTAGCAGGTTAGTATGGGAAGTTTTCGTTTTCTTCACTTTCTATTGTTGTTGAATTCACAAAATTATCCTCAAAGCATTCACAGCTATTCTTCTAAGAAATAAAAATTAATTTTTATAATGTTTAAAAATATGCTTTGTCAAACATATTCATATTCAAGTACAAATTAAAATTACAAACTGTAATTCTGAAATAGCAGTATGAAATCATTTAATATTTAAAGTTGCTTGGTTTAAATATTACAAAATGCTTTAAAATGAAAAAAATTATTTTATTTTATGTATATTTTCAAAGTTTATTTTCTTAATATTTAGCACTTGCTTCGTAAAATAAATTGCTTTTGACAATCAAGTTTGTAAACAATAATAGAGTTGCCAAACGAAAACGTATGTGTAGTTTTCTTTCCTTCACTTTTTCTACTACTTTTAAATTCACAAAATCATAACATTCACAGCTATTTTCTAAGAAATAAAACTATTTTTTATTGTGTTTGAAAATAAATTTTGCCAAACACATTCGTGTTCAAGTGTACAAATTAATATAACAAACTGTAATGTTGAAATAGCAGTATGGTATGAAATCTTAAATATTTAACATTGCTTGGTTTAAATAATACAAAATGCTTTAAAATGAAAAAAGTATATTTCTGGTTTATGTATATTTTGGAAATTTATTTGCTTAATATTTAGTACTTGCTTCTTAAAATAAATTGCTTTCGACAATCAAGTTCGTAAACAATAACAAAGTTGTCAAACGTAAACATCAATACAATGGTTAGTTGGTTGGATGTTAGGTTTAACGATGCACTAATATTACGATATGAACATAGATACAATAAAAATAAGACGTGCGATTGTGTAAGCTGGAGAGCTCCAGAAACTTACAGCCGTTGACAATAGGGTCGTTGCAGTCAAATTTTGGTTACCGAAGAATATACGGCGGTGTCCTATCTGTATAATAATCTGTGGCCTACACTACGACGACAACTACGTGTTCTGACCGGACAAAGCCAGTGCGCGTTGTGCTAGAGTGGTGGTGGAGCACTTGGAACAAGAAGACATCTATTTCATTGCCTAGGAAGACAACCCTGCCAACCTCCGGATGCCAGATGTATTGAGAACTTTTGGGCTCTATTGAAAATCTGAGTCTGTGTCAATGTATGGAGAGTCGAAAGCACTCTCGAGCTCACGAATTGCATCAACATATACCTGCGACAAATGGTTGTCGGACTTGTACAGCGCCTGGCGGAGAGCACTGAGAAGAGGATCGATCAGATTAGGCGCAGTGGTGTAGTTGAAGTTGAGATTAGAATAAATGTGTGTTTCGTAGAATTTGTGTTTCCCTTTCTATTGCTCCTTTCTTTTTTGTTTTATGTTAACAACTTGCTACTGATATGCTTAGTTACAGACAGTCCAGATTTTGCTGCATCACCCGTTATAGCTTATTTTTTTTTAAATAATATACACATATAGATTCAGTAAATACACATTTTAAAATATCTAGTTGATTCTTTTATATGGAATAAATGTCATTATTTTCAAAATAGAAACCATAAAATTTTAGAAAAAAAAAATGGTACTTACAATATCGCTTCAGAAAGATAAAATATCCATAATATAATTCACATATGGTTGCAATGCAAATGCATGTCTCAGGGATCGTGCAGACTCTTTTAATGAACGATATTCTTCTACGAATTAAATTATTTTTTTTCATATGGATGCAGTCTCGTTAAACACAAAAACTTTCGCCGTCGATATCATTTTTTGAGCAATATTTCCGCCATCATGTCTAATTTGCAATTGCAACCAGCTTTGGGCGGATTCAGGCTCTCGACCGATCCAGGATCGACCCAATGCGTTCAGTCTCATGGACCGGTCCACAGATTATTATACGGATAGGACACTCCCGTATATTCTTCGGTAACCAAAATTTGACTGCAACGACCCTATTGTCAACGATTGTAAGTTTCTGGATCTCTCCAGCTTACGCAATCGCTCGTCTTATTTTTATTGTATCTATGTTCATATCGTAATATTAGTGCAACGTTAAACCCAACATCCAACCAACTAACCATTGTATTGATAAAAATTTATTTTTTCGGCTGAGTGAAAATAAGGCCTGAACCGGGAGTCTAACCCCGAATCTTTGACTTACAAGGTCAAGGCTCTACCAATTGAGCTATCCAGGCCGACAACCGGCCGGCATTACTCATTCAGACAACCTTTAGGCAGAAACATCTGGTCTATCATGTAGATAGCTCGACAAAAATAAGCCGCTGGTAATGGAAAACACCATTAAACAATGGGAGAAAGAAATACATTTTTTTATTAAAATCACACAATCAACTAATTGGGATCATATTTATTGAAATTTTATTTTTCCGACTGAGTGAAAATAATGCCTAAAGGTTGTCTGAGTGAGTAATGGCGGCCGGTGTTCGGCCTGGATAACTCAATTGTTCGAGCCTTGACCTTGTAAGTCAAAGATCCGGGGTTCGACTCCCGGTCCAGGCATTATTTTCACTCAGTCGGAAAAATAAAATTTCAATAAATATGATTTTCTTCCCAATCAGTTGATTGTGTGATTTTAAATAAAAAATTGCATTGTATTGATGTTTACGTTTGGCAACTTTGTTATTGTTTACGAACTTGATTGTCGAAAGCAATTTATTTTAAGAAGCAAGTACTAAATATTAAGCAAATAAATTTCGAAAATATACATAAACCAGAAATATTTTTTTCATTTTAAAACATTTTGTATTATATAAACCAAGCAATGTTAAATATTTAAGATTTCATACCATACTGCTATTTCAGCATTACTGTTTGTTATATTAATTTGTACACTTGAACACGAATGTGTTTGGCAAAATTTATTTTCAAACATAATAAAAAATAGTTTTATTTCTTAGAAAATATCTGTAAATGTTATGATTTTGTGAATTTAAAAGTAGTAGAAACAGTGAGGGAAAGAAAACTACACATACGTTTTCGTTTGGCAACTTTATTATAGTTTACAAACTTGATTCTCAAAAGCAATTTATTTTACGAAGCAAGTGCTAAATATTAAGAAAATAAACTTTAAAAATATGCATAAAATAAAATAATTTTTTTCATTTTAAAGCATTTTGTAATATTTAAACTAAGCAACGTTAAATATTTAATGGTTTGATACTGTTATTTCAGAATTACAGTTTGCAATTTTAATTTGTACTTGAATATGAATATGTTTGACAAAGCATATTTTTAAACATTATAAAAAATAATTTTTATTTCTTAGAAGAATAGCTGTGAATGCTTTGAGGATAATTTTGTGAATTCAAAAACAATAGAAAGTGAAGAAAAAGAAAACTTCACATACTAACCTGCTACCAACTACTTGCAAAACAGAAAAACAATTTTCGATCAAAGATGCTTACATGAAGACTTAACACATGTAGTTCCCCTCTGTTGACACTAGTGGTATTACTATATTTCCGGTTTGCGTTTTAGTTTCACTGTCCTATCTGTATGATAATCTGTTGACCGGTCTGGATCAAAGTCGTCCAGTGTAATGTGTTCCATGGACCGGTCGTGGATCAAATCGCCCAAGAATTTTTTTCCGTGTCATTTGATCCATTGCTGTGATTGGCCGCTTGTTATTGCTCTGGTTCCGCCATCTATCCGTCTTTACAAACGCGAATATGTATACAAGCATGTTTTTTTTTTTTTTTTTTTTTTTTTTTTTTTCTTTTGGTAAATAACTGTATAATTGTTTTAGAATTATAAATATATTCATGCAATGGATTGAAATATAATACAATAATGCAAATTAAAATTCATTGAATATTATTTAAATTTAATAAAATAAAATTTTAAAATGCTCCCTGCTAACAATTTTTTAATTTTGAGTTTAACAAAATACAGTAGAACCTCGATTATCCGAAGTAATTGGGGCCGAACCTACTTCGGATAATCGAAATTTTCGGATAATCGAAATTTTCGGATAATCGAGAATTCATCAATAATCATCTAGTTTAATATGTAGTATCGTCATTGAATTGGTATTATGACTATTTTTACTGTTAAATAAATTAAAATCATAAATGAAAATAAATTTATTTCTGAAACAAAAACTTACAATGGTTTAAATGGAAGCTTCATCTGGTGTAAATTGGCCATCCTTTGCCGTGCAGCTCTACCCCAAATTAAAGAGAATAGGTTCTTTGTACTTGCTTACAATCAGAGGGTGCAATAACATTCGATTGTTCTGGGACTCGGTAGTATGACCTTCCGAATTTCGAAATGAGGTATATTTTTGTTGAGAACAAGGACGTTTGAAAGTGTGAAAGAGTACACCCATACCGAGAATTGAGCTTGCGAGAAGGAATTCTAAAAAAGGGAATTCCAAAATATTTATCTGCACTCGTAGTTTGGAAAGGACGGTTTGTATACAAAAGAACTTCAAAAATGCATGTTTGTTAAGAGAAAATTTTGGATGATAGTAGAAAGTGAAAAAAAAAAAGTGAAGAAGAAACCGACTTCGGTTAACGGAGAGTAGTTTCGGTTAATCGAGGTTCGGATAATCGAGGTTCTACTGTATTTTAAATATGTTTTGTACTGCTTTGTTAATTTATCGATGAGTTAATTTTTATAAAACCTTTTTATGTTTGAATACTAAATATTTGCATTAAATTTTAGCATTCAAACATAAAAGTAATTAACAATATTTAAAAATCAATATATAATTTGTATTTAAATAATAATAATAATAATAAATCATAAATATATTAAACATTTAAAATATTATTGATTGAAATCATAACTAATTGAATTTACAAACCAATCAATAAAGTGATAATAAAAAATTGTAATATATATATTTTTTTAATCATTGATTTAAATCAAAATTTAAATTTTATAATTTTTTGGCAATGTATAATAGTTTCATATTTCTTACTTTAGATCATAATATTAAAACTTGAACCTACTTCTTATTTACATCAAATATTTTAATACTAAATATTTGCTTTAAATTTCAGCATTCCAACTTTAAAATATTTAACAAAAATTAGCTTGATAATAAATCCATAAAATATTACTTAAAATTGTTTACAATATATCGATAAAATACAATAATGCATAATTGAGGGAAATAGTTAAAAAAAATCGCTGGGAAATTTTTTAAAATTAAAATTTTATTGTTATTATTATTATTATTATTATTTTGAAAAAGAATTATATCAGTACAAAAAACCCTTAACGGGTTAAAAGTTTGTGACGCCGCTACTTTATGGCTATAAGAATTAGAAATATGAGTCTTAAAAATAATGATATCAAATTTTAAGTGACGCTTTGCAATTAGTTAAAATATACATAGATTTTCTTATTTGATCATTTACTTTCTACTTTTACTTATATTTATAATGCAAACGTAATATTTTTAGCTTCAAGATCAGACAGATATATAAAATACACTCACTGATGCTTTTTCATTCACATTTCAAATTCAAAATAACAGTTTTAAAAGGAATGATATAAAAATTCCAGTGGCGCCTCGGTGTTATTTTAAAAGATTTGTTTTTAGATTCCATTGAAATTACTTTTGTTTTGTCTAATAAAGTATATTTACATATTGAAACAGTGCTTTTAATTTTCAAATATACTGTCAAATAATTATACTTTCGCTGAGTTTGCATTATAAATTAAAATTATTTATTTCAATAAATTGATTTATCTTTTGCATCACACTATCCAAAACATAGTATCATTATCATAGTATCCAGCTGAGTGAAAATTTGCGCAAAGAGGTAGTGTAACGTAAAGAAAATATTTACACAGATTTTACTTGCAGTTTTGGATAGCGTGACGCAAAAGATAAATCAATTTATTGAAATAAATAATTTTAATTTATAATGCAAACTCAGTGAAAGTATAATTATTTGACAGTATATTTGAAAATTAAAAGCACTGTTTCAATATGTAAATATACTTTATTAGACAAAACAAAAGTAATTTCAATGGAATCTAAAAACAAATCTTTTAAAATAACACCGAGGCGCCACTGGAATTTTTATATCATTCCTTTTAAAACTGTTATTTTGAATTTGAAATGTGAATGAAAAAGCATCAGTGAGTGTATTTTATATATCTGTCTGATCTTGAAGCTAAAAATATTACGTTTGCATTATAAATATAAATAAAAGTAGAAAGTAAATGATCAAATAAGAAAATCTATGTATATTTTAACTAATTGCAAAGCGTCACTTAAAATTTGATATCATTATTTTTAAGACTCATATTTCTAATTCTTATAGCCATAAAGTAGCGGCGTCACAAACTTTTAACCCGTTAAGGGTTTTTTGTACTGATATCATTACTTTTTAGGGGTTATTGATCAAAAAATTAAAACAAGTCCTTCTGGCTCCTAGAAAGGGTAAGGTGATTTATCTTTTATTATGAAGTTGCCACCATTTTTTTTTTTTTTTTTTTCAAAATTCTACAATTCTATAATTTTTCAATTCTACAATTTATTAATGGACTTGGTGGATTTATTAATGAAGTCTTGTATATATGGAGTTTTAACATAGAACCTTTCTAATGTAAATTTGAAATTTTCAGTGGGCTGGCACAGGGAAACAAGAGGGTAGATTAAGTTGGCAAATGGACATAACAAATACATTTCTGAGATAAATCCGAACTACAAATTTAGTTTGAATTAATTCAATATTTCAAACGTTATCATGCCGACAAATTTTCAAGTAGCCTGTCACTTGGAAACAAAATGGAGAAGCTTCACACTAGAAAAAAATATTGAGTGGGATTCTCAAACTCTTTAAAATATTAATAATAATAATAATAAGTGGGAAATTTCAAATTTAAGTTTTAGAATTACGTAATTTACATTTTGCAAGTTTCTTTTTAGAGAATTACAAATGCAAATTAAACAATTTTAAAAAAATCAAGTTAATGTTAAAAATGGAAAATTATTTATTTTCTTTTCCCTTTTGAGGCTAAGCTCCAATATTCACAATTTTAATTTTCTTAAAAAATGCAGGTAAAAATTATTTCATAAAAATATTTGGTGGAAAAAAAATAGACAAAATATAAATTAAGCTCTACATTTCTATAATTTTAAAAATAAGGTAAAATCATTTGGAGAAAAAAATTATGGAAAATACAAGTTAAGCTTAAGTTTTATGGAAAATACAAGTTATATATATATTTCTTTTTAAAAATTAAAAATCTCTTTTTAAAATACAGTTAGAGTTTATTCATATATTTACTTTTCAGCCTTTAAAAATGATACATATTTTAAATATTAACATAAACTAATTTTTTTATTAGTATTTAAAGCAACAATGGCTAGGGGATGAAAGAGGGGATAAACACGCTATATATATATGAAAATAGAATTAAAATTCATGAAAAATGTGTCAAATAGCAATTATTGAAAAACACGTCAAAATAAATAAATAACATCTTTACTTCGAAACCCATAATAATTTATTTAAAAAGTATAATTCTCTCATTCTTTTTTTTAAATTAATTAATTTATGCAAGAAAAATTCCATTTCATAAATATATTTACAACTACAATAAGCAAAAAAAAACCCTCCTTTAATTGTAAATAATTATTTCTACATTTTTCTAAGCAATTAAAAGTGTCTATTTTTAAAAGAAAAATAAATTTAATATAGCAATGTATATAGTTTCAATACAAGCTACGAGATGGCGCCACTAGATGGCCAAATTATTACCTTTATGATAAAACCATATACTTTCCGATATTTAAGCTATTTTTCTTAAAAAAAAAAAAAAAAAAAACACTTTTAATTGCTTAGAAACATGTAGAAATAGATATTTAAAATTAAAGGAGGGTGTTTATTGTAGTTTTAAATATAGTTATGAAATGGAATTTTTCATGCAGAAATTAATTAATAAATAAAAAAAAAAAGAAAAGAAAGAGAGAATTATATTTTTAAAATAAATTATGGGTTTCAAAGTAAAGATGTTATTTATTTATTTTGACGTGTTTTTCAATAATTGCTATTTGACACATTTTTCATGAATTTTAATTCTATTTTCATGTTTTTTTTTTTTTTTTGTTTGTTTTTTTTTAATATACAGTGTCATGAATATCCCTTCTTTCATTTCCTAGTCATTATAGCTTTAAATAATAATAAAAATATTAGTTTTATTACGCTAATATTTAAAATATGTATCATTTTAAAGTCAGAAAAGTAAATATATGAATAAACTAACTGTATTTTAAAAAGAGATTTTTAATTTTAAAAAAGAAATATATATATATATTTGCAAAAGTGTATGTTTTAATTTAAATTAAAGACAAAAGATGGCGCCAAAACACCATTTACTGTTTTTTCCCATCTCTGCGCGGAATGATACATGAATAGGAATCGCAAATCATTGAGCTACTATAAAATCGATGTTTGTGAATGATTAAAAATTTTTTGCTTTAAAAAATTGTAAATTCATCATTATTATGATAAAATGGAATATCTAAAATTACAAAATACTTCCTTATTTAAAATATTATCGAAATAATTTTTTCACGAAATGCGAAATTTTAAATCTTAAATATTTCCTTTATAACAAAAAAAATATATATTTAAGTGAAATTTTATTTCGTATATATACGATAAATATTTAAAAGAAACAATAAAGTTTCTTTCTTGCATTAAAAAACAAAATCTTAATTTTTTATTGACTGCATTCAGATTGAACCAACCAACCAACTACAAGACCAAACCGAATAACACCTGTTCAGAATTCTGAGAATTATCAATAGAAATCTTTGCATCGCGTAGTAAAAATAGTTCGATTTTTAAACTGAGTTATAAAAAAAACAAGAGTTTTCCTAGGGAAAAGGGAGATGTCAGGCACATCAGATAAAAGCGATTAATATCATATATAAATTAAACTAAATTCGCTCGAGCCATATTCGAGAAAAAATTCTTACACATTAGGCCGCCCATTTATAGCTTAAATGAGCCAATTCATATCTCGAAATATATTGCACGCAGAAATATAGCGATTTCAGGGTAGGATCAGACAGAAGGTGAAAGACTATTTTGAAATTAACAGAACATAACCTCCTATATTTCCTGAGATATTAAGTGTCGGCTTCCAGCGTTTTCTTTGATCTTAAAATTCCTGTATATATAAGTGTCGCAGTTTCGTTCGTTTTTCTGTTTCCGCTGAGTGTCGTGGCGTTCGTTTGTTTTTGCGCTTGCGTCACTTGAGACTCTGCCGAGTCTCTTGATAATTAATATTATTGTATCTCAGTGCATATGTACCCAACTATGCAGAATAGAAAAAAATAGATATGCATCTATCTTTTTTTTTATTCATATTTAAATTACATTTGTAATTAATGAATTAAATTTTTCTTTAATTAATTAAATTTTGTATTATTTTGTAGCTAATTTTAAACTAAGCCTACATATAGCAGCACTGATTTTGACTGCTTTCGACCGGTCGTGGATCAAATGTCTCAGGGCCCAGAGAAATGTTATGTTTGCATGTCTGTGTTAATCCAACGAGATATATAAAGTAGAGTGATAAATGGTAACCCTTGAGAAGTTCCAAGATGAGTCATGTGACATGCTCTCCTTGCACCTGCGTATTCGGTGGTTCCCTTGGTAACAGCTTATTTTCAGTAAATTTCTATGGCAACGGTTTGGAGATAGTTCTTCGCATAAGTCATAACCGCCAATGTTTTTGTTTTCTTTCGTTGTTTAATATTCTTTTGTTCTAAACCATTTTGATTTTGATTTTACTTCTTTTTTATTTCGTGTAGTTGAACTTTAAGCGACAAAATGCTTAAAAATAGTTGAAAAATTATTATTTGTTGTTAAATTTAGCTCTTTAAAAGTTAAAATTTTCTTTTGTAAGCACTTTTAAACTTTGTTGGGAAACGATGAAAAAAAGGTATTTTATTATTTATTAAAATGTGAAATATGTGTAAAATTATTTTAAAAACAATTTATTTCGGTCATAGGACTGTCATGCTACCTAATAATAATGATAATTTGTCGAACTGATATTTTAAATGCCAAAATAGCGATAAAGGGCCAAACACAGCAACCTATTGGAGCATGTCACGTGATTCATCTTGAACCACAGAAAGCTAATCCTTCATCCATTGAATCAGCACTCATTCTAATTTATATATCTCGTTGTGCTAATCAAGTACAGAAATATGAACTACAACAAAAATAAATTAGAATTAGCATGTTTTGCGCTAAAGTCACGGATTAGTAGAGTCTATAGGATATATTACGAATGTTACGGAAAGGTAGTAATTTTCATCTTATATATAGAGGACGACCAGATCTCGAGAATACACCACTCAGCGCGTTTGTTTAAATTTGTAGCGGTTCATTGGTCGTTCTCGGAAATCGGATGATGACAGAAGCCGAAGGGGCGGGCTTTCACTTTCTTCCGATAAGTTTCAAAGGTACTACACCAGACGGCGATCGGATCGTTTTCATCTACTCGACTGAATTAATGCAGAAAAGAGAGCTCCGTTTTCCTCGCTGGCTGCCCTATCTCGTTTATCATTCTATCCGCGTTTGTAATGATCAATAGATGGCGCTCTCTGAACACTGCAGTTGTTAGTAAATATAACAGCCACGTGTAATTATTATTCTTTCTCCGCCATTTCATCATGGAAAGTCGATTGCATAATATGAGGATATGCAGTGGTGTGATAATTTCACCTTAGCCCACCAGAGGGCGAGCATTTCATTACAATCGCGGATAGACTCTCCTAATCCTTGGCTAAAGTACAGAAACTATATTTTCTCTTTTTCCAAACTACTTCATGGAGTTGTAATTCGACTAGCAGCGAGCGTTAGGTCCAGTATCTAGTTTAGCCTTCATCAGATATCCAGAATCCAGAAGTTGGTACAGAAATTTGGCAATACTGAAATCTGCCAATCGAGTTCTTTGTTTTGTTTGCTTTCCGACCTGTTTTGTAGTGCAACGTAAACAGATAATCCGCGGTAAACAGTAATGTTTTCTTCTATATGAATCGTAACATTTCTGTTCTTCTAAAAGAACCCGAATTTAAATTTTAAGTTTAGCTTTTATGATTAATATGTCTGTGACTTTTATGGTATACTTCATTTTGTCTTTTTATATGTAAGGTACTTTATAATTTGTTTGTTGCTTCTTGTTATATGAAACCGGAATGAAACAAATTAACCCCTTTTGATATAGTATAATTTAAATTGAGATGCTATTTTTTTCATTAATAGTAAATTAATTACACTTACCATTTAAAGGATTTCGTTTATTATTAAGGCAAAAGATCGCGATCTTTTTCTTTTGGTTATTGCAATGTATTTTTCTTTGTTTGTGTTGAATGTAAACCAATATGAAGCTCAATTGTAATTATTGTTAAAAACAAAAAAGCAGTAACTGCATATTAAAATAAAGGTTTGTGTTATTTAATGGCCATTAGTGTACATTAAAATTTCTCAAAAACATTTAAGTTAAAAAAAAAATAATTTTCTTTACTTTTTAGAAATGCTCCCTGCTAACTAATTTTTTTATTTTATACCTCAATTTTACATTATAGTTTAACATTATATTCTAAAACATCTAGAAATAATTTTATGAATTTGTTATTTTTTTTTAAAATATGTTTGAATTATAAAAATTTTCATTAGAATTTCAACATTCAGCATATTTTTAAAAAATTATCAAGGAATCCACGAAGTAATACCCTTAATAATTTATAATATAACTTTCTTTGAGATCAAAGAAATAGTTTGTATATAAGGATATCCAAGAGAATTTAGATACATTATGTCTATGGGTGAAATTTTTGGTAGATCCTACAGTTGATCATTTATAGGCTGCACTAAACATAATGAAATGAACATATATTATTTATATACATAAAAGTATGTGTTTTGTAGTATTATGGCATGGGAATCATTCACCGTTCGTTTACAGGGCTATTCTAAAGAACTAGAATATAGTGTAAAGTAAATATATTCTAGGAACTAATTCCTAGAATATATTGCATTTTAGGTTGTGCTGTGTTTTTTTGTAATATAGGATTATAGTTAATTACATTTATGCAATTTTATTAGTACTTATGTATACAATTTATTAAAATCATACATGGTTACCAATAATTAAGCATAAGTATTTTCTTCTATTGAATGTAATTGGTTGAAGTACTTTATTATATTTTGACATGTCGACAGGAAGGAAAAAAACTTCAGACCCATGCATAAACAAAGTGTTTTTTTTTTTTTTTTTAATTTTGAGCCCAGTGGCAGAAACACGGCGACATAGTCATGGACACAGAAAAACGGCTTGCAGACAAATTTTGTCTGCACTAATAAAAAAATTAGTCTTCAACTTTCAGACACTCTTTGTCTGTACTACTAAAAAAAAAAAAAATTGTCCGCAACTTTCAGACAGTTTTTGTCTGCAGTCAAAAAAAATTGTCTGCAATTTACGGACATTTTTCTCCCGTGACAATGCGCTACCGATGTATGACGTCTTACGCGCTCTCTGGTAGGAACTCTAGAGTGTCTAGAGCCCCCTATAGGTGCCTTGGTAGGAACACACAAAACAGTGCTTAACAAGGGCGACCTACGAGCCTAGATCTCCCTTGATAGGCAGCGTTATGCGTGTATTCTTTTCTTCTGTTACCTGTTACTGAGATTCTGCGGGAATGTAGAAAAGTGCTAATTTCATTTAAAACTGCTCCAAAACTTCTCCTCCACTTAAAAATTCACTTATAAGAATTTCTGTATCAAAACTAAAACTAATACTTTTATTATTTATAATGTGTTGTGTCAAACATTGCTATAAAATATTTAATTGAATGAGTTAAACTTATTATTTTATAATTGTATATGTATATACTATATTGTTCTGTAGTAAAATTGTATTGTTGCACGAGATCACCACTTTTATTACCCCCCCCCCCCCTCTTCCAGATTGCCACTATCAGCTTTCAGGCTTTTTGAGTTTAAGCCATTTTCACCCCTGACTACATGCAAATTTCGCAGACAGATTGGGAAATTTTAAAAACCTGTCACAGACAGCTACAAAATTTTCTGTCACTGGGATTTTGAGCTTTTTCTTTTGGTGTTGCATTATTAGGTACAATGAATGCGAAAGTCAAGTTTTTAGCAATTGCTCTATTTTTAATTTTATTATAACTTAAATAGAAATAATTACAAGAAAATCAAAATTGGTATTTTGAAGTTCATATAAGTGTGTTGCAATTGAAAAGTTTGATGAAGATTAGCATTTTCAAGGAGTGTTGTGGGTGATATTTTTGTCTGGAAAACTTTAAATAAAATTTTAAGTTTAATAACAACATTTTTTTTTTTTTTTTTTTTTAAATAAATGTAAGTACTATTGCTAAAGAGGGGCCTAATTTACGGGGGATGGTACCCCACTCACAGTTATATGCCAAATAAAACTACAGTTAAATCTGTTTTAAATTGTTTTTAAGGTGGGTTCATATTTATTTGTTATTTTACCTCTTAATCTGTTATCTGTATTTATAGTATTGAAATGCAGGGTAAGAGAAAGTTGTATGAGTGGCACAGCAGATTATTTTTTATATATATTGAAAAAAAATTATTCTTTATGAATTGTAATAATACTGAGGAAAATATTAATTTTTGTATTATTGTCTCTAATTTTGGGAGTAATTGTAAAAGTTGTATTAAGTAATAATATTGTATTGTTGGTAATAGTAATCTTAATGATGATATATCTGATATTTTGATTTTATATTCTAGATATTTTATTTAAACAAGTACAGTTAGCCTATTTCTGAATGTAAACCTGATTCCATTCTCTGAAATAAAGAAGAAAATGCAGATATCAATAGTAAGAAGCTGATAGTGTGTAATCGTGTGATTTATTTATTCACTCATTTATGTATGGTATATTTTATATACATTTCTGATCATTTAAATTTTAAAATTTCACTTGTAAAATTTTCATATTTGTGTATAAAACTGTATATAAAAGCAGCTGTGAATTAAGGATTGAAATCAGAATTTGGTGATTTAAACAATTTCAGGAACCTTATATTTTTTTCATCTCTGTAAGCTAAGATTTTATTTAGCTGAGTAATAAAAACAAAATTACAACACTAATTAGAAGCTACCTGGAGTTTGCCTTTCATTAATTTTAGAAGACACAACACCTATTCTCACTGACAGCCAAACCCTATGTTATTCAATAGAAAAATTTATTTATTGTACTACCATATTTTTACAAGAGTTGATCCAGATTTTTATTTTTGGGGCCCATTTTTGTAAAAAACAAATTATTTTTGTGAAAATTTTATTTATTTTTGTGAAAATCTATTTTTATAATAAAATAATTATCACATGAAACCTTTCATTTTAGCAGTTACTCTATCTAATATTTAATATCAAGTTGGGGTCGCTGTAGCCTGGTCGGTAAGAGCAGCGAGTTCGGGATCGAAAGATTGCGGGTTCGGTCCTCGAGCCGGCCGAAGACTGTCGTGTACACTAATGGCGACTGGTGCACGTTAAATTCCGTCGTAGTTGCAAAGTCCTCCAAGTTCCCATCAAAAATTATACCTCTGGGGGTACCAGAACATGGGTTTACTCACCCTGATCCGGATCAAAATTCGAGTTACTGTTGTTTGGCTGGTGCTGCCATCCATAGGTGCAGAATATGTCCAATCCAGCAATCTAGGATCGGGGGAAATTTTAGCCATCTGGGGAAATTTTGCAGAAAAATATACAAATGATATCGATTTGAACAATTAATTACAAAAACACTGTTAAAATCATTCCCCCATTTTGGGGAAATTTTTATATGATTGGGGGAAATGTTGGGAGTAAAAACATTTTCTGCACCCCTGCTGCCATCTTTCACCAGCTTCTGGGGCCAAAGCCGTACTTCCTCCCTATGAGGCACTCCTAAATAACGGAAGACGCACCCCTCATGCCTTAAAAATCTGGTTAGTTCCACTACCGGGGCTCGGAATTTCCGAGTGGCACACAACAACAACATCAAGTTAATAGCACTTTATGTAACCAAATATAGACACTCATTAGAAATAACTCTAAATATGGAACATTTTTACAAAATTATCATTTTTATAAAAAGAAATCGTATGAAAGGGCTGGTTTTATGAATCTGAATTTTTGAAGGGACCCATTTTATGGATTTGAATTTTGTGAAGGAACCCATTTTAGAGATTTGAATTTTGTGATTATTTTATTTTATAATCTGTTTTCACTGACAGAAATTCACAACCATTTAAAATTAATTCTTGTTTTCTAAAAATTGATCTTTTAAAATCTTAATAATTTATCGTGCAGGAAGTAAAAAAATTAAACGATGACTTGAAGGCATTTTTTATATTTTTGCCCCCCAAAATAAAATATAAAATTTTTTTAAAAACATGGCAAACATGAATTAATGTTAACGATCGTGAATTTTCTGAATGTGAAAATTGAATTCTGTTGAGTTAAACAATCATCAACTTTATCTGTCTGCTTGAGGAATAGGTGAGAAATCTGCAATATACAGTGAAACATCGACAATCCAGAAACCTATAATCCAAGATCACCTGTAATCTGGTACTAATGATCTTTTTCTTTCTTATTTTTCCCTTCTGTTTTTTTCTCCATACTTGCCTACTATGGATTGCCAGTAAAGTTTGCGAATTTCCATTTAATTTTACTGATTTACGGATTGACATGAATTTTTTATGAATTGATTAAGATGGCGGCAGTATTCTGAAAAAGAACAATAATTTTTTTGTCTCGCAATCACAAATGTAACTTATATCATACATTATTTTTATTAATTACATTTTTGATAGAGTATACATTTTTAAAAACTATTTTTTAATCTTTATTTTGTTGGGTGTTGTGATTGATCAATGATTTTGATATTTTCGAAATATCTATAATCCGGAAATATCGGTAGTCTGGCAGTGCCTATTTCCCACTGATGCCAGATTATCGATGCTTCACTGTAGCAGCACAACATCTATAGATAACTAGTTATACTTTTTTTCTACTGATTATATTTTTGGTCTGACAATCACAAATCTAAATCTAACTTTTTCATAAATTATTTTTATTTCCTACATTTTTGTTAGGATATACATTAGGCTAGTATACATTTTTTAAGACTACTTTTTAACATTTATTTTTTTGGGTGCTGTGATTGATCAATAATACATTTTCAGAACACCTATAATCCGGAAATGAAATGAACACCTATAATGTCGGTGATTTGGAAACATCTATTTCCCACTAATGCTGGATTATCAATGCTTCTCTGTAGCAGCACAACTTCTACAAATAACTAAATTATTTGTTGAAATGAAAGGCATTTTTTTTAACCAAGGAGAACAGTGAAGTGACCTATTTAGTAATTTTATCACTGATCTGTCCATGTTCACTCAACAACTTAAAAAATACTCCTGTAATAACATATTAGTCAAATTAGAGTGACCTGACCTGAACCCGACATGTGAATTTTAAATTAACCCGACCCGAACCCGACAAAAAAATTTTAATTGACCCAAAAATCAACCCGAACCCGCAATAAAAACTTTTGACCTCCCGACCTGAAACCAATGTCTTTATACCCGAACCCGACCTGAAACCCGAATCTAAATGAAAATTAATAATTCATATGCACTCTGGTGAGATTTCTCGAAACTTCTAATTGACCTGCTTGGGAGGGGGGGGGGGGGGGGTAAGAACTGTTAAATCGCTGCCAAAGGCAATTGGGACCCAGACACCTCATGTTGCATGCAAGAAAACCTCTACCAAATGCAGCAGAAACTTTAACTTAGGTTTCAACTGATTTTAGTGTTTTTATTTTTGAGATTTTATTAATAATGATATGGAATTTTGAGAATTCATTTAAATATAGTATCCAGCGAAGCAGGCAAAGCCTGCTAGTATATATATATATATATATTTTTTTTCTAAGCTTATTTATTTATTATTATTATTTATTTATTTATTTATTTATTTATTTTTTGTATGTATGTGTATTTTTTCTTTTTTACTTATAACAGGATTTAATTTCAATAAACTTTTACAAAACTTGCAGAAAAACTGGCAAAAAAAAAAAAAAAAAAAAAAAGACATGTTATTGTGAAACATAAAACACATACAATTAATTTTTGCTAACATATGAGTATTTATAGTGACTGTGTATACACAAACGGAAGGTATAACTTTTCAACTTCATACTTTTTTTTTTTTTTTTTATAAAAATGAATTTTTAAATGTGGGTTGAAATAATTGGATCATCAAATTAAATATATGTGATGCGTGGAAAAAAAAACTTTATGTTCTTCCAATTTTAATTTATTTTTTGAAATTTTGCAAGTTCATAGGTACAGGGTTTTTCATAAAATTTGTTTTTCACAAAAGTGGCTGTAATAATTGGATCTTCAAATTACATGTATGATGTGGAAAACCCCTTATGCACTTGTAACTTTTAGAAAATGTCTAAAATTTATCTCATTCTTTTACGGATAGTTTTTCTTAATTTTTATTTTATTCAAATAAACTTTTGACGCAAATTGCTCTGTATATTGTAAATCTTTCATCATATGATATGTAACAGGAAAAAGTGCTAGCTTTCGAACATGCACAATAAAAATTTATTTACTAGACTACAAATACTCATATCTTATTGAAAATTAATCGTATGCGTTTTATGTTTCAGAATAATGTTTTGCAAGTTTGGTAAAACTTTGTTGAAACCCATTCTTTTTTTAAGCTATAAAAATTGCCAAAAAAATTTTAATAAGTAAAAAAAAAAAAAAAAAGAGACATATTTGTCTAAATAATTGTGCGATCCTACAAAAAGTAGTACAAATATTGTAAATAGTAAGTAAAAATATATGTTAAAGTTGCAAGTCATTTGGGTCATTCCATGTCAAATCAACACAGCTAAAAACTTGACTCCCCTAAGATATTTATGAAATTGGGCTCATTTATTTGTCTTACAGAGAAATGAATGTATACCAATTAATAAGTCCCTATCTCTTTTACTTTTTGATATACATGGCTGCAAAAGAGGGTAAAAAGTGCAGATTTTCAAAATTCTTATGTTACAAATGTTCTTATATCTTGTTCTCTAATTATCTCAGAGATATAAGATTGGTATCATCAGAAAGCTTTCAAATGATATATCACATAGACATATTTTTAAATTTTTTCATTTCAATGTCAAACATTTTGACCTTCAGTTAAAGCTGGAAATTAACGGTCGCCACTCGCCGACTAGATTTTTAAAAGTGGCGACTAAAGAAATTGCCTTTGGTCGCCACTGCAGTGGCCACTTCTCTTCTACCCATCCTTTATAAAATATACCCCATTCCACGGCAAACTTGGATCGCGCGGCGGCTTTTTCGCGGTAAACGCGCAGCGCAAAGAATTCAGGCTCTTCTAAAATCTAACCTCGCCACTTGCAAACATATTTCGGAAGTTAATTTTAATAGTAAACACTTAAAATTCTTCTACCCATTCTTTATAGAATACCCCATTCCAATACAAACTTGGATCGCGCGGCGACGTTTTCGCAGTAAACGCGCCGTGCGCCTCGAATTCAGGCTTTCTCAAATCTAACATCGCCACTTACAGACATTTTCGGAAGTCAATTTTAACAGTAAACACTGGAAATTGGCAGGTAGTGTTATTCATATACTAAAAAAACGTATGGCCTTTTTCCATTTTTCTATAAAAGTATTAGATTTTGATTTTAAAAAAATGTCAAAATGAGAGTTTCGGCCGACTTTCGGGAGACAGAGACGAAAAGGAAGCTCATGAGATAATCAATCAGCTGAAACTCCGATTGTATTACGTTCGCAGAAAAATTAAAAACTTTATTCGACGCATTTTCTTTGTTATTTTATACCACTTTCTTTTCAAACTTGGCATTTCTATCCATTCCCAACGGCCGTATCGCATTCAGTCACACGCGTGGTTTCTCGAAATTTCAATCTTTAAAACAAGCTTTATATAGTAATATAAATTTTGGATTTATTGCTTTAATATGAAGAGATTTAAAGAAAATCCTGAATCACAAAGCAACCGTAGTGGTAGTAAACGTGGAGCTACAAATAATTCTGTAAAAATAACATCTTTTTTCGGAAAAAGGTAAGTGCGTTTTCTGTTATTATTAAAAAAAAAAAAAAATGTATATATGTATGCATATTTTTAGTTCTTAATCAGAAGAATGCATAATTTATTGAATATTTTATTTATTTACTACATATTATTTAATATTTGTTATTGCATATGAACTATTTTTTACTTTCTTCTATATGTAATATAGAGAAAGTATTGGATTCGCGATCATTTTCGACCTCCGTTTTTTGACGGATCTACACGTTTTCGGGTGTCCTGAACACGAATTGATAGTTTTTAAAAAATGTCTGTGTGTGTGTGTGTCTGTGGTTTAGTGTTTTCACCGTATCTCACGAACCGATGAATGAAATTCAACCAAACTTGGTATATAGTTGGACCCTGGCGGGGCATCGTGCTGATTAGATTTGGGGATCAATAGCCCAGCAGGTAGCGCTGTGATCGCATTTTATGTAAATTTTTAACATGGCAGTATAGTTAGAGAGGGGGATTATAATTGCAAATTATTAAAAATTCATTATTATTAAAGAAAAATTAATTTATAATTCATTTGTAACATGAAAAAAAAAAGGAAAAAGAAACTTGCAAAATAAAAAAGTATTATTAAAAAAATATTTTTTTTATTTACATATACTAATATATTTTCATGAATCAAAGATTTTTTTTTTTTTTTTTTTTGAAAAAGTAGAAAATCGACCCCATCAGGATAGTGAAGGGGCAATATAATCAGAATTTTTCTGTTATAAAATAATATAACCAAAAGAGCATTTTAAACATATGAATTTTGTATTGAATAGTATTTTCTTACATTCATAGTATAAATTATGTAAATCTATTCCTATTTCATTTATTAAAATTTATCAGAAATGTATTATTGTGGATGAGTTTCAAAAAGTTGACTACCTTAATTATTTTCTTAATGATTTGTCGAGACTGAACATTGAAAAAATTAAAGAAAAGAAAATTTTATTTTACTTTTACTTTTATCAGCGAGTGGCCAGTGGCCACTAAAAAAATGAAGGCTAGTGGCCAGTGGCCACCAACCAAATTTCTTAATTTCCACCTTTACCTTCAGTATCTCAAATTTTTTTTTTTTTTTAATTTATTTATTTATTTTTCTTTTGAAATTTATATGTTATTTTTATGTTTATTGTCTATAATTACTGTGAGTTTCAACTTGGGACTTCCATGGAATGTTGAATTATAAATTAATATGCCACCTTCCATCAGTATTTTCATATTAACATAACATAAGTTTTAACCATATTTTGTGCCCAAATTAACTTACAGATTATAAAATTGATATCATTAGAAAGCTTATAATACAGGCTTTTCGCAGAGAAATATATACTTATAATAGATTTTTATCTTGGGGGGCACTTCCATCAGTATTTTCATATTAACATAACATAACTTTTAACCACATGTTGTTCCCAAATTAACTTACAGATTATAAAATTGATATCATTAGGAAGCTTATAATACAGGCTTTTCGCAGAGAAATATATACTTATAACAGATTTTTATCTTGGGGGGCACTTCCCCCCCCCCCCCTGGAAAATTCTACTGAGCATTTTTTCTTTAAATTTAAAACTATGCTATCAGAATTTTATTTTTAGAAAAATATTTTTTCGTGTTGTGCCCCCCCCCCCCCTGAAATTTTTTCTAGCGACGCCACTGGACAGGAATCAACTGCATACTGTGAAAAAAATTCATTGAAATATCTTGAAAACTTTTGAAGAAATCTGGTTTATTGTATTCAAAAAAACGAAAAACTATTTAAATTTGCACCAATATTGACTTGATAAAAATTAGTAGACATGTTTTAAAAGATGTCTTGATTTTTTAAAAGAGAAGCAACAGTTCTAACATTAGTTGATAAGTGTACAAAAAATCTTAAAATGATCATTTTGATTGTGTGTTTTTACAAAATGTGCTAAAACAATTCCTGAACTGATTTCATTGCATATCCATTGGGCTACTTGCTAGTAATTAATCAAACAGAAAAAAATAGAATTGCTTTCTTTGGCTAAGTTAAAATTGTTTTACTCAAAATTGTTTTTGAATTATTGTACATGAGAAATCGCATTTCAGTATTTTCGACCTATCGAAAGCAAACGAAACATATGTTCGAATTAATGTGAATTCATGTTTTGTCTATTATTTATATATATATTTATTTCTAAATTATCAGTATAACAGAACTATTTCTTTCAGAAATAGTCCTTTCGTTTTAAAACAAATAAAAATGGAGAAAATTACGCCATCATCTGGCCTTCTATCAAACACAAATATTACACGAAATCAATCTGGAAGTTTATACTAAGTAATAAAAATTACTAATTAATAATTTTGTCTTTTTCGTTTTAAACCAAGTACACTTTTAATATATATCTTTTTTTCTGCATTTTTTTAGATAATCTCATGAAACCAATGTTCTTAAATACCAGTAATTTATACGCACATCCATTTTATTGTCAAACAATTTAAATATATGTGATGGAAAATATTCAGATTATTATTTAAATCATTCCAATTCAACTTTTATTTAAATATGCCAGATTAATTTATCAAAATGTTTTTCTATTTTTTTAGGATTTATGTCCAAAACTTCACACTTGTGGAAACCAGATACAATTTCTTCAAATGCAGAATTAAAAAATCTAGAAAGTAATATATTTACTTTTATTTTATTTAAATCGAATTTGTAATTGGTTAATTCTTGTAAGCTCTTAATTATGTGTATATATATTTTTTATATAGATTTACAAAATATAAACATAAACAACCATTATACTTTCAATCCTCACCATTCTGCTAGTATTTCTACAGACCACCAATTAAACAATTGGAAGGTAATATATACATATATATATTCACATTTATTTAATTTTATGATCATGTTTTTATTTTATTTTATTAATTTATTATGTTTAAAGGCTTCATTTATTTTTTAGAACTAGAAATGAATATAGAAAATTTACTGAAATAACATCACATTTTGAAAAGGGACACTCTTGCTAGTAGGTTCGATAAAATATTCTAGTAAAAAATAAGTAGATTAATAAATTTATTTATATATTCTTATATATATATATATATATATATATATATATATATATATATATATATACATATATATTCTTTTTAGTTATATTTTTTTCTTCTTTTTTTAATTTTTTTTAAATTAAAATATTTTTTTAAAAGTTCAAATGAATATAAAAATATATTTTCAAATTTATGAAAAAAATTCTGAAGCAAATAATATTTTTTTTTTATTAGAAAACAAATATTTGAAATTTGATTTAACAAATATAAATAATAATAATAATAATACATTGATTATTTAAATTAAACAATTAGATTTTTATCTCCAAAATCCATATTTGGATCCGGCTAATGTTTGAATACATTTTACAAATTCATCCTTATCTCTGTGCATTTTATTACACAATATAATACCATTTATAAATAAACGTAAATAGGACTGAATGCGCATTCCATAGTCATGTCTAATGTTCAAAATAAAAGCAGTATCTGGATCCTCGTATTTAAATTCGGGTAAATTCTCTGAAGTATAACCAAAATTCCACAAAAAATCAATTATGTCCACTGTTAATTTATCTTTTGTTGATTTCAAAATAACACTTAGTATTTCTTTAAAATTGTATACTCTTATATCTTTTCCATATAAAACTTTTTTATAATGATTAGGTGTGAAATCTTTCAAGTTTTTTGTTGGTTTTGGAAAAATGCATCCATAAAAACGATCGATATCCACAGCAAAAAAACATATACAGTAGCCGCCGCTTTATAAAATCATTGGTTAATAAAATCAGCCGCCTAATCTGATCAAATTGCTGGGTCCGGAATCAAATCAGTACAAACCGTCGCTTAATAAAACCATCATCGCCGGTTAATAAACTCAAAAGAAAATCTCTTCAACAGTAAAAATGGCCATGTTTGTAAGCTAAACAACAAATTATATTTTCTCACTGGATTTTTGAAAAGAAAAAAAGATAGCAAGTCATCACATTATTATTCTTTGTCAAAAATTTTAGGCCTTAAAAAAAAAAAAAAAAAGAAAAGAAAAGATAGAAAAATAAAAGAAAAGGAAAGAAAAACATGCCCCGCCATGTGTTGTAGTTATTAATTCAAAGAATGGATTCTTCATGTGATTGGCCAATCAGTACTTTTTTCTGTCTTAAAATATTCAAATAGAGTTTCTAGTTCTTATTTTGAAGCAATATAGCTGCAAAAGATATGCAAACGGGCAGTTTTTATTTTGAAGGTAAAGCGTAAAATTTTGGTAAAGTATGATGGTTTTCTTCAAATCTATAGGCAATGGAAGGCGACATTGAAGCTTGGAATTTCTGTTTGCTTCATGTAAACATAATAATAAGGATGATATTAGTGCCTAAATTGTACCAAACTGAAGAGTGAATCGCAAGCGAAAATGAATAAGGAGAGCGGAAGTCATCAATGCAGCACTTCTAGATAGATACAAGAATTCTAGGTCAAAGAAAATTTCCATCTTTTACGTAATTTTGTCCTTAAAAGCTGAAAATTTTACATGAATGATAAGTAGCAAATACTCCATTTCTATGGATGGCTAGTTGATAGATGGAAGGGTGGAGAAGAATTTCTTTCCATATTTAGGTAATGAATACTCTTTTATTCAGTTCGGGCATGTTCGCCGGATATAAAAATCAGCCGTTTAATAAAATCATTTTGATAAAAACAAACGTGATTTTATAAAGCGGCGGCTACTGTATTTCCATCATTACCCACTGCAGCTCTTATTGTAGGTTTATTAACTAAAAATGACACTTTGAAAAACATGGTATTATAAACTAAGAAATAAAAATGTGGCTTATATACATAATGAGAAATGACGTAGATTGACGTCATGAGATTATGAAATATATAAACTTTACAGTTATTTTGGCTTTATCACCCAATGTTAATTAAACTAGATGTTATATAATTAATGCTAAAATTCAAATTTTATTTTTTTAAATAGCTTGTTTAACATTGAAATAAAATAAAATATAATTTGAATTTTAGCGTTTAATTAGATAGCGACTTTTCAAAATTGAAATTTTAAAATCCAAAATTTTGCTATATAATTAAATGCTAAAATTCAAATTTTATTTTTTTTAAAATAGCTTATTTAACTTTGAAATAGAATAAAATATAATTTGAATTTTAGCCTTTAATTATATAGCGATTTTTCAAAATTGAAATTTTGAAATCCAAAATTTTGCTATACAATTAAATGCTAAAATTCAAATTTTATTTTTAAAAAATAGCTTATTTAACCTTGAAATAGAATAAAATATAATTTGAATTCTACCGTTTAATTATGGGCCGCGGTAGCCTGGTTGGTAAGAGCAGTGAGTTCGTGATCGAAAGATTGCGGGTTCGGTCCTCGAGCCAGCCGAAGACCGTCGTGTACGCTAATGGCGACTGGTGCACGTTAAATTCCGTCGTGGTCACAAAGTCCTCCAAGTTCCCATCAAAAATTATACCTCTGGGGGTACCGGAACATGGGTCTAAGCTCGCTCTGATCCGGATCAAAATTCGAGTTTGGCTGGTGCTGCCATCTTTCACCAGCTTATGGAACTAGAAGTCGTACTTCCTCCCTATGAGGTGTTCCTAATAACGGAAGACGCAACTCTCTTGCCTTAAAATAAGACCGGTAGTTCCACTACCGGGGTTCGGAATTTCCGAGTGGCACACGACAACAACAACCGTTTAATTATATCGCAATTTTTCAAAATTGAAATTTTAAAATTTGAAATTTTGCTAAATAATTAAATGCTAAAATTCAAATTTTATTTTTTAAAAATAGCTTATTTAACCTTGAATTAGAATAAAATATAATTTGAATTTTAGCATTTAATTATATCATGATTTTTAAAAATTGAAATTTTAAAATCCAAAATTTCGCTATATAATTAAATGCTAAAATTCAAATTTTATTTTTAAAAAATAGCTTATTTAATCTTGAAATAGAATAAAATATAATTTCAATTTTAGCATTTAATTATATCACAATTTTTCAAAATTGAAATTTTAACATCCGAAATTTCGCTATGTAATTAAATGTTAAAATTCAAATTTTATTTTTTTAAATAGCTTATTTAATCTTGAAATAGAATAAAATATAATTTGAATTTCAGCATTTAATTATATAACGATTTTTCAAAATTGAAATTTAAAATCTTAAATTTCACTATATAATTAAATGCTAAAATTCAATTTTTTTTTTTTTTTTTTTACTTATTTCACCTTGAAATAGAATAAAATATAATTTGAATTTTAGCATTTAATTATATAGCGATTTTTCAAAATTGAAATTTTAAAATCCGAAATTTCACTATATAATTAAATGCTAAAATTCAAATTTTATATTTTTTAAATAGCTTATTTAACTTTGAAATAGAATAAAATATAATTTGAATTTTAGCATTTAATTATATCACAATTTTCAAAATTGAAATTTTAAAATTCGAAATTTCGCTATATAATTAAATGCTAAAATTCAAATTTTATTTTTTTAAAAATAGCCTATTTAACCTTGAATTAGAATAAAATATCATTTGAATTTTAGTGTTTAATTATATCACGATTTTTCAAAATTGAAATTTTAAAATCCGAAATTTCACTATATAATTAAATGCTAAAATTCAAATTTTATTTTTAAAAAATAGCTTATTTAATCTTGAAATAGAATAAAATATAATTTCAATTTTAGCATTTAATTATATCGCAATTTTTCAAAATTGAAATTTTAACATCCGAAATTTCGCTATGTAATTAAATGTTAAAATTCAAATTTTATTTTTTAAAAATAGCCTATTTAACCTTGAATTAGAATAAAATATCGTTTGAATTTTAGCATTTAATTATTTAGCGATTTTTCAAAATTTCTAATAATCATTAGAAAATTATTTTTTAAATTACATAATGAAACATAAAGAAGAATGGAAAAAGAACTTAAACCTGGAAGAAGAACTTAACTTTATTAAATGTCTAACAAGAAAAGCAGGATATCCAAATAAAATCGTAAACAAATTAATTAAAAATTAACTTAAAAAACTTGATCATATACCAAATTACCAAAAACAACCCATTAAATTCACTTCATCTATCCCGTATGATTGCGGTGCCGCAAATAAAATTAAAAACACGGCTAGTAAATATGGCATAAACATCCCTATCAAACCGAACAAGAATATTTATCAGCTAATCCGTAGTGACAAAGACCCCATCCCCCCTCTTGAAACCGCAGGTATATATAAAATTCCGTACACAGATCAAAACAATAAAACCGGTTCATACATTGGCGTCACCAAAAGAAAAATCAAAACCAGAGTCAAAGAACACAAACATGACATTAAAACCGGAAAATTTAATGCAGCATTAGCTAAAACGTATAACGAAAACGATATTAAAATAGACTTCGATAAAACTACCAAATTGTCCGATTACAATAATTACCAATACGCTATGTATCGCGAATCAATTGAGATCTCCACCAATGACGAAACATGCAACGATAGCGGCGCAGTGGCCCCAAATAGAGCCTGGAACCACCTGTTGAAGAATCAACAAGGATGCAGCCAGAGGCCTAGTTTTCCATCACAGTGCTAACGTTTTCTGAAGAGGACCGGGTGCCCGGTACCGAAAGATCTTGGAACGACCAACGAAGTAAAGTTAGGTTTTTTTATGTTTCATTATGTAATTAGTAAACTTCGTTTTTCTTCTTTATTTAATTTTATTTTTTAAAGTTAAAAATATAGGAGTAATAAAGATTGAGGACTAAAAAATATTTAAACAATTACAGAAACATTTTTTTAAAATTGAAATTCTAATATATTCGATTTTAGTATTTGTTAAAAAAAGCTGTAATGACATGTATATAAAATAATTTTCTCCAGGTGAGGCTCTAACTCACAACCTCGGCATAACTCACAATTATACTGTTTTATAAGTACCACACGCTAACCAATTGCGCTACTGGGGACATGCAAAAAGGAATATAATCTTATTTAAATTTACCTCCTGAGAAGTTTTTTTTTTTGAAAAGTTTGAAGAGTTTTAATTTTTTATATATTTAAAATTCCATTATATAGTCCTGGTATATTTATTTATAAACCATGATAGATATATAATTATAAAATTATGATTCATATTTAGACAATCTTCTTTTTAGCTCAACAATTTTGGTCTTTCTCAAATATTCTATTTCGGCCATCAATCTAGCAATTTCGGTCTCTCTCAAATATTCGATTTTGTTTTCAAGTGATCTGTTTTCTCCTTGAATTGAATCATTTTTCTCTTCCATGGTTTTTAATTTTTTTTTCAATTCTCTAATTTGTTCTTTGCGTTGCAGTTCAGTTAGCACTCGTAAATTCTCAAATTTGTTTTTCAATTCCCTGATTTCTTCTACTTGTTGCTGTTCAGTTTCCATTCGTAAATTTTCTAAATCTTTATTTTTTTTCTCCAATTCTTCGCAACATTCCATGATTGGTTTAGCACAGTTTAAACAATCTTGTAATCTTCGACAAACTTCCCACTAGTCCTCTCCAATGACTCGATAAAATAATTTATTTTCATCATTGTCTATTGCAATTTTCTGTTTGTTTCCCAGTTCGACAAAATAGATTTTTTTCCATTATTCAAATGCAGATAGCGATCCGAGACTGACGATGGTAAAGCATCTTTTTCAATTTTCTCTTTCTGCATCAGCCGATATTTAAAATTCTTATAACATTTTAACAAATGGTCCACTGCGTCATTTTTCTTATTGAATTTCTCAACTCCAAAACAACAAACACAGCATTTTTTAGCATTCATGTTGTGATTTTCCGTACAATGTTTTTCATATTCTAGACTTATTCCACATTTAGGACATGGAAAACGAACGGTGTCTCGATAAAGAACTTTACGGTATCGATCTATTTTGTTGCAAGCCATCACACAACGTTAAAATATATAAAATTGTTATTTTCTACAAATATATATATATAATCTAAAAAAAATTGTTTTGAGCCCGAGAAAGTGAAAATATATATTGAAAACATATAAAACTTAAAAATACAATTTTGAGTCTGAGAAAGTGAAATATATATATCAAAAATATATAAAATTTAAATTTTCGACAAAAAATATATATAAAAAATATATAAAATTAAAAATGAATTTAAACTCTATATAAAAGATAAAAATATATATATCATAAAGTTTATATTTTCTACAAAAACATATAAATTTTAAATTTTCAAAAAAGGTGACAAAAAATGGTGACATACTTGTGTAGAGTGAAATTTTTATTAGTTTCTTAATAAGATTTTCTGACAGAGGATGTAGACGACATAACTAAGAGCAAACGAAATTATAGAAATAATTTTTAACAAAAAATATTTTCAGTATATATATATATATATATATATATATACGTATTATATAAATGTGAGATTCTGCAAACACGTTATATGATAACTCTGTTTATAATTTTCACGATATTAAATATTTTAATTTACAAAAACCTCTTTTACGGGAAGCTGTTTACCAAAATCACAAATACTTTGAATTTCCTTGATTAGTTTTAAATATGTTGACATTCAATGAACTTATGCAATTATATGATAGGCATGATTTTAAAATGATCATGGAACAATTACGAAAAAATCTGGAGTGACTCCACTCGACTTTCCCAACATTGAGTAATTAACAGTTTTGTAGATAAAGTAAAAAAAGAGGAGTTGTTAAATAAACAAAAGAGAGAAAACCATAATAGAGTGTTTGAGTATTTTTCTCCATATATTACGCGATGTTTTATTTAACTCTACTGAACTTTGAGTCCGTAGATCATAATGATAAAGAATTTTTCGTTGTGTCCCTGTAAAAACCTATAAATGCTAGATTCACCAAAATGCTTATAGTTAGTGCAACAGTGATTTATAATATTCATATAAATTTTCAGCTCAATTCAATAAGGCGTTTAGATGGTATCGCACTTTTAAAAATTTGGTCCCATAAGCCATAATGATAAAGAATTTTTGTTTGTGCCCCTGTAAAAAAACTGTAAGTGCTAAATTCACCAAAATCTATACAGTTCGTGCAGCTGTGACCTATAACATGTGTAAAAATTTTTTGCTCAGATTAATAAAGCATGTAGACGCTATTGCACTTTTAAAAATTTGATCCCATAGGCCATAATGATTTTTCTGGTGTCCCTGTAATAAAACTATAAGTGCTAGATTCACCAAAATCTATAGGGTTCGTCCTATGGTGACTTACAATATGTGCACCAACTTTCAGCTTATTCGAACAAAGCGTTTAGATGCTAGCGTGTTCACTCACAGACATACACACATACATACAGTCAGTCAAATAATTAACTGTACACGAAACCTTTCTCAGAATGCCAAAGAATGCGAAGAAGAAAAAAGAACTCTGTTTTTATATTTTTTTAGCATTTTATTAAAATAATTTTGTTAAATTTTTAAAATTTGAAATGCAATTTACTTTTTTAAAATGCATCAGATATAATTTCAAAAATTATCATGATCTATATTTATCAAATCACACAGAGTTGAAATTCAAAACTTATCAGTTTTTATTTTTTTAATTAATTGTATATAAATTGTCATCTTTTAAAATAAATTGATCTCTAAATATAAGTATTGAAATTCTAATCTTGTTTTTTAAAACAGTTTAAAATTGGAAATACAATTTACAATTGACATTTCATAATTTTTAGATTTTATAAATTTCATCATTTTTGAAAATTAATTAATTAATTAATTAATAATTAATCCCTTCTACAAAAATTTTGAATTTTTCATACTTCTTAAAATTTTTTTGTCGTTTACTTTATTCAAAATGTCATTTTCGTTTTTCAAAGTCCAATCAATTTATTTAAATCTATAATTTGTTGCTTCAGATCACACACATCAATCTTTAAATATACAAAAAAATTTGCCTTTAATATGATTTCAATTTGTGTCGCTCAAATTCTGATATACATGTAGTAAAGATATACAAGAAAAAAATAAATATTGCTACAGAAATCTTATTATATTTAATAAGAAGTCAAGAGAGAAACATACGTAATACTTTAACGAGCATGTGTTTATAAAACTTATACGTAGGTTTAGATGTCTGAAAAATGACAGGTGTTTATTATGTCACACAATCTAGAAAAACAAGCGATAAACTCGATTTATTTCAAAACCAATGATATGAGTTTTTGCAAACTTAAATATAACACAAGAAAAGGAAATTTCTTGAAACTGATATGTCCCTATTGAAAAATGACCTCTACTGGTTTGTCCCGAAAGTATTCCGCAGCATTGCGTTCTATGAGAGGTATTTCTATAAATCAAATTTTAATAACCACGAAGTTTTAGGAAATTGAAACATGTTATTTATATGCACAAAAAAATGCTTTGCGTAGAATATAGCATGATTAGCATTAGATTTACAGGGTGACACAAAAATATCCATTTATATTAAAAGCTATTAATAAAAAATTGCTAGAATTGTACTGTGAAAATCATAAAAATATTGGAATGTATTATTAATATTCTAAAAAAATGTTTTGTATAGAATATGATATGACTGATTTACAGGGCTACACTAAAATATACAGAGAGATCAAAAGCTGTAATTATAATCTAACGACTGCATTTTCTTTTGTATTAAACCTTTTTAACACTTTCCAAAATGCCTAAGAGTAATTTTAAAATCAATTAGTCTATCTGTCCAGTGGCAAAAAATATTAAAAATTATTCGATACAACAACTACGTACAGTTGGAAAGTGTTAATAATCAATGCATGATTTTATAAGCAATGGCTTTTTAACTTATTTAACTTTAATTTTAACTTATTAACTTTAATCTCGCATGGATGGCCACCAGTTAAAATGGCTAAAAAATCTCCCCCTTTTACCAATATTTCATTAATATTTAATTATTTGCCATTGTAAATGCATATATTATATATAACAGCTTTAAACCAACTGAATTTGATGATCATTATCACTGTTACAAAGTAATAAATACACATACAGTTGATTTCAAAGTTATCAAATATCGGAAATATAGGCATAATTTTAAAGGTAATGTCCGCGGTTAAGAATTATGAAAGTTTACAATTTTTAACTCTTAAAATCATTTATAATCAAATTATTTAAAAGAAATACATTCGACCCATCGCAATACTTTATTCTATAGCATTCTATATAACAGCCCCACTGAACTAGCGAACTTGCACAAAAATTTAATAAATATACTATCTTAAAACTAAAATTTCATACATTACAATAGCAGCTCAGGCCCAAAAAATAATCAGCGCCAATTTAAATAAAACTAAATATCAAGTTAGATCTCTGTCTTAAACTAAAATCTGCTTTTGTCATAATTTCATCAAAATCTTTTTTAAGAAAATAAAATAAAATTAATAATAATCAGTATTGTTACTATAATTTTTAGTTATTTATATTTTTCCTTTTTAATTCATTTCTCGCTTAATAAGTTTAAATCTTTACTTTTAAGAAATTTATGAAATAAATTATTTTTTAATTTCATTTTTTAATAATTATCATCCAGAGTTTTCTTATTTATTTTTAGTTTTCAGCTCTTATGGAAAGAAATTATTATATCGAGTAGTTGGAATGTATTGAAATTTTTTTAATTTATTCCAATCCCAACCATCTATAAAATGTAATTTGAATTTTAAGAGTTAATTGAATAGCAACCTTTGAAATTTTAAACACTGAAGGTTCGCTATTTAACCTTCCAACGGGTGCGCGTATCTGAGAGATACACTTGTGGTAAATCTCGTTGTATATCTTAAAGTCAGAGAGCATTTGAAACACTTATCTTTGGCTATTCACTCAGTATATATTGATCTATTTTTAGTTATCTTTTGAACCTCAAGACTGATATGAAGCTGAATATTTGCTATTTGTATTTGAAAAATATGCGCGACCTTTCATGTAACGTTTTGTTATATTTGATTTTTTTTTCACTGCTAAAAACGATTGTTTGTTGTTTTTGTTTTAAACATTATTATTTTAAATATTTTAAAAATTAATTAACTTATAATTCCGATGTTTCTTTGATTTTTTTTATATTGATCTTGCGCTTTCAGTTTCATTCTTTCAGTTTTGTTTTAATGAATAAAAGTTCCAACTGAATGTTCTTATTAATCTTCAAATGGTTATAGTATAATTAAAATATTCAGATACTTTAAAATACATATTTTACATTAGTGTATGTGAAAACCTTTCATGTTCGTATAAGCAGCGCGCCCGCTAGAAGGTTAATTAAATGTTAAAATTCAAATTCCATTTAAAAAAAAAAATAGTTTGGTTGATTTTGAAATAGAATAAAAATGGATTTTAAATTTTAGCGGTTAATTAAATGTTCACGGTTGTTAATTTTAATAATACACATTTTTCAAATCTATAAAATATGGTGGATAAATGCACATGTATAAATTTCATTATATTATTAAATTTTGAAACAAAACTAAGAATTTTTTTGAATATTTAATTCAACATACCTTTAAATGTTATCCTATTGTAATTAATCCTGAATATCCATATGGCTTTTATATCTTGATCACAAACACGGTATTAAAATCGTTAATCATAGATTCACGAAAAGATGTCAATGTTTGGGAAATAAAGTAAATATTACAACATATATATCGCCTTTTAACCTTGTTCTGTTTTCCTTTTTATTTAAGGAAACATTTCCTTATGGAGAGTGTTTTCCAAGGTTATTTATGAAACACACCCTGATTTTTTTATTCCATTAATCGAGATGCGGAAATAAATATTTATTTTGTATTCCAGTCCTGTCGTACTAAATTAAATTCTGCCTGTAACAGAATTATGTTTTTATATATATTTTTATATATTTTTTTTTTCAGTCCTTATGCAGAATATGAAATACGCCCTAATTGTTTTTTTATGCTATTATTCAGAAAGGAAATAAAGCAATTAAACATATATACTTGTATTCTATCATGATTTTACACTATAGCTTCTCGGCCTCTAGGCTAAGATCAAAGTGTAAAATAATATTTCATTTAAAATTGCAAGAATATTAATATGCAATAAATAAGACGGTCAAATTGATAATTCTTAGCTATTGAAGAAAAATCATAAGTGTTTATGCGATTAAATGGGGCAGCATTGTAAAAAATATTTCTTTAAATGAGGAAATTTAACATTACTTTTTTGGTTGCTTCTATAAATTTTTATTCTTGTAAGTGGGGTATTCAATTAGGTTACGTCCACTTCGCTGGTCATTAAATTTAAATGAATTTTCAAAAGAATTGAATCACTATTTATTTTTTATAACATATTTTAACAATTAACACAATTAAAATAACACAATTAAAAATTTCTTTTAAGGTCAAAAAGTCAAAATATATTACAAATTAAATAAAATATTTCTTCCGCTTTGCATTTGTTATACAACAGTGCTGTGTGAATGATTCTCTAGAATGGATCAATAATTGTTTACAAATTTAATGGATTATGTAAAGGAAATAAATACGCTGTAATTTAAAAATTGTAGCTCTTAGAACGTCAAAAGTGATAATTTAAAAAAAGTTATTCAGTTAAATTGAATGGGAGAATAAATCAAGAAATTAAAGATAAATTTTATATTCATATATACACACAATAATACATTATATTAATATATACATTAATAACATTAACACAAAAAATATATACAAATAGAACAATATTTTCTTAAAATTTTTTTGTCGTTAATAAGAAGTCAAGAGAGAAACATACATAATACTTTAACGAGCATGTGTTTACAAAACTTATACATAGGTCTAGATGTTTGAAAAATGACAGATGTTTATTACGTCACACAACCTGGAAAACCAAACGATAAACTTGATTTATTTCAAAGGTCATATATATATATATATATATATATATATATATATATTTCAGTGTCATATAATATTTTATGTGGTCACGTGGGCGGAGCATTTTTTAAGCACTGACAGTGAAAATATCGTTTCCATTGAATTTTTCATTCTGCCACTCTCTTATGTTTTTCCAACCACCATGATTGACAACCCAGTCGTCATACTCAAATGTCAGTATTTTAAATATATGGAATAAATATTTAGTCTTATAACTTGACTTCAATTAAACTGTATAATTTGTCGAATAAATTCAGAAGAGATCATAAATCGAACCTATTGTCTTTCACACTTCATGTTTAGAAAAAATGGATATACAATATAAGGAAATAATATACCATGCACATTTGCTGAACTTAGTAGAATAGATCTAACATAAAATGGAGTCGCAAATAATTTAACGTACTGGGAAACAACAGCACTATATTTTGGTATAAATTCATCAAAATTGGCTTTCATATTCACGATAAATTTTTCTTCGTTTTCATTGATTGGATGGTAATTCCAATGATCAGAATATAAAATATCGAAATTGGATTTAAGCAAATAAATAAAAATGTTTAATAAAACAAAATCAGTCCTAATAACACTATGTAAAGGATAAATTTGTATTTTAAACGCCTTTCGATATAGATTATAGCAACTCTTGTTACACCATAATCGAGGACAGACCAACAAATCACTGAATTCAGTTATAGAAAATAATTTGCTCTTTTCATAAACAGGAAGATAATTCAGTATTTTCAATTTTACGTTCATAAGTACCTGTAAGACTTGGAAAAATGGTCAGGAATCTGGAATTGACAAAATTTATAACAACCAGCATTAATGCTTATATATAGTCAAGCCATGCCTACACACATGCACACACACAAAAAGCAAGAAATTAAAAAAACATATATTAATCTATTGTATAATTTAACCTCAAACTAAAACCTATTTTTGTATGCAAAATAAATGTTTATTTTAAACGTGACCGTATAATTACAAAACTGGTTAAATTTTTTATCTTTTAAAAATTCGAACTGTTTTGTCATGAGATATAAATTAAGCAATTTTTTTTCCTTGAAATATATTAAATAGTAAATAAGAACAATTTGATTTTACCAATATAGAAAGTTGAAGAAAATAGAAGTTCTTTGGAATAGTTTAAAAAATTTTAATCACCTTGTAATACTTTGTATATTTAGTAGATAGATAGTATAAATTAAAGTTTGAAATGTTTGACAACGTTGATGTTTACTGAATAATAATTTGAAGGAATTACATTTAACCTTCAAAAAAAGAAAAAATTAAAATGCATTTCAATGTATTCATTCATATTACTTCCTGGAAAATACATTATCAAGAACCTTGTTAAAAGGCGTGACAAGTTTCTTTTATATAAGTATGAATAATTTAACTTTTAATTGGGTTGTATTTATTATAATTAAAAACAAATAATATATTAACGTATTTACCCAAAACATAGCCTTCTATTCTATAAAAATTCAAAATTAAACTAACAATAATAGTTGTTAAAATTTTGTATATATATATACGCGAAAACGATTTGTATTAATAGCTTATTCCTCGAGTTTATTAGGTAAGTTTAAATATTTTAACAAATGTGAAATACTATCGCACTAAAATAAAATGTTAAATAACATAACCCTCGCAGAGAAACTGTATAATACAGTTTCGATATTAAATTAAATTCTGTCATAGACAGAATTATTAATTTATATATAAGATTAGTTCTAAATTATTAGTATATAATAGAATTATTTCTTTCAGAAATAGTCTCATTTTAAACTAATAAAAATGGAGAGACTTATACAGTCTGGACATATATCAACAAACACACAAAATCAATCTGGAAGTAAGTCTTATACTAAATACCATCTACAATTACATCAAGTGAAGACTTGAAAAAACTAGAAAGTAATATATTTACCTTTATTTTACATAAAATTCAATTAAAATTCAACTTATATAAATTGAATTTGTAATTGGTTAATTCTCGTAAGCTCTGAATTATGTGTATATATTTTATATAGATTCACAAAATACGTACAGCCAATATGCAGACCTGCCAACTGCTACGAATAATTCGTAGTTGCTACGAATTTGGGCTGTAAACTACGATGCTACGAAAATCGGCTCAAAATTACGAATTTTTATCTAGCAAAAAAACTGCAACATTTCTGACTACGTTTTGCTTTGCGATTTTCAATCTTTTTCCATCCACTCCATAAATGTCAATTTTCATTTTAAACTTGCTTTATTAGATTCTAGAATGTATAAAGAGATAGAATTGTTAAATATTTCTCATGCGTGTGTTTTTTTGTCCCCCCCCTCGCGCCCCACCCCAACTCTAACAAATGCCTTGCCGTGCCTTGGGATTCCTAATCTTTTTCCATCTGCAACATAAATGTCAATAATGTTCTTTTTAAATTTACTTTATTAGATGCTAGAAACCTATAAAGAAGTAGAATTGTTCAATATTTCTCACTTTTTTTTTTTTTTTAAATCTCCCCCCCCCCCCCCCCCCCTCAACAATCGATGATCAAACGCCTTTGTATGTGTTTAATATTTATATTTTAACATTTTAAAAATAATTATCCCAATGCTAAGATTATAATTGTTTGCAATAATTATAATTTATATTTAAAATTATACACATAATTAAACACAAAACAAAAATATTTATTGATTGGCTAGCATTTTAGCTGAATTTTAATAACTGGTTGAATATAGTGTAAAAAGAGTAATTCTGAATTTAGAATAAAATTAATTTATACCTGATTTCATAAACAGTGTTTGTTTCTTAAACAGTACAGTCTTTCATTATATATGAACACTAATGCAAATTATTTCGATAAAAATAATAACTTTAAAAATTATTTAATCTGAGGGGGTGGGGGAATATTTAACATAATGTGGCTGGATTGCTGTGGCAGATAAAAGCCAGATGTCTGGCATCCGGCAGTGCGTATTACCTATGGAAAATGTTTCATCAGAGCTGAAAATAGTACCCCTTGGATTATACGCAAGAAAATATAGTAATGTGCATTTATTTGTTTAGGATTCGTGTGTTGCATGATAAAAATGAACCAATCAACCATCCAATCCATTTTTAAAATTGGTGTGCTACTAATTGTCATTTTCAAATGTTGGCAGGTATGAATATGCCCTCAATCTTGACAATATTTCTAATGACCAGCAATTAGAAGGTATGTTTATATTTATTTAATTGTATGATTATGTTTTTATTTTTAGTGCCAGGGGTCCGTTTCAGTCACATAAAGCATCTTCATTTTTATTAATTTATTATAATTAAAGACTTTATTTATTTTTAGAACTAGAAAGGAACTTGGGATATCTTTTAAAACAACATCGCATTTTGAAACAAAAGAGGGATGAAAATTCATCTCTTTTCTTTAGAAATATATATGAAGAAAATAATAACCTCTTCACCAGCCATCCAGAGAATCGCAGCAATTGTAGCCTTTCACATACCACAGTGGCCTGTGAAATGGTTAAGAAAATAGGATGTAAGTTTATTTTAATAATTAGTTTATGAAATAATTAGTTAAAACTGTAAAACTGATTTATTAAAATATAAAAATACTTTTCATCTAACTACATTTTTTCAGAGAAAATAGAATTAATTTACTTTGATATTTAATTAAATTATATTAACATTTTAAATTATATTAATTTGTTTGATATTTATTTATTCATATATTCTAATTATATTTATTTATAGAAACAAATGAATATTGCGATAAATATTCTGATGTATCGGACGACATTCACATACAAAAAAGTACTAATAATGAAGGTAAACTCTATTTTAAATGTATTTTTTTTATTATATAAACAAAATCTTTTAATTAAAAAATTTTGAATTACATCTAATTACATTTTTTTTTTTCATTTCAATATAGAGTGTAACACACAAGAGAAAAAAATAAATAATGAAGGTATTAAAAATTAGAGTTTTTTTTTTATTTTTCATAATTTATTTTTATTATAAATAGAAATCTTAATTAAAAAAAGATTTTTTAAGAATTATTACTTTTATTCTAGAAGTTAAGGTTGAAGAGGAAAACAATATAAAATTAAAAAGAGAAGTTACACAAGATATTGATTTTTTATAATTTATCTAAATTTTAATTTAAGAATCTTTTTTTAGTACGACAAGACTACTATTATAAAAGTTATTTCCTTTTTCTAGACGATAAAATCAACAAAAAAGTTGTAGTAAAACTATTCAAGGAACATATAGGTAATTATTATTTTTATTATTTATTTGTATAAAGTTAACATAATTTTTCTTTAAGTAATAATATAAGACAGCTTTAATGGATTTTCATAAATAATGTGTTAGATTAATATTCCTTATAAATGGGAAAATCAAGTTTAAATATTGCTTTTAAGGACCACCTTTTATATTTGTTGTGAGCGTAAACTTTATTTGATTTTTATATTATTTGTTTTAAAATATTTTAGAATTATATATTAAAAATATTTTTAAAGGTCTTCTGTTAAACATCCGTGAAAATCTTGTAACTTTTTTATTCTTGAGTTTAAATGTCTATAAATAAAATCATTTTGAAATAAAATATTATAAAATACTTATATTTCAAAAATTTTCATTAATGAAAAACCATTTGTAAGTTTTATTGTCAAAGTTGGTAGATGGGAAGTGTCATGTCCAGTAAAACTCGTCGTTACAGATTTTTAAATCACTTATATTAAATTAAATTAAAGTTTTTTTATAGGCTGTGAAAAAGGATATTGCATAAGCCATATACAGTCGAACTTCGTTAGCGTGAATTAATTATAGCATGCTCATCAAAATAAAAATTAGTTTAGTTACTGATAGCATGAATAAAATTTTTTATCCTTCTTGAGATTCACATTAATGAGGTTCGATTGTATTAAAATCAAACATTTGTAAAATTTAAGTAATTGTTAAAATTATAGATATTTTATTTTTGTTTTGTTTCTGTAAAAATTCAGCTACTTCTTTAAAGTCAAAATTAAATTATAGCAGTATTGAAAAAACTGTCTGTAAAAGACACTGACCTTAACTCATGGTTATCTGAATTATTTGAATCTTTAAAATTCCGTTATGAGGTTTTTAAATATAATTTTAATCCTCTTTTTTTTCTTTGTACAGATAAAGATTTCAAATCACAATTTCAAAAATGTTTTTGCATATATCTTATTAAATTAATTTAATACGATATATTTTTCACTATACTTTCTGAATAATAACATAAAAAGGGTCATCATTGAAACATAGTCTCAGATTTGCAAAATGTTTACAATTTAGAAAAACAACATCCTTGATTTTAACGTAAAAATGATATTTTTAACGTTTCCTTTTTTGTCTGTCAAAAAATTATAATTATTCTTCATGAATTCTGAGAAAGGTTTAGTGTTCATTTAATTTTTTGACAGACTGTACATCATCGTAAAAATAGTGGAAACGGACTCAGGGAACCTCGAAACGTATAGAAACATCAAAATCTCAAATAAAGATTTTTTACATGATTACAATACTTTCCTCACTATAGTGTTTGGAATGTAAAAATATAACTATAGACGATGTCATGGAAATGTTTTCTTAACAAGATGTAATTTTCAAAAGAAAGAATCTTCAATATGAGTAAATATAATTCTCTTTTATATGAGTAAATATAATTTCACACATCTTAGATTACTTGTATAAACAGATGAATGGAGTTGAATATGATTTTTTGTTTTTTTGGCAACTGGCCCTAAATTGATATTCTGTAAGCCTTTTAACCATTTTAGTTTTTATTTTATACTTTGTATTGATAATTTTTTTAAAGGATTAAATTATATCTGATGCATTTAAAAAAAAGTAAATTGAATTTCAAACTTTAAATTTTTTAACAAGTTCCAATATTATTTTAATAAAATGAGTTAAAGTATAAATTTCATAGGCATGAACGTCAGCTAGTAGCAAATACATACAACTTTTAAAATCGAAGTGTATTGAAAACATACCAAAACTATTATTATTAAAATATAAAATTAAAAATTAATTCTGTCAATGACAGAATTTAATTTAGTACGACAGGCCTACTTATGCATGCATTTTAACATCCCTAAAAAAGAATAATAATAGAGAGTACTCAGAAAAATTCTTAAACACATATACAAATAATGCATTATTTTTTAATTCCAAATAACTTAATAAAATCTGAATGCATTAATTGTATAGTATCTTCCACTAACTTATTAATGTTCATTTACTAAATATTTTAATTAGTAAAATATTCTTAATAACAATTTCCTATTTATTAATAATTAACTGTTTCAATTTCTACAGAACAAAACATAATATTTAAAAAAAAAAACTGTAAACCAAATATTTGATATTTAAATCATACTCAAAATTCATCACAGATTAATTAATACCAATCTATTAATTTCTCAAAAACATAATTGATATCAATATACTTAGCTTATAAATTGGAAAATAACACATATTTTAAATAAATTTCATAATTTTAATTTAAAATATCTGAAAACAATAGTCTAAATAATCAGGAAACTTTCAGCCAAGACCCGTTGGACCCTCAGAGGACACAACTATGAACCCGAAGGTTGCGAGTTCAATCCTCACCGATGGGAAGTGAAGAAAAATATATAAATGTTTTTACGGATTTCACAAAATATTTTAAGATAGAGTAAGAAATTAAATGGTAAAAATTGGATATTTTCAGGCATTTTCGAAGTGGAACACTATAAATTGGTAATGATGCAAAATGGCAGATTGAAAGACATAATCCTGTTGTACTAAAAAAAATATCCAAAAACACTAGTCTAAACAATCAGGAAATATTCAGCCAAGACCCTCTAGCTCTGTGGTCAGCGAACACAACTACGAATCCGAAGGTTGTGAGTTTGAATCTTAACGATGGGAAGATGAAGAAAAATATGTAAAAGTTTTTATGGATTTCACAAAATATTTTAAGATAGAATAAGAAATTAAATGGTAAAACTGGATATTGGCAGGCGTTTTCAAAGTGGAACACTATAAATTGGTAACGACGCAAAATGGCAGATTGAAAGAAATAATCCTGTCGTATTTTAAAAAAATACGACAGGACTACCATAAAGTGGTGACAACGCAAAATCGTAGATTGAAAGAAATAGTCCTGTCGTACTAAAAAAAAACGATATTTTTAGGGTTTCCGTTTTAAAAAAATATATATAGACTTATTCTTTAGCATTTTGAGAAAGGTTTCGTGTTCACTTAATTTTTTGACAGACTGTACATATTAAGAATTTTTCAATGTACATGCTGTTTGTGTAGGAGTTTTATATTTATTAATATTTAACACCAGTTTTTCAGTGCATTTTTACTGCTATTTGAAATTCTATTTATAATTGAATCAGGATTCCTACTGGTCAGGGAGAATCTGGAAAACCTGGAAAAGTCAAAGAATTTGAAATAAGTGAAAAAAGTCAGGGAAAATTCCCAATATTGCCTAAAAAAATCCAGAAAAATGATGATATAAACTTGGAAAATGCTTCTTTAATGTGTAATTTAAAATGTGCTATGTTATCTTTTATATTGCAAACCAAATTTTGGGACCTAGAATTTTATAAAAAATAGACCTGGAAAAGCCAGAGAATTTTATTTGAAATTGAGTGTGAGAACCCTGTTAAATCAAAAGGTTTTGTTTTTGAAAAAGACATCACAAATGTATTAGAAAATGAATTTCTTAATTGTTCATGTGGTTATTTAAAAAATGAAAAGTTATTATTTTTTCATGATTATCATTTATTTATTTTCAGTTGTACTTTTTCTTGACAGAAAAAGTAACTTTTAGAACATAAAAAATAGAGATGCACACTGATGGAAAAAGGACTTCTTAACTAGGTATGGTAATTGGATTAGATATTGTATTCTAACATTTCTAATTATTATTATTTAATATATATATGTATATAAAGTGTAAAAAAGGCCATTAACCCATTAATGCCCAGCATCCCATTTTTGGACTATTAATACACTAAGTCGTAGAATGTTTGTGATTTCTTGGAAAGATTTTTTCCCAAGTGGTAGTCAATAAAAGTATAAACAATAATACAAATTTTCCACAAAATATCTGCTATTAATTTTATAGTTTCATAATACAAATCACAATTTTATGTTTAGTTTTTTAATTGTTGCACATCTATTTCTTTTTTTGTTCATATACAGATCACTCTTAAAAATCTGCACACCTTGGAACCGAGGACTGTGCATATTTTAGAACTTTATGGATGTTAGGTATTTTTTGCAATTTGCATTTCTGAACTAGAATTTTAATTCTATAATGTATTAAAAATGATAATATAAGTAAGCATGAAATATATGTAAAATATTTTTAAAAAAAATAATAAATAAAGGCAATTAAAGAGTAATAAATGTATATATGTATTTCAATTAACAAATTAAAATGTGCTCCATGAAATAAAATACAAAATTTAAGTACATAAACATCTGATTCAATACAGACTTGTGTACTTACACATTTTATTACAGTTGTTGTTTTCATGTAAGACATAAATGCAAATGTTGTATTAAAAAAATAAGTTACTCATCTCCAAGACCTGCACCTCAATTCATTACATTCAGTTTAAAAAAAAAATCATTGTCAAAATCATTTCTGTCTTGATTTTTTTTCCCTTGAAAACTTTATTATAAATTTAATTATTTGCATAGTTTGAGGTGTGTGGATTTCTGGAGTTTTGTGGATTTTAAGAGTGCAGATTTCAGGGAGTCTACTGTGTGTGAATAAAGTCAAAGTTAATTGTAACAGATATTGTCTATTATTACAATACTTTAGTATTTTACAGATCTGTGTTAACATGTTCTGAGAAATTTATCTGTTATCTTTATTTTTTTTGCTGAAACTCCCGGTGTTTTCAGATAAGGATCAGTTATAATTTTAATAACGAACGTGAGATTTCATTTTTTATTTATAAGAGAACTTTTTAACTATAAATTTAAAAATACTTTGAAGTTCTTAATTAGCTCTTTATGTCCAGATCTGGACCTTCTTCGGCGCTACTGCCAGATGAGTGTTTTCCTTAGTTTGCTTTTCGGATCTTAGCATATTGCGCAACCTTATATTCATTTTTACCAGCTTCATGTTATTTTTGATAATTTTAAAAATATAAAAAAGCTTGCAGATTACATCAATTTTAATTATGCCATTAAACGTGAATCAGTGGAAATATTAGTGAACAAAAACACAGAATGACATAGAGCCAATAAAAATTGATACAAGGTGGTGCTATATGCTAAATCCAAGAAGCAAGCCCAGAAAAATAGACACCCAAGATGACCTTTTTTAAGTTTTTGTTAACTCGAGACTTGTTTGAATTTCAAATCTTAATTAAAGATTAAAATGTTTAAAAAGCCTAATTCACCTAATTATAATACAAGTTATTACCATTATAGCTTTTTTTATAGAGTACTTTCGACTGCCATTGCGGTCATCTTCAGCACTGCCAGCAGCTTGTTTACTAATAACAGGGTTCTCACGGGTCAGGGAGAACAGGGAAAACCTGGAAAAGTCAGGGAATTTGAAATTACTGAAAAAAGTCAGGGAAATATCAGGGAAAATTGTAAATATTGCTCAAAAACCTGGAAAAATGATGATATAAACCTGGAAAATGCTTTTTGAGCATTCAATTTATATTGCAAGTCACATTACTATGTTGTTTTTTATGTCGTTAGCTATGGTCTGTTTTATACCGTGAGCTATTTTTTATGTTGCGAACCAAATTTTGTGACTGGAATTTTCTAAAAATAGACCTGGAAAACCTGGGAAAGTCAGGGAATTTTATATTTGAAACTGAGTGGGAACCCAGTAACAAGAATCTGCTAGTGCTGAAGATGACCGCAATGGCAGTTGAAAGTACTCTTTAAAAAAGCCATAATGGTAATAACTTGTATTACGATTAGATTTCAAATCTTTGTGTTGCAGTAGTGCAAATTAACCTAGCTTTGTGTCATTCTTCAAAATGTATTTAGCATAATTAATTTGGGCATTAATAGTTAAATATGTTTTACCTCCTTTTATTAATTGGAGTATTCAATTTATAATTTCAAATATTTTGTTCTCTGATCTTTTGTCTAGTTCTGCAGCATTCTAAGCCTCACACTATAGATCTACATACTTGACAACTCTCCCTTATTCTGAAGATTTTAAACAGGGTTGCTACACTACCTGGAAAACCTGGAATAGTCAAGGAATTTGAAAATTGACCATGAAAGTCATGGAATTTGAATATTTTAGCCAGAATCTGGAAAAGTCAGGGATTTTCATAGGATGTTTGCCAAAAAAGACTAATTTTTCCTCCAACGTAGAGTCATTTTTCTTGTCTTTTTTTTCTCCATTTTTTAGTCTTTCTAAGAGGTCTTCTCTTAGAAAGACCCCCATGGAGGGCAATCTCTCCTTAGGTCAAAGTAATATCTATGTAACTTTTGTGTTTTCAATTGGTACTGTAAGTATTTTGTCCTCAACACAGCCAATGCACAAAATAAGGCTACAATGGAATTTTCTTAGAATATGTCTGGAAAACCTGGAAAAGTCAGGGAATTTCATTCTCCTATTTGAGTGGCAACCCTGTTTAAAGTTATACCTATAATTTATTTAAACCTTCAACAAATCTTCAAATTTTTAAGCAAGATTTTTGCTTTTGCTGGAAAAAATTCTCATCAATCTTAATATATAGCACTATTTTTAATTAATAATTGCTAAATTTTTAATAATTAAATTTAACTTATGCATATAGATTTTTGATAATTTAAACTAGTAAATACTCTCACATGTTGAAAACTCATCAATGTTTCCTTAGCCTGAAAATGAATCTTGTAAAATATCCATTATTTTGATCTTTCATTGTTGGCAGGTATGGATCTGGATGACAAGAAACCTCTTCTGTTGAAAATGGAGTCAAGAATTGATCTCTGTGTCCACAGCAACGACAAGCCTGTCACTTGTAAGGAGTGCAATTATCTATTTTCTCGAAGATGCACCTTAAATACAGATCTTGATAATGTCAGTGACAGACATTTTTGCAATCAATGCAATCACGAATTTTCAGAGCTATCTGACTTAAATAAACATTTGTTGTATTATCATAGACAGAAACCTTTCGTTTGCCACATGTGTTTAGAAAAGTTTGCTACGATGAATAGTTTAAAATTACACCTTCGTCATAATCATATGAGAGAGAATCCTTATGTGTGTGACCATTGCAATGAAGAATTTACTACTAAATATAGGTTTGAAAAACACAATTAGGCCCCTTGCGAAAAATATTAATTTTTTTATGTTGTTGTTTTTGTTGTTTGTTGTAAGATTTGTACAGAAATATTTATTTTTAAGCCAAGTTATATACAGGGTGGTTACACAAATAGCACATTTGCTTGAAACAAGTTTATCTTTGAGTTAAATTTAATATGACAGTGGAAAATTGATAATTCAAGCCGTGCTAACGCTCCTATTACACACAAAAAATTTCATGCAATTTTCATTTGAGCCAATTTTCACTCCAATTTCTGGAGGCCGAAATCTGAAAGAGGGTTGCAAAAATTATCTAAAAAACAGGCTTTCACTTTGTTCAGTACATGTGAAGGCACACCTATTTATTGCTCTTTTCTGGGCCTATGTGAAGTCTTTGTGTGGAATGAAGATAACTATGAATGATTTCACACCACCATGTCAGAAAGCCTCGTCTTTCCTCAGTGCATATAGGAGCTATCACCTCATTAGCTTATCATCGGAGGAGAAATTGCTTATACGATTTGAACCAACAAAGTTGACTCAAATTAACAATTGGCTCAAAAGTTGTGCGAAAAATCGTTGTGTGTAATAGAAGCATTAGATTTTTCAGTTTAGAAAGCTTAATTCAGCTTTTTGTAGCCTTAGCTTAGCTTTACAGCATTTTTTTTTTTTTTTTTTTTTTTTTTTTCAGGTTTTATTTTTCTGATGTGTATTTGTTAGATCAGTTAATTAAATAAAATTTTTACCTTTGTCCATGTTCATGATCGAATAAAGTGTTACCTATTACTATAGTTACTTGCATAAAAAATTCTTGCATAAAATCTACTGCTTTTATTTGCTTAAATTTTAAATGTGCCCTTATGAAAACATATTTTAAGGTAACTGTGTGCCCAAATGGTTAATATATATGTTATATCCATCCAGAAAGGTGGGGGGGGGGGGGGGGGACAGCAGATTTTATCCTTTCCGACTACCTAGATATTCCTCTTTTTAAAATAAATGTGATAAACCAAATTAAAATTAGGTTACAGATTACTTTAACCTTCTTCTTCAATAATAGATAAGAACACTTCAAAAAGCAGTCTCTACTTTTTCGCTGCAGTCATTCTTTAAAAATCTTATATTAAACCATTTCACAACAATGCTTAAATCTTCAAACATTTCAAAACTCATCTAACATAGTGGTACACCCATAAAATATAAATGGTAACTGTAGTCTTTACAAAATTATACATCAGAACTGTTCTAGACTTGATTAGACCGCTCACAAAATTTGTGCCAAAATTCCAAATTTAGGGCTCTTCTCTGTGTCTTACAATTTTCCTGCCTCCAATCGCCAAATCTCATGTAGAAATTTTTTTCTACAATTACTCATCACCAAATGAATTTTTTAAAATTCCGTTTTCATTTTCAGAAAATCCACGTCGCAATTGTTAAATTTCTTCGTGTTTTCCACATTTTTAATATTTCATTTTGGAAAATGTGTTTAATTCATTTTTCACATTTTTTAGCTCTGAAATAAAAAAGCTTTTTAAGTCAGTTTTTGGACAACAGGAACAAGTTTAACAGTTGTAAATTTTCTAATCCCAAAAAATGGAATTTAAAAATATATTTTAAGTAATGAGTGATTCTAGTAACAAATTTTCTTTTACAGTAACATCAGTTTTGGCTTTGTCAGTGATAGGTAGTGAGCCCCATTAAGTGCCCAAATTTTGATGTTATGCTCCTTTTTTGACACACCTACAAAATTTAGGCAATAGCTGTAATATTGTTTGTCTACAAACATTTTTGCTGAAATTCCAACTTTTAAAATACAGTGTGTCGGAAAGGGCTAGCAAAAGAATGACTAAGTTGGAATGCATAAACTATTAAAAAGTTAGTGATTTGTTTTGAAACTTTTGTGGCACATTCTTTTTCTTAAATTTGTTATTTTTCCCATGGAAAGTGCTATTTAGTGGGCACATTTTTTAACTCACTCTCTCTCTTTTTTTTTTTTTTTAGTTCCTTGAACACATCTTGTGTTTAGTACTTTATACATATGTTAAATTTAATGCTAATCTGCTGTGCCCAGTATGTTGTTTAATAGAGAAAGTTTAAATGTAACTACCTTACTTAAAATATAAATTAATATTTCCTAATTACTAATTAAATATAAATAAATGCAAATACTTGGAAATATGCGGCATAACATTTTCGGTACGGGCCCGTACCATCCTAAGTGCAAACTTCCTAGTAGGAGTGTGTTGGCTTGACTGGTTCTAACACTAAAGACTCTCTCTCATCTTCTTCTTGAACGGGCCCGTACCGAAAATGCTATGTAGCATATTTCCAAGTATGGCCACTTATTTATATTTAATTTGTAACTACCTTATATTTATATCAGAGATCAATCTAGATTTTAATTTTTGAGGCCTTTTTTTTTGTGCGGGGAGGGGGGGGGGTTAAAAATTTGTATGAAATATATATTCCAGTTAGTCACTCTATTTAACCTTTAATATAATCATGTTAATAATGTTTCATTATTTTGTGAAAGGGCCCATTTTACGGATTTGAATTTTATGAAGAGGCCCCTTTTATACAGTGAAATTTTGTGAAGGAACAGCTATATGGCCCAAATTTTTTCCTGGATTGACCCCTGTAATGTTAAAACTAAATTTAAAGTGTTGTTATTGTTATAATAAATTGTTCTCTTATAAATGGAAGGTTCTTTTAGAGGTACATCTCATAGCAAAGAATATGTATTATTTTGCACGATTTGCTGTGGGTTTTCCAAATCTTGTTTAAAAGAGAAAAATAAAGAAAAGCATTTCTAAGGAAACTAGAAAAGAGTATTTCCTTTCTGTAATTTCTGAAGATTTTTGTCTTTTTGTTTTGATGTACCAATACACATTTGTATAATAAAATATTTTATACTTTTGCTCTTGTTAATAATTTATTTATAAAGAAGAAGTAGAACAATTTAAAAATCTAATAATAATTGAATCAGATAGATTTCATTATGAAAAAGAGATCAGTAAATCAAAGTATCTAATCAATCATTAACACATTGGCTGCTAAGTTTACAAAATAACTTGTAATTAACTAAGAGTTATCTCATAACTTGTTGGTTAACATGTTAAACATTGAGTTCTTTAACTTTTAATGAGTGAATGTATTTATTTAAGAAGTGAAAAAAAAAATCTTTTTTTTCCCCATTTTTCGCAGTATTACTCTTTCCTAATAGAGAAACTAATACAGTTTTTCAATATGAGTATTTTTCGAAAGAACTCATTAGTAGTTTTAAAAAGAAGGGTTGAACTATAGATGTGTGATTACTTAAAACAAAGTCAAGGTTGCTACGGTACCAGGAAAACAGGGAAAACTCGGGGAATTTCAAAATCTATTAAAAAACAGGGAAAACTCAGGGAATTTCAAAATTTATTGCAAAAACAGGGAAAATTCAGGGAATTTTGAAAATTTTTGGAAAAACAGAAAATTTTTTCATAATCAAATATTTTTTTTAATTTTAGTGCTTTATAATGAATCAATTATGGTTTTTTCCTCCAACTATAATAAAATTAATAAACCCTAAATATGTTCAATTGACATGTAAACATTTTAAATTCTAATGCTGCATGATTGCTCGTCATCTATTACTTTTAAAAGAGACAGGGAAAACTCAGGTAATTTTTTCTGCTGATTTGTGTAGCAACCCTGAAAGTTATCTTTTTCATTTAGAAATGACATTCATCAACCATGAATATTTATTTAGCTGTGAAGTGTGTAAGGTTAAATTTTTATATCAACTATGTGGAAGAAGGCAAATCCAGAGGTCTGTCCAGACTTTTCAGACAGGGTCCTGATTCTGGGAAATTGTGAAAAATCAACGCGTGACAAAAATCAATTGTGAATCGAAAAAAATCGTACAGCCATTTTTAAAGAAACGCACTTGCGATACCTGAAATTAAGCTATTTTTACAACACACCTATCAGTTTTTCTGAACTAACTAACTATATAATTTGAAAGGATATCTAATAGACTGTTTATATAGCAACTTTGAAGAAAATCTTTAAAGCTGTTTTTGAGAGATGGATTTAGGTCTCACTTCCGTTTTTCCAATTTTCACCAAAAATTGGAAAATTCATCTGTACACCAGACCTGTCTCAATTCTGAAGTTTCATCCAGGGTGGCGAGCGACCGGGAAAACCGTGAAAACCGGGAAACGTCAGGGATTTTTTGGTTTCTGGAAAAGTCAGGGAAATGTCAGGGAATTTGCTTATTAGTCAGGGAAATTTTTTAAAGAAAAAAAATGCTGCATCCAAAAGAAATATATATTTTTTCCATGATTTATATGAAAGAATCAGTAAATTTTCCCGACCAATTTCCGAAAAAAGAAAAATAAATAAAAAAATAAATAAGTTCCCCACGTTCAAATTGGTTGGAAAGAAGAGCGGCAGGCTAGCCACTTCCGCTGCGCGAACGAACGAGACTTTCATTGTTTGCGGTTTTTTTTTTTTTGAAGGAAGTTTGGGAGACGAAATGAGAGTCCCTAACTTGAATATAAAATTTTTAAAAGATTTAAAAACTGCTATGAACGGAGATCCAACTGAAAAGAAAATTTTGGATTTGGGTAGCTGTGGATTATATACGCTGTAAGTATTTTATATTTTATTTATTTCTAATAATATTTTTAAGTTAAGAACTAAATGTAAAGCTAGACAAAGCTGATAATTCGGAATTGCTATAATCTCGCCAATTCCGTAATTTTTATTATTAACTTAATTTTGGAATATGGTAATTTTTTCTATTTATTTATTTAATTTTTTTATTTTATTTATTCGCGTTAAAAGATTTTTGCAGCTTCTTTTAATTAAAAACTTTCTAAATCTGGTCAAATCATGTTCCGGACCTCTCAAAACGTGTAAATCCATCGAAAACCGGAAGTCGAAAATTTTTACGAATCTAATACTTTCTTCTATTAAATATAAAAGAAAATTAAAAAAAAAAAAAAAAAAAGTCAATCCAACCTACAATTTCTTATCTCATTAATAAACTTTTTTACAGTGTTAACCACAAAATGTAATCTAAAATTGATTGTTTACACTCTTTAACCGACGTTTCTGAGGAGGGAAGAAGAAAGAACATAAATAAAAAGAATATTATAATTTCCCATCTGCAACTTCCCATTTCTAGCAAACGCCGGATTCTCTCACCCTTGGATTCTACAAAGAAAAACAAAGTACAGTTATCTCAAACAGTAGTGAAGGAGTGAAGAGATCATTGATTTGAATCTATTCCCCCCTCCACTCGCCTCAACCAGACTGCCGCGGCAAAATATTAAATCAACATTGAGCTGACAGCTGTGATAATTAAAAGGGAGTTCCAAACTGCATTTTTCAGTGATAAATCGATTGCGCTCATTAAAAAAAAAATAAAGTAGGAAAAAAAAAAAGGCTGATCCGTCTGACCTTTGACCGTTGTTTTTCTGGAAAAGGGGGGGGGGGTTATCAATTAATTATTCACCATAAAAAAAAAAAAAAAAAAAAAAAAAAAGTTGGACAAGGAATTCTGTACTAATTTGTTAATTAACAGTGGGAATATAAATGCGGGAAAAGCGCGTATATAAACATTTTTTAAGTGGGATTTTTTAAAATATTGCCAGATTCCCGCGTTGTCGAGCGAACCCTGCGGTCGGAGTTTTCCGTAGTTTTCTCCGAAAATCGCTTTGATTTTAATAAGTATTTTTCCGTTAAAATCTGTAACTTTGATATGTAAACATAAGATGCAAAATACATTAAATAATCGTAAGTTAGTTTATTTATTTATTTTTTTTATTTTCAAAAATTTAATTGAAAAAAGAAAATTTATCTTTATATAAAAACATACTTGCCAACTTTTCCGGTTTTCCCGGAAGTCTTCCGGTTTTTAAACATATCTTCCGGTCTTCCGGACAGATGATGAAATCTTCCGTTTTTGAAAAAGTCGCGGATATCGTTCGTTTTAAAAAGAAAGCCCAAATGTTCTACGAAAACTCCTGATTCCCAATCTTTCTCCATCCATAACATAAATGTCAATATTAATTTCAAACTTGCTTTATGAGATTCTAGAACATGTAAAGAACTAGAATTGTTAAATATTTCTTTCTGATGTAATTATTTTTTGCCCCTTCCCATCCCCCTCCTCATTTATCTCCAACTAGTGATCAGCAATCAAATGTTCTGCAGAAGTCTTTTGTTTCCTAATCTTTATCCATCAGCAACATAAATGATAATATTTTAAACTTCTTTCGTTAGATTCCAGAAGTAGAGTTGAATTGAAAGAGTTTAATATTTCTTACTCTGTAATTATTTTTGTATACCCCTCCCCCCCCCTCCCCGGATTTTGATCAATGATGAATTCTAGAAACAATAAAGCAATGGAAGTGCTCAATATTTCTCACGTATGTAATTATTTTTAGATCTTTATTGTTGAGTTTAATGAATCTATTTATTTTTCCTCAATTAAATTAAATATTTGTATGTCATATTTATACCAAATATGTAAACATGGGGAAAAAATGAAGATTTTTTTTTTTTTTTTTTCAGGCAGAAAAATTTATTCCAAATCAATTTAAAAAAATTAATACTCAGTTGGTTTTATGCACGTTTGAAACTGACAATTAGCTACTGCTACTTTTTTTTATATGTATGATTAATGTACATGCACAAAATCATATTCTATTTATTTAAAAAAATTAGTTATACTTTAACTTTACTAAGTTTTTGTCTATTGTTAAATAGATTTCTTACAGATTCTGTTTTGTAGATATTTATATGTTGAAGAGAAATAACTTCATTTAAAACTTTTATATATTTAGTATAATCAATCTATAGTAAAACGTTTTTATAGATTGCTTCTAAATATTAAAATTGTAAAACTGTAGGTTATTACGTCAAAGAGAGAGAAAAAAAAAATATCTTCCCTTTTTTTTTTTTTTTTTTTTTTTTTAATGAAATCTTCTGGTTTTTCGATAAAAATCATCCCTTTTTTTATTAAAATTGGTTGGCAAGTATGTAAACTCCAAAAAATTGAAAAATATTATAGGCAACTCTTATACACAAGTATCTCTCAAGGTAGAATTTCAAATTTTGGAATCTAGTCATACTATTCAAAGTCCTGTCATAAAAAAATTAAAAAGTAAATAAAAGTGGATAAATATTTTGATATATGACATTTTTTTTTAAATAGCAAAATTTTAAATTTATTATTATTATTATTATTTTTTTTTTTTGGGGGGGGGGGGGGGGAAATGTAATGTTATTTATTTTCGTGTCATCTGTGTAAACTTTGTCGGCGTCACATGAAAGCTTAATTGTTTTCGTAAAAAGGTCAGGGAAAAGTCAGGGATTTTTTTGGAAGGAAATGACTAGCCACCCTGTCATCATTCCATCTTTATTAGTTTCGGTGATATGATAGCTGGAAGATTCCCCCACATGCATATGCACACACAGACCAATTTACAAAAACTACTTTTTGGATTCGGGAGACCTTAAAATGTGTAAATTAGGTGAAAACTCGATATCAAAAATTTGGACCGAATACAATACTTCCAAAGTAAAAATAGGCCTGCATATCTTAACATTTGTGAAAATCATGAAAATGAAATTGACATCAGAATTCAAAGACTAGTGAATGACTATAATTTATTTAAGCAAGTGAAAGATCTCTTTCAAGAGCTACAATCTGTAAGCAAAGCTCTGGACAATCTTCAGAGTGATCAAGCAACATTAGCTGATGCTTGCCATGAATGGCTAAAATTAGTAAATTGTCCTGAATTTGTGCCACATAAAGACAAAATTTTAAAGCAAATGGATTTGCCATTAGAGCCTTTTCAATTTTTACTTCCATTACCCGACTACCATAAGTAATGGAAGTATTGTATTCAGTCTAACAATTCGATATCGAGTTTTCATATGATTTACACGTTTTAAGGTCTCCTGAGTCCAAAAAAGCAATTGGTTTTTGGCAATTAGTCACTGTGTGTGTGTATGTATGTGGGGAATCTTCTATCATATCGCCAAAACAAATAAAGATAGAACTATGAAACTTCAGAATTGAGACAGATTTCGTGTACAGATTTTTCAAAACTTTGGTGAAAATTGGAAAACCTGAAGATGGACATCGGGAACCAGAAGTGGGTCCCACTATGTCTGTATCTCAAAAACAACTCTAACAATTTTCTTCGAAGTTGCTGTTTATTCATTATAAAGCAACAAACATTCCTTTATGCTATTGCTTCAAACATTATGCTATTTATTCATTATCAAAGTTGCTATTTATTTATTATAAAAGACATCTAATTCCTCTATTAGATGTCTTTTCGAATGATATAGTTGGTTAGTTCAGGAATATTGATTGACGCCCTGTATAAATTGCTTAATGGCCTCACAAGTGTGTTCCTTTAAAAACAGCTGCACAGATTTTTTTTTTTTTTTTCAAAACTTGCCATATTAACTCCCTTTTAAATATCCTTTAGTATGTAACTATTGTTTTCCGGTAATAATCTGGTTTCAAAATAAGTGCTTTTTTCTTCAGGAGTAAAATAGCATATGTATCTCATTAAATCAAGGAAAGAAAGGCTTGCTTAGTTTTTAAAGACGTACATCTGCTGCTTAATTATGATTCTTGGAGAAGAAAGCGCATATAATTAAAATTTATTACATCCATTTTGCTGTTGAAACAGCTGTTGAGACTTACATATTTAATGCTGTTATTACCAAGTTAAATATTTTTATTATTTCAAAGCCAGTATTTTGGTGTTTCATTTTCTACTATTAAACCAGTATCTATGACAAACATTTTTGAAATATTAGTTCATTAAATTGATCATATAATAATCAATTTTTGTGTTTAAAACATTGCTTTATTTTTTTTTACCCACAAAATAAATGCTTTCAGAAATAGCAAAATGAATGGGAATTTCATAATAAATAATATTGCGAAATTGAGGACTAAAAAATTTAAAATATAACCTGAAAACTAATAAGTTTTCATGGTAAATTAAAAATTTTTTTGAATGGAATTTTTTTTTTCTGAAGGTGGTAAAAACTATGAGAGAAACATGTTTTGACCAATATGGTAAAAACCTTTACACGGTAAATACCATGCCAACCAGGCCCCGATCATGAAAAATCGGGGTCCTAGGCAAAGTGAAGTTGGGGGCCTCTTGAAATCATCACAACATTATTTATATATGATAGATAAAAGAAGTTTTTAGAAGAAGATAGACATAAAGAAAGTTTTTAGAAGCCTAGATGTTTAAATATTTTATACATTATTATTTACTATTAGTTATACAGCTACATACAATTGAATATAAAATAGCTTTATTTGGCTAATCCCCAGTTAATATCATGTGTGATAAGCTGATAACTGTCCTCACACTTAAAAACATTTATTTTTCTTGTTATACTGATTATATTTAAAAATCTTTTACTTACTTTTATTTTAGTGAATTTAACTTTATAAAAGTCTTTAATTACAGTACACTCTCAAAAATCCGCACAGCTTAAAACGAAGTGTTTTGTGGATTTCTGAATTTTGCAGATTTTAGAGTAATTTCTTTTATTTACATCTTAGAACCTCATTTGAGTAGCAAATCTTTAAGATACAATTTATATGTTATATATACAATGCTGAAATAAAGTGTGTCTAATAAAAGTACAAATATTTCATGAAATTTTAATTTAAAGAACAATTTTTATATATCTTTATCTTTTATTTTTTATATATCTTTATATATCACATTATAGTTGCAAATTATCTATATTTATGAAAAGTCTGATCAATACTAGTTTAAGTAAGAATATTCATACATACTTATTTTCCTATAACCTGCAAAAAAATCAGCAATTCTTGGTCAATCACAGAAGTTTGTGCTATGAGAAATTTTGAGTATTGATCTGCATGAGAGAAAATTGTTCATGAAAACTGTCTTTCTCCTTTTCCTCTAAATTATTATCATTTATTTTTTAATAATTATGTATAATTACACTTATCATTTCCTCCTCTGCAATATGTTGAGTGATTGGTGATTCATCAGCATCAGTTGAAAACTGATTTGTCTCTTAATACACCTGAATTTTTTCAATCCACTAATGAACAAATCAATTGTGACAATGTTTGTTTACATTGCAAATGATATGCAGATTTTAGAGAATTGCGGATTTTAGGGTTGCGGATTTTAGGGTTGCGGATTTTTGAGAGTTGACTGTACTCCTTTTCTCCTTTTAAATCTCTCATCTTTCTTTGCATGTTGCTCAACGTTAAACATCGATCTTTGTTTACTTTTTATTGTTGCCATTTTTGAAGTTCTAATATTTCTATTTTAGTTGTTGCCATCATGTCATAATTGCTAAATTTAATTTATCTGAGTGTTTGGCTTTTGCCACTCGAGAGCGTCATTGTCGATGTTGTTATCAATGTTTTATGCAAATACAGTAAAACCTCTCTAAGTTGGACACCTACAGTTCCAAGAAAAAGTGTCCAACTTAGAGAGGTGTCCAACTTATAGGGGTGCATACTTTTCTTGATTTAATTAAACTGTATATATGCATGCTTTTTAACTTTTAATCATATCTATATATAATATGACTAAGTATCCACGACTTATATACAAAAAATAATTAATTTGCCGATTTAAAATTTAAATTTAAATTTAGTATGTTGTGGCCATTATAATACTTTCTTCTATAATTTTTTATATAATAGCGCTACCTACAAGTTAACATGCAAGAAAATTTAATCAATATAGCTTCTCAGAATAAAGATTTTGCACATGCAATTTGGTGCAATTTTATCCGATATATGCTGAGATATTCATGTGGAAAATCAGAGAATGTGAGTAAAAGTAGTACCACCTGTATGCTGATCTACACCCAAATTAAGCTAATATTCATTTTCATAACGGCCATCTCACATATGAAGTTTGGTGAATTTATTCACTCTAGAAACTGAGATATAGTTTTTCGGTGAATGGGGAAAACTGAAGCATAGCAGCAACACCTGTCAGCTGATATGCATTCAAATTGAATCAGCATCGTTTTTCGCAGCAGATCTCTTTCATATTAAGTTGAGTGCAACTATACTCTCAAGTTATACGTGGTAGGAAAAAATAAAAGGGGTAATTGAAGAGGAAACTCTACCAACCAAAATGTATTTTCTAAAAGCCAATTTTTAAACAGTCTAAGTCAAAACATGCCTGCAAGCAGGCTCTGACTAACGGCAGGGCATACGGGGCAAATGCCCTGGGCCCCCTTCTGGTACGGGGGCCCCCTACAGGCGTATGCAGAAATTCTGCAACCTAAAGAGCTCTTATAGCACTGTAAGGGGGTCCCCCAGAATAGGCTTGCCCCGGGGCTCCAGGTAGTCTAAGTCGGGCCCTGCCTGCAAGCTCTCTGTGGAATATTAAAAAAAAAAAAAAAATGCAAGGATAATTCATGCAATTCAATAAAAAGAAAGATTCTTGCATTATGCACTAAATTATAGTAATTTGTTAATGTTTCAACTGAAGAAAAGAAGTATTTTTTATAAGATAGGACAGAGGTAAATATATTGTGATAAGAAACATTTTTTTTTTTTTTTTTTTAAGATATTTGCAGTTTTTTCTACAAGGGATAAGTAAAATTTCTAAAATAAGAGTGAGAAAATGGAAGATTTCTTTCTTTTCTGTCTCATCGGGTAAAAGTGTCCAACTTAGGACAGTAGTTCACTGTCCAATTTCCAAGTTAAAGGTGTGTCCAACTTATAGAGGTTGGACATAATGTTAATCCTATGGATACATTCCGTTCCGAGAAAAAGCGTCCAACTTAGAGGGGTGGCCAACTTGAAACGTTTCACTGTATGATGTTCTGGGAGTAGAATTAGTGCACACAATGTCTATTGTACTTGGCAGTTGAGCCCAATTGAGCAACTATTCAATAGCGATGCTGGTTACCCAGCAGTAAGAGTTATTTTGTTGATGTCGAGCTGGACTTGCATCGTATATTTTTTTTTTTTTTTAATGTTTTTTTGAGGAGGTTGTTTTTTCTAAAAATGTATTTAATTTTAATTAAATTTAGTTTCTTCAGTATATTAAATATTTAAAGTCTTTTCGAAATATAATCGTCATTTTTGAGATTAACTCTAAGTTGATTGAACTTTTGTGATTGAATCTTCGTTTAAAGATCACTGATATGACTAGATATCGTGAGATGTAAATTGTCATGTCGTTTTTCCCTCACTGGTCAACCGGGCGATCGTGAGGTGATAGTAGTTGATTCTTCATAATGTGTTTCTTTGTTCTTTTCAGTGGTCATGTTGGTGACCCTGTTGATCGTTAAATTAAATGCAGTTTTCTACAGATATAATCTTTCCAATAGAGATTTTTTTTTCTATGGTCATTTAGCGACCTAGATATAAGTTTTCGTTTTTCTATGGTCATTCGGCGACCTATCATTTCTTTCTTCAAATAAAAATTCTTTCATCATTATAAAATGTAAATTAATTATTTTTCTATGGTCATTTGCGACCTAGATACATCGTTTTTTTTTTTTTCTTCAAATAAAAGTATATCATCATTATAAAATGTAAATTAGTGACTGTCACAGGTACTTCTACAAATTAAAATGTTCGATCAAGAATTGTAAACCTTGATGTCAAGATGATCTTTACTGTCAGTATTATCTGCTGAAATTGTTGTAAGGTAATTATGACAAGATTATGTTTTTTATATTGTTGAATCTATTTAATTGTTAAGTTTTTTATATATATTAATGTTTGAATAAATTTTTGTTAAGTTTATAAAAAACTTGTTGTGATCATTTTGAGTCAACACATTTAACTACTGGTTAAGTCATTTTTTATCTAAACTCAAAAACTTAAACGTTTCTACTTGTATATCTGCTTAATAAGATTTTCTAAAAGTTCAGCTTTTAGCTGTTAACATAAGCGATAACAGAAAAGCACTGTATAACATGTTTAATTTACACTGACATAACATATTAATTTAGCAGTCATAGATTTGTCAACTTCAGATTGTCACTCTACTGTTGTTTTTTACATACTAGGATTATTTAGTGCTGGACCTTCTGATTAAAACGAATATATCAAAATAATATGAACATTCCAACCTGAACTTTTGTTGATTCAATTCCAGAGTTTGCTATTTAGGCGCTAAATGAGCCACCAGAGATAGAAAAAATCAGAGTATATTCAAAATGCAAATTCTGTTTTTGAGAAAATTTAGTATTTTTGAAAAAGAAATTTTATGTTTCATTGAAATAAAAGGAAATATTTTGTAATTTAATATTATGGCTTTTGGAGACTGCTTAATGTCTGTCTGGAGCCCCTGGGCAAAGTCCTGGCTTGCCCATGCGATAATATGGGCCTCATGCTGACAAGATGTTGGAACAAATTGTCCACTGAACTTATCCAAGATAATTATATGATAAGATCACTCTTCATCTTTGGTTCGAATTGGATTAGAATTTAAAAAGTTATGTTTATAAATTTTCAAGTGGTAGCCTAATTTCAAGCTGTCTCACTTAGTTTATAACAACCGCACTTTGTTAAAAATGGCAGATAAATTTTATTAAAAAAGTTGATTGAGACACTTATATGGTCTATGTATGCATCAAAATTCAAATAGATTCGGAATACACTTTTTACAATTTGAATTTTAAATTTTCAAGTGGTCTCCACTTGAAATAAAAATGGTGAAGCAACTTGGTTAAGAAACTCATCCAAGATATTTATAAGATGAGTTAAGACACTGTCCAAATTTGGTTCGATTTGGAGTATTATTTCAGCAGTTATTGTGATTTTAAATTGTCATGTTGTAGCCTGAATTCAAGTGGCCCCGCTTAACTTAAGATATCTGCCATTTTATTAAAAATGGTGGAAAAAGTTCATTAATAAACTACATTGAGACTCTTATGCGGTCTGTATTTACGTCAAAATTCAAGCAAATCTTGCTTTAAATAAGCTTTTTACTTTCTTCTATATTCAATAGAAGAAAATATTGGATTCATAAACATTTTCGACCTCAGATTTTTGATGGATTTACACGTTTTGAGTGCTGTAGAACACGATTTGACAATTTTTAGAAAATGTCTGTCTGTCTATCAGTCTGTCTGTGTGTGTGTGACAAAATTTTGTGGCACGGAACTTCTCAGGAACTACTGCACAGAATTTCATACAAATTGGTATGTAGTTGCACCTTGACAAAAATTAGTGCCTATCAACTTTTGGTAAAAATTGTTTTACAGGTTGCGTTGCCATCCCGCTTTTTCTAAATTTTTAGCATGGTGATATAGGACAAAATTTTGTATAAATGTGCATAAAGAGAATTATTTTTTAGTAATCATTATGAAATTTACAAGAATTATTTATAATAGAGATAGTCAACTGGGAATTTTTTTTTTATATGTGTAGGAGCCTCGCCACCTCCTGTTGGGGGGGGGGGGGAAGTCCTCCCTCAAGGGGAGTAAATTTTCAAGATCGGTATATTTCGGAAGGTCTCGTCAATACCTTTAAAAAGAATGGTTGAACTATAAATCTGTGATAATTTAAAACAAAGTTAAGGATTTTTTTTTTTTACTTTAAACAATTTTTTTTTTTTTTTTTTTTTTTTTTTTTAACGAAATTTAACGAAACTTTGTATTTAGTTGGCCCCTGACATAAACTGGTGCTGATTAGATTTGGGGATCAATCGCTCAACAGGTGGCGCTGTGATAGTATTTTTTCTAAATTTTTAACATGGCAATATAGGAGAAAATTTCGTATAAATGTACATAGTAAGAGTTATTCTTAACCTGTGATTGTAAAATTAATATGAATTATTGATAATAGTAGTAATTAATTAGGAAAAAAAAATTGTGCATGTGGGGGGGGAAGTACCCCCCGGGGCGGGTAAATTTTCAAGATGGGTATCTTCCGAAAGGTCTCGTCAATACCTTTAAAACGAATGGTTGAACTATAAATATGTGATAATTTAAAACAAAGTTATCGTTTTTTTTTTTTTTTTTTTTACGAAAAAAACTGAAAAAAAAAAAAATCGAATTTTTTTTTTTTTTTTTTTTTTTTTTTTTTTTTTTTCTTTTAACGTTGTTACTGAGTGAATTTGTATAGGAAAATGTAGAAGAAAGTCTTGTGGTGGCCACAACATACTACTTACAATGTGGTTTTGAAATATTCAAATGGCTGCCACTTAAAACAAAAAGTCGGAACAACTTGGTTAACGAACTCATCCAAGATATTTATAATATCAGTTTACTGTCCAAATTTGGTTCAATTTGGAGTATTATTTTGGGAGTTATCGTGATGACAAAGTTTTCATTATAGATAGATAGATAAACGAAGTGATTGCAATAGGTCGATTTCTAAAGAAATGAACCTAAAATGGATTTATCGCTCAAACAACCATGATTTCGGTGGGCAAGTTTATTTTCAAGTTGCGTCCGTTTGAACGCTTCCACTTGAGACTTTGTTATCGCAATAACTTTTGAAATACTGAGTTTATACGAACCAAAGTGCACAGCGGACTTATTTCACAGATATTGTTGCGTACTTGCGGGTTCGTAAGTTTTTCAAAAATGAAAGGCGAAAATTGCAAAAGTTCAGTAATTTATTTACTGAAAATTTCAGAAGAATACAGGTCTATAAACCAGGTATCAACTTCAGTTTCACCAGTAAACACAGCTTAAATAACAGCTGTCAACAACAAATTCACAGTGAAAACGATATCAAAGCATTAACATAAAGCAAGGCTCAGAACTCCTTCAATAGCAATGCAAGCGTTTGGCGAAACTCAACTGCGACTGACTTGGTGCGTTCGACCACCTTATATACCCCTTTATCGAAACCTGAAAAATCTAGAAATTTCACTTAACTGGGGAACCAATCACGTTACAGCGCCCATCTTTGGTATATCGATAATAGGGATTCTCTAGGCAAAAATGTCGCCAAGAGGGAAAAGTTGCCAAATTTGGTGCTAAATCCATTAGCTGCCTTATTGGAGCTTTTTAATGCGTTTTTAAGGGGAAATTAGGCTATTTTAACGTGAAAACAAACTATAAATGCAGAAAATTAACATTTTATTAACTTACTAAGCCTTTTTGAAAGAATTTCTACAAAAAAAGAAGAAAAAAAAAAAAAAAAGAATTATTTTCAAATTTTCTACAATATTTTAGTTTAATTAGTTCTCTGAGCAACTATCTCTGCCATTTTCCAAGTGACAGCCACTTAATTTTTCAACACGATGACTTTTGAGATTCTGAATAAATTCCAACTATATCTGTGTACTTATCTCACAAATGCATTTGATACATTTGTCAACTTGGTCCACCAACTTGTTTCCAAGCACCGGCCACTTGAAAATTTTAAATTCACATAAAAAGGTATTTATGAACCAACTTGCTTGAAACTCCATATGTAAATATCCTACATAAATATTTCTACTAAGTCCATTAATAATTTGTTAGCCGCCATTTTGAAACAAAATGACGACTACTTGATAAGGAAACAGGAGGGTTCCCACGGTCCTTGAAAGTCCTTAAGAAGTACTTAAATTTCATTTTCTTTTTCAAGGGCCCTTGAAAGTACTTGAATTTTGTGCAAAGTCTTTGAAAATCCTTGAATTTTACATTCCAATAGATGGGCTTAGCGCGAATTCTGTCAAGGCTAAACTATCTTCATCTCCACATGCTCACACCATTGTCTAATATAATGATTTTGTCATAAAATTCTTATTTCATTGTCTTGCTTTTGCATACAGTTTCAATTTTTTTTTTTTTTTTTTTTTTTTGCCAGTCTTATACCTAATTGATGGACTGGTCATTAATTTTAAGCAGAAAGTGATTGGACCAGGACTCAAACCTAAAAACTTTGGGATAATCATAATGATTCCAAATCTTGAACTAATCGTTTTTTGATTTTTGTAAAAGTTAATGTGGTCAATCCATCAAAAATGTATTGTGAAAACAGGCTAAGTTATTCTATTTATTGAAATTTTATTTTTCCGACTGAGTGAAAATAATGGCTGGACCGGGAATCGAACCCCGGATCTTTGACTTACAAGGTCAATGCTCTACCACTGAGCTATCCAGGCCGACATCCCGGTCTGCATTACTCACTCAGATAACCTTTTTGGCAGAAACATCTCTGGTCTATCATTTAGATAGCTCAACAGAAAATAAGCCGCAGGTAAAGGAAAACACCATTAAACAATGGGAGAGAAATACAATTTTTTATTAAAATCACACAATTAACTGTGGAAGAAAATCATATTTATTGAAATTTTATTTTTCCGACTGAGTGAAAATAATGCCTGGACCGGGAATCGAACCCCGGATCTTTGACTTACAAGGTCAATGCTCTACCACTGAGCTATCCAGGCCGACATCCCGGTCTGCATTACCTGCGGCTTATTTTCTGTTGAGCTATCTAAATGATAGACCAGAGATGTTTCTGCCAAAAAGGTTATCTGAGTGAGTAATGCAGACCGGGATGTCGGCCTGGATAGCTCAGTGGTAGAGCATTGACCTTGTAAGTCAAAGATCCGGGGTTCGATTCCCGGTCCAGGCATTATTTTCACTCAGTCGGAAAAAATAAAATTTCAATAAATATGATTTTCTTCCACAGTTAATTGTGTGATTTTAATAAAAAAAAAAAAAAAAAATAAGTTATTCTAATTGTAAAAAAAATATTACTAACTAAAGTTTTGTATATATGCCTAGCGTTCTGCGATTTTCCCCTAGGCCTTGAAAAGTACTTGAAAAGTCATTGAATTTTTTTCTTTTTTAAGAGTGGGAACCCTGGAAAAAGAAATCAACCTACTCTTCCGAATAAAGTGCAAGGACTTTTTTTTTTTTTTTTTTCTGGTAATGTCCTAATAGTCTTTATTGCTTGAATAATAAATCAGCTTTAAATTTTTGTTGTTGTTTTTAGTTTTAAAAGGCTCTCTATAAATATAGTTTTCTATTTTTTGAGTTAAATATATTGTAACTATTGTATGCACAAACAACAGCATGGTAAGCTCAGTGTCACATGGGATTCACTCCACCTGTCATCACTCATATAACTACTTTGATACTTACTAAACTAACAGTCAAGGAAACAGCAATTTTCACGCATAAAAAGAAATTATATATATATATATAGAGAGAGAGAATGAAATTAATTTTGCTTATTTATCTATATCATCATTATATAAAGCGCAAAAAATTGTTTGTTTGTGGAGGGTAATCTCTGAAACTACTGAACCGATTTAAAAACTTCTTTTACTGACCGAAAGCTACAGTATGCCATATTGTTATAGGCTATATTTAATTTTGATAAAATAAATTTTAGTTTAAAATCTGAGCATTTTAATTAAAATCCCCATAGAAGCCGTAATAGAAATGGAAATAATGAAATATTAAAAAAATTAGCTGCTGCCAACATAAAAGAAACATTTACATATTCATTTCGTTTTTAAAATATCGACGTGAAAAGAAAAGAAATATATTTGCACGTGCATTAAATTGAAATTCATATAAAGCTTTTTTAATTGTTAAACTTACACGTTAAATCTGACGTCATTATAGAATTAAAAGTGTTTATTTTTCTAATAATTTAATTTGCTATGATATGATATAATATCTAAGCATCAATGTTTAAACCACGGAGTCTTTATTACTCCGTGGTTTAAACTGATGTGTGTAAACGAAATCGGAATTTAAAAATAAATAAATAAATAAAATAAAATAAAATAAGAAATTCTATTTTATAATATTATTTATTTTAATTTATATTTGTTGCCAAAAAGATTTACGAATTAATTTATTTTTAGACATATAATAAAATATATTTTCACGCGAACAATAATATTAAAAGTGAACTGGATTTTTTGTAAAAAAATAATAAAGATCGAGGAAAATTATTTCCCCATTTTAATCCCCATATTTGGATATAGATATGTATTAGTTATCATGTGCATCCGTTAGATTAAATTGTTTTTGTTGTAAAATTGATAAAATTGGAATTTTAAATTTCAAAACTCTAGAAAAAAAAAAATGGCAAATTTCCATATTCGATTGAAAACATAAACATTTCATTTCAAAGGATGATATTTACACAATAAACATCCAACTAATAAACTAATTAAAAGGGAAAGGATAAATATTCTATCATAATTTGAAGTCAAATTTGTTTTCAAATGTCTAAATACGGTATCTGATATAATATACTAATATGTTGCAGCGGAATAGATTTGATATCCGTCATCCTTGGCAGAAAAAAAAAATATCGCCAAATTATCTGGCGAATATAATTTAATTCCTTTCAAAAATCATGGTTATTTTAAAAACTTACATTAAGAGTGTAACGAATAATATGAAACAATATTTCGTACGATACATATTACGAAAATATACATCTGGCATGTATATTTTCGTATTACTTTTTGATCGCCAAATACAAAAAACGCCAAGGGTGACAGTTTTGAAATTTAAAATTAAAATTTTGTCAATTTGACAGCAAAATAACTCAATCTAACGCATGCATACAATAACTAATACATATCTATACCCAAATATGAGGATTAAAATCGGGAAATAATTCTTCTAGAATTTTAATTAAAAAAAAAAAAAAAATTTAATGAGCGATTAACATGGAAAATCTTTTTCTTGCATCCATGGGCGGTCAGTGATGTCACACTTCGCTTGCGTATTGAGATGTTTAAATTTATTTGGCGACTATTTTTAGCAACTAACAGTTATGGCAAGTAGCTCAATATACATAGCGCATACAGCCATTACTGAAATGTAAATAGCATTTAATTATTTGAGTTACATTATGTTGATTGGAAACCTATTTAATATACCTATGCTCTATAGCTATACTAATATAAAAAGAAGAAAGGTTTATATGCATATGTGGAGAACGATCGCTAGAACTAAAAAGCCGAGTGCTTTTTTTTTTTTTTTTTCTTTCAATAATCAAAAGTTACACTGTCTCTCTCTAAGTGCTAGAAGCTATAATAAATTTTGGTAAAATAAATTTTTAATTGAAAGTTTCAATATTTTAATTGAAAACAAAGCATAGATTTGATATCTATCGTCATTGGCGATTTTTGTATTTGGCGATCGAAAATCTGTAACGTAATCTGAAATACGAAAATCTGTATATTATCGTAGTAAATACGAGATGTATGTGTTTACTTCAATTACCCTACTACCGTAGGTAGTGGAAGTATTGTATAGGTTTTGGCAATTGGTCAGTGTGTGTGTATATGTGCACGTGTGTGTGTAATCTTCTGGCTGTCATATCTCCAAAACTAATAAAAATAGAACTACTAAACTTCACAAGTGATTCAGGTCTGGTGTACAGATAAATTTTCCAAATTTTCGTGAAAATTGAAAAACCGGAATTGGGTCATCGAAAACCAGAAATGGGACCGTAAGCCCATATTCAAAAACACCTCTAATGATTTTCTTCAAAGTTGCTGTATAAATAATATATTAGATGCCCTTTCGATTGAAAAGTTGCTTAGTTCAGGAAAATTGATAGGCGTCCTCTATAAACAGCTCAATTTCAGACTTCGCAAGTGCGTTCCTTTAAAAACGCCTGTACGGATTTTTTTCAAACTCGCCATGTTAACTTCCTATTAAATATCCTTTTGTATGTAATTATTGTTTTTAGGTCAATAATTGAGTATGCTAAGTTTTGGTAAAAGTTGGTATCTCAAAAACGGCTCTAACGTATTCTTGAAAATTTTTTCTTTAATCCAATTTAGATAACCTTTCTCAAGTATTACGTGCTTATTACAGGAATATTAACGGTCATCCTGATCAGGTAGTTCAGTTTTAGATCTCGGAAATTCGTGTTTAAAAAAATAACTATCCATTTTTTTCCCCTTATTTTTTAACTCGCTATGCAAACTCTGTTGTACGAGGGTTGCTATTTATATTTCTGGCTTTGGCAACAGTAAGTGTTGCTAGGCGACCGCAGACGATTTTAATCGAAAGTTTGATATTTTTAAACGTAAATTCAGCAGACAATTTACCATTATAGCTTTATTTGTGTTGTTGACAGTAAATTGAAAAGTTCTTCTCTTTCAAAAAATGGAATTGAATCGTGAAAATTTTCGTGCGATTATTTTTCATAACTTTCGACGTGGATTGTCAAGACAAGAGTGCTTCAATGAACTTAATTCTTTATACAGCGATAAAGCGCCATCCTACAGCACTGTAAAAAATTGGTATTACGAATTTAATCGTGGTCAATGTTCGATCCAGGACGAATCCCGTGCAGGTCGTCCAAAATCCGTTGTTGTGCCAGAAAAGATCGATGCTGTGCGTGAACTGATAAAGCAAGATCGTCATGTGACATACCGTGAGATTGAGGCGTCTTTGGACATTAGTATGACTAGCATCAATAAAATATTGCATGAATATTTGAGCGTAAAAAAAATTTGTTCGCGTTGGATCCCGCATAATCTGACAAACGCTCAAAAAAAGGCTCGTGTCGATTGGTGCAAGGAAATGTTGAAAAAATACGTTCAAGGTACATCAAAGGCTGTGTATAACATCTACACAGGTGACGAATCATGGATCTATGCATATGAGCCGGAAACAAAACAGCAATCAACTGTATGGGTCTTCCAAGGCGAGGCAAAACCAACAAAAGTTGTTCGAGGAAGAAGCTCATCAAAACAAATGATTGCCTGTTTCTTCGGCATTAACGGTCATGTGGCAACAGTGGCGTTAGAGCAACACAGGACGGTCAATTCTGAATGGTACACGACCATTTGTTTGCCAGAAGTCATCGGAGAAATTCGAAAAAAGCAGAAGAACAGGCGAATCATTCTTCATCATGACAATGCGAGCTCTCACACATCGACTCAAACAAATGTATTTCTGACTGAGCGAAAGATCGAACTGATGGGTCATCCGCCGTACAGCCCTGATTTGGCACCCAATGACTTCTTCTTATTCCCACACATCAAAAATAAATTACGTGGACAACGATTTTCGACCCCCGAAAAAGCGGTTGATGCATTCAAAACGCATGTTTTGGAGTTACCTCAATCGGACTGGAAAAAGTGCTTTGAAAATTGGTTCACACGCATGCAAAAGTGTATTGATCATCATGGAGAATATTTTGAAAAACAATAAAACCAATTTCGATCCTACATATTTGTTTTTTCATTATTAGGCCAGAAATATAAATAGCAACCCTCGTATGTGTCTTTATACGTGTATCAAGTTTCTCTTACTCGAAAATCTCAAAAAATGCAAGTAATATCTCCAAAAAATTGTATATATTACGTGTAAAAGTGGGTAATGGAAGTCGTGTGGTTGTTTCACACCAGATTCTGTAATAGTATATATTGTACGAATATTGTTTCATATTATTGATTTCTCCTTTAATATACATTATTAAAATAATAATCAATTATGGAAATAATTAAATATATTTGCGAAATGAACAAATAAATAATAATTAAAGCTATTATGACGTCAATTTTATCAAAAACATTTTCATGTCATAGGTTTATTTTTCAATATTTTTTATTCATGAGTAAAGAAATGTTTCTTTTTATGAAATAAATAAATAAATAAATAAATAGCATTAAGTAAAAATTGCCAACATTTAACAACTAATTAAAAAAAATAATTGTAAAATTATATTTTGACTTTCCAGTTAATAATATTGCCAGACTATCTATATTAATAAAATCAGACTTTTGTCTGTAAATTTGTCGGAATCAAAAAATTTTGCGATATCTTCACGTTTCACACCCCATGAAAGCCGAAAATGGCTTCAGAAAATTTTGCCTGTGTGTGTGTGTGTGTCATCGTGTCCGAATGTCGCTTTTTTTGTCCGGGCATCACTTGAGAACGGCTGGACGGAATTCAACGACCCTTGGCAGGAACTTAGGTCTTCACCCAACTTAAAATTATATCTATCAACTTTTCGGAAATTCCCCCCCCCCGTTCCCCCCCTAGGGGGTAAAAGACTAAAACACGTTTGTCCGGGCATCACTTGAGAACGGCTGGACGGAATTCAACGACGCTTGGCAGGAATTTAGGTCTTCACCCAACTTAAAATTATATCTATCAACTTTTCGGAAATTCCCCCCCCCGTTCCCCCCTAGGGGGTAAAAGACTAAAACACGTTTGTCCGGGCATCACCCGAGAACGGCTGGACGGAATTCAACGGCGCTTGGCAGAAACTTAGGTCTTCACCCAACTTGAAATTATATCTACAGAAATTTTCAAAATTATGATTAGTGTTTAAATTGTGTGTAAAAAACGCCTGCGCATGCGCCATAAATATTTTTTCCCTAAAATGCTTTGAATGGAAAAATAAAATATAAAAATAATTTTTTAAGTAAAGACTTTTGTATTCGCGTGATTCGCACTACAAATTATGAAAAGATTGAAATGAAGTGTTGCCATCTAAGTTTCATACTTTAGTTAATTTTAAAAAATCTAATTGTCGTATCGAAAAACTGTTTACACCCCAGGATTCAGAAAAATCACCTCTTTCATTTGGTACTGAATTTGTAATGATAGGTCTGATATTTCTAATTTATTTTTCCCTTTATCCGTTTTTCCGTTGCCACTTAAATTTCATACTTTAGTTATTTTTTAAAAATCTAATTGTTGCATCGAAAAACTGTTTGAACCCCTGGATTCAGTAAAATCGCCCCTTTCATTCGGTATCAAATTTATAAATATAGGTCTGATATTTCTAATTTATTTTACCCTTTTTCCGTTTTCAACCCAGATTCGATATGGAACAGCTTTAGTATTGGATCTCTTTGGCAAAATTTGAAATTCGGCACCGAAGTAGCTCGGACGTTTCTCGCCAAGATCTTTAATTGCACAATTCAGATAGCCAATTCAGTTCATCGCAAAAATGGCTTAAAATATTTAAAGTCACCAAAGGGTTCCGATACTTAAGCTGTGCTTTTTGTATTTATTAGTGCTAGAGGCCTATTTCAGTCGGTACAGTTGTCGAATTTTTATAGGTCACTCTTAATTAGTGCTAGAGGCTTATTTCAGTCGGTTTATTGAATGGGGATTTATTGAATGAAGTCCCCCCAAGGCACAACTTTGACATGAGTCCCCCCCCCCGGCCCAACTTTGACATGAGTACCCCCCAAGGTACCCCTATTTCAGTCGGTACAGCGTTGTCGAATTTTTAGAATACACTCTAAATAGTGCTAAGTGCCTATTTCAGTCGGTTTATTGAATGGGGATTTATTGAATGAAGTCCCCCCAAGGCACAACTTTGACATGAGTCCCCCCCCCCAAGGTACCCCTATTTCAGTCGGTACAGCGTTGTCGAATTTTTATAATACACTCTTAATAGGGCTAAGGGCCTATTTCTGTCGGTTTATTGAATGTGGATTTATTCAATGAAGTCCCCCCAAGGCACAACTTTGACATGAGTCCCCCCCAGGAACAACTTTGACATGAGTCCCCCCAAGGTACAACTTTGACATGAGTCCCCCCAAGGCCCAACTTTGTTATGAGTCCCCCCCCCCCAGGCCCAACTTTGACATGAGTCCCCCCAAGGCCCAACTTTGACATGAGTCCCCCCCAAGGTAAAACTTTGACATGAGTCCCCCCCAAGGTAAAACTTTGACATGAGTCCCCCCCCCAAGGCACACCTTTGACATGAGTCCCCTCCAAGGCACACCTCCCCCTCATTGGGAAAAAGAGAAAAAACGTTGTTTTGCGGCTATAAGACAGTTTGGACTTCCAACGTTATTTGTTACAATATCTGCAGCTGAAACACATTGGTTTGATTTAATGAAAACTTTATCATGGAATTTAGATCGTCACGAATTAACTAAAGAAGAATTTGTCGATATTAACAAGTTTAGCAGTAGGCCTCTGGCACTAAATTAAAATCTGTCAATGTCAGATTTTCCTGTTTTAAATAGTGAAAAAATGTCGTGTCTGTATAATTTTTATTTTTTTATTATTATTATTTTTTATTTATAATACTGTCTATTAAAGACTTCTGTGGTCACGAAATTTGGTGCGTAAATTGTTTGTATGCATCCGGCACTTATTGTAACTGCATTTCACGAAAAAACATGTTTTTCCGTTTGAATTCGCTTTGAATTATCTTAGAATGGCGAATTTTGGTGTGTGGATATTGATTAAGTGTACGCATTATGTACATTAGTGGGATTTTGCAAAACTTCTAACTCACCCGCTGAGGGTGGGGAAGTAAGAAGTGGGTAAGTTGTGCCGAAGACAGTGGGGACCCAGACTCCTAACATTGGGAGCAAGAAAACCTCTACCAATCACAGCGAGAACTTAGGTTATTAATAAAAATATGGCATTTTGACAAATCATTTAAGTTTAACGTCCAGCGAAGCGGGCAAAGCCTGCTAGTAACATATAAACTGATATATTTCTTGATTTTTTACATATCAATCCATCTTTAACTAAAATTTGTTCATCAGTGCGAAGCCGGACGGGTCAGCTAGTATAAAATAATTTTTATAAATGAAAAACAGATTTTTTTTTTTTTTTTTTCCCTTGGAAGATAAAAATATTTGAGCATTTTTTTTTTTTTTTTTTTAATGATTGAAATACACATTTATTTTCAGTGCTATATATGACTACATGGGGACCAACAAATCTTCATATGCATTTATCTGCCATTGAGGGTAAGCCAAGGCCTCGTGATCACATTCATTGAAAAAGAGCCCTGTGCATGTGCACTTAAAATTAATTAATGGAAACATGATCATAAATCTGACTTTAATTGAAATACTTATTTATGTGTGTTTCGTTTCAGTACTTATTTCATATATAAAATTTAAAATGTAATCTTTTATTTTCACTTCATTTGATACATTCTCAGTTGATATTGCAGGAGTTTTGAACAAAACTAATAAAATATATTGCAGTTCTCTGTGTGTTGTCTCTCTAAAACTAGGGTTGTTTTTCAGGGGGTCTATCGTGTTTTATTTCACTTCTTGGTGTTTAATTCGATATGCACTGCTCAAAACAGTTAAATGAATATTGTAAGTCTTACATAAAATAATGATATAAACGAAATTTGTTTAGCAGTAAAAGGAAGAAGAGAGTCACAAATGCAAATTTTTCTCATTTTCAAACTTCGGAATATGCCGATTTTGAGTTTGATTGACGTCAAAAACGACGCTTTAGTGGCAGCGAATGAAATTTGACTTTCAACTTAATGAAAGACAAAGTGGAAAAGAACTATCGATATTCAGTAAGTGCGTTGTTTCGATCGGTGTGATGCCTCAACGAAGTCACTTAATTGATTCAGAAGTTTGGAGAGTTGTTGATCTGTTGGGGAAGGGGGGGGGGGCAAACACAAGATGAAGTAGCAGAAGCCACTGGAGTTTAACAAAGTGTGATTTACAGTATCTGGAACCGTTTTTTGGAGACTGAAAATGCAAGCCGAAACCCATGGCATGGTCGTAGACATGCGACGAAGACCGATATTTCACGGTCAGAGACACTGAAATATAAATGTCATTATGCCACAACAATTTCGCTCGTCTATTGGCACCACAGTTTCGATTCAAACTACGCTGTAAAAAAATTTTGTAAAATTACAAAGAATATCCCTCATTTTGTGATGTGATAAAATCACGCATTCGTGCTGTAAAAAATTTTCAAGCAAAACGTGCTGTTTTTTTACATTCACTATGGCGTCAAAGAGTCATGTGACACAGATGCGCCAATGACCTTCAAACATGAACTAAAACTTTTAAATGTTTGTTATGTTACGCCACGCCTTTTGCTATCATAAACGGAAAACGCAAAAAAATGGAGGAACGAAGCCACAATTAGGATTCATATTTTAAAACACAAAATTTTAAACAAGTAAGTTATAATTGTTTTAATTTTGATTTTATTTCTTCTCTTTTTTAATTCTGTCAATATAAGTTTGATAAGTGTCTGCGTTTTATTAATAAAATTTAATCTTATTTAAAAGCTCTGTCTTATGAAACTGTATTTTAAATTATGAGCATTAAAATTTCCAACACAATAATTATTTCCGAATTAATTATTATTATTCCGAAATAAAACTATTAAACTCCAACATTTTCAGACTAATTTATTTTAAAAATGATTTAAATTACTATTACCTATTGATGATGAAAAATGATGTATTAGTTTTTAATTCTGAAAAATATTATGGCATTTAAAATAGAACATTATTTAATAAATATTCAATATGAAATTTTTGTACGTTTTTTAGTATTTCATTACTTTTTAGTTTAGTTTTGTTTCTTTCAAGTTTCCTTTATAAATTGTATGCATTATGATTATATTTTATTTCTTAAATTTTGTTCGCTTTTTAGGATAATTTCGTTGTAGTTTGTTACGTAGAATGTATTGATAAAGTTTTTATTTCTTGTTTATTTTGTAAAATTAATATATTTGCTAAAATTGTACAGATATATGTATGCTACAAAATGTAGTTTAATAAAGCATTGGAAAACGGTCATTTTAATTTTCATGCGTTCTAAAAGATATTAATTATAAGTTTTAATTATTTGATGTACTTATTAAATATAATGCTTCTAATTTGACTATTTTTTTAAATATTTCTTTAGTGAATTAAAAATTTATGCATTATTATTATTATTATTATTATTTTAATAGTAATAGCAATATAAGTTGTTAATAAAACACTTATTATTATTATTAAAAATAATAATTCCAAATCTGAAACTTCTATGCACGAACGCAGGATTGTTTCTGGTGTCACGTTCCCTCCATATGAAAATATAACTATTATCAGGATGAAGAGGAAAACGGGATTCGTCAGAGAAAAGAATATTGTACATTCATTTCTCCTCCAGTTCACATGCTGTGCTGCCCACTCATTGTGGGCGAGACGGTGCCTTACTGTTAACGTAACACATACCATTTTTCGGTCATACCATTGGTCGGCAAGCATACAACCCTACAGCGTTAAGCTGGTTTCGTACAGTTCGAATCGAAATTGTGGTACTAGTATCCGAGCGGAGGTGTTGAAGAAGAATGTCATTCATATTTCTGTATATATGAGCCGTTAGCGTTAAATATCGATCTTCATTGGGAGTTGTTGCACATAGACAAGCATTCCCTGGTCGACATTTCAAATCTCCAGGGAACAGTTCCAGAGCCTGGAAATTACACTTTGGGGAACTCCAAATGGGTTCTTCTACTTACAGTCGGCTGCAAAATTATTCGAGCACTAGCAATAATCCTTGACAAAAAAAAGTACTTTTAATACAGCTTTGTTAAATAAATCCTTGTCGAGTCATGTTCTTAATCAGTCTAAGAACATGATTCGACAAGGATTTACTTAGCAAAACAATCTTAAGTGTACTTTTTAAACATAGGAATTATTGGCTAGTGCTCGAATAATTTTGCAGTCGACTGTAGACTTGTGTTTAGCACCCCTATAACCATAGACTTATTATAAGAGTGGATGGGACAATGGCAACCTTTTTCAGTGGCAAAGATAACTCATAAAAAGGTCATGTGAATGTTGATCTACAGAAAGCCAAACTAGCCAATATTGAAATTTACGCGCCATGCTCTAAACTTTGCTTTTTATTAAGCGGACGATATTTTCCCTTTTTCTTTGAAAGTTCTTTTTAAAATTTTTATTTCACTTTGAAAGTTAGATTGTTTTGAATTAAAAAAGAATTTTATAGCAAGAAATAGTAATTAGATGTACTTTAAAAACCCTAGAAGTTATGTAAAATAAGGATTTTATTTCACAGGTAAGATTCTTTTTAATATTTTATTATTTCGTTCTTTTTAAGTAATTATTTTCATAAAATGCTTATAATTGCTATACTTATTTCTCTAAATTGAATTAGTTTAGATATATTATACCTTATATTATTTCAAAAATGTCCATAATTATTTATGAGAGTTAAAATGAGTATAGACAAACCAAAGTTATAAAAACTTTTTGAACTTTGTTAGATGTTAATAACAAGGTAAAAATAAATTTCAGCAGCTATAATATTTTACACTAGTTTTACTTGTTGTATCTCTTAATAATAATAATAATAATAATAAATATATTCATTTTCAAAACAAAAAATTGCCAATGACGCTATAAATGCCAAAAACGGTAACCTTTTTCAACATCACATGGTTTCATCTTTGCACCTTTTCTTATATTCCCTTAATAATGGAATGCTCCGTTCACTCTCATAATAGGTCTATGCCAATAACCGACCAAGAACGCTCCAAGCTTCTGAATCGGTTACATGATTTCATTGATACATCACATTCATCGAAACAATGCACTTATTGAATGTTTATCATTATTTCCGCTTTGTTTTTCATTATGTTGAAAGCCAAATTTCCTTCGCTCCCGCTAAAGCGTCATGTTTGACGTCGAACTAAAAATTTGCATACTCCGACGTTTGAAAATTAGAAAAATTTGCCTTTGTGACTCTCTTCTTCCATTTTCTGCCAAAGAAGTTTCGCTTATATCGTTATATAAGACTTACAATATCCTTTAATTGTTTTTAACAGTGTAGATCACCAGTTCTGTTTCTCAATATCTTTCAAGGTATCATAGGTAACTGCTGGTTTTGGATTAGGTCTTTTTTGAGCTTTGAATGTTGACTTATAAAACTGGTAGAAGAGGTACAGTATCAGAGGAACTATGAGCATTTCTACAATGGTGCTGAACAATCCAGTACTGCAACCTAATACAGGAGCCACCACAGTCACAAGTAGAATTATCAGTATGAACTGGACCTGTAAATATATGAATTAATTACAAACTATTTCAACTTCTATGCATTAGATATCACTTTTATTCATATGTATTAAAAACATTATAGGGTGACCAAGCAAGACCACCCACATGAAGTCTGTACAGCTAGAATCTTTGCTTGGATCAAGGTTCTGATTTTGTTACATAAAAAAAAATCTCCAAAAACTATATCTCTATGACAAATTGTTTTCGAGAAAAATGCAAAAGAAGAAATATAACGTCATATCCATCGTGCGGAAGAAACTTTATTGGAAACATTAACATGAGCAGAGTTGAAGCTTTTCAGGGGCTACCACTGAATTCAGGGTTTTAAACATTTTACTCTCTCTCTGAATTCCATGCTAAATAATTTTATTTTTATAGAAAATTCTCATTTTGAATGTCTAATTGGCCCTCAAATATTATATATTAAGAAATTTCCAAATATCACTTTTTATACGTATAAATGTTCCACCCCTGCATCAGCATTTGCATATGTTTATACATAGGAAGATGTTCAAGATGTCCACCATGCATGTGCATGCCATAGAATAACTGTGTGTACACGCTGTATGTTTAGTACGATTAAGTACACGTCGCAATATTCACGAGTGGAGTACATTATCTTGCAAAGATTATTGGTATCTATCAGAGTAGATGCAGCCTTTTATATACATACTAGCAGGCTTTGACCGCTTCACTGGTCATTATATTGAAATGAATTCTCAAAATACCATATCATTTATAATAATAAAATCACTGAAATCAGTCAAAATATAAGTTAAGGATCCCACTCGCCAAAGGTCGAGTCTGGAGCCCCAATCCTTTCGGCAGCGCCTTACCTGCTTTTTACTCTTGCTCCCTCGCTGGTAAAGCTGAAAGTTTTGCAAAATCCTATCAATGTGCATACTGTATACATTTTAATCAACGCCCACACAGCAAAATTCGCCAATATAAGGTATTTGAAGAAGATTTAACCTTGAAAATGTTTCTTTTGCACCGTCAGCCCCAAAGGGGGGGGGGGTATTTTGCAGAATCCCTTTATAGAGCATGTTGCATACACATACCTAATCGACACATAAAAAACCGAGACCCTGAGGTTACTTAAAGCAGAGTTGTGTTTTAAACGTGTTTTTGTGTTTTTACTCCCCCCCCCATCCCGCTCTTAAAGGAGGGAATTTAGAAAACTATCTTTATACTATATGTTTGATACATATAACCGACTCGCATATAAAAAATCTCCATCCTAAGATAATTTAGTGGAGAGTTACGCATGGATACATGCTTTTTGCCCCCCAACCCCACAAAGGGTGGTAGGGTGGAATTTCACAAAATCCGTTTGAAGTGTGTGATGAGTACGCAAAAGCAGCCCACACATCAAAAATTGCCATTCTAAGATAATTTGGAGCAGAGTTACGCATGGAAACATGTTTTTATGCAACCCCCAACATTCGAGTGTGTGGGTAGGACGAAATTTCAAAAAATCCCTTTGTAGTGTGTGCGTTAAGTACGCATAACAAATCGACATATCAAAAAATCGCTTTTCTGAGATAATTTGGAGCATAGTTACTCTTAAAAACGTGTTTTGTCCTCCCCCCCCCCCCCCCGCCCGTACAGGGAAAAGGGAAAATTTCTCAAAATCTCTTTATAGTGCGTATTGAGAACGCATAACCAGCTCGCATATAAAAAATCGCCATTTTAATATAATTCGGAATAGGATGGAAATATGCAGAGTTACTCTTAAAAACGTGTTCCCCCCTCTCGTACAGGGGAAATGGGAAATTTTGTAAAATCCATTTATATTGCGTACTGGGAACGCATATCCAGCCCGCATATATAAAATCTCCTTTTTAAGGTAGTTCGAAACAGAGTTACGCATGGAAATTGTATTTTTTTTTCCTCACCCCTAAAGGAGACAGGGTGGAGCTTCAAAAAATCCTTATGTAGTGTGTGCCTTGAGTACGCATAACTAATCGACATATCGGCAAATCAACATATCAGGAAAATATCGTTATCCTGAGATAATTTGGTGCAGAGTTTCCCTTAACCCTTTATCTACTGCATTATGATACAGACAAAAATTGTGTTCGAAACATATATTTTTAGTTACTAAAGTGCATTATTTAAAGATATATATGCTAAAAATTATGCATATCACCTCATCATAATAAATAATGAGAATTTTGTGAGGTCGCACTTTAGTGTATCACTGGTACATAGTGATCGAAAAAATTATTTCGACATGAAAAAAGTGTAGAGAAATATTTACTCTTTATATTCCTCATATTTTTTCTAAGATTAGTGGGAAAGCATAATCAACCCTTACATAAAAGTTAATTTTACTGAGATAATTTGAAGCAAAGTTATGCTTGGAAACGTGTTTATTGCACACACACCCCACCCCAAGGGGGAATATCGCAAAATCCCGTTACAATGGGTGTTGGATACACGTAAATAAGCCACTTACTGAAATTTGTGACCTCAGCTCCTATAGATTTCCCCGGACGAATTTAGCGCTAAAAGGGGCGATCGAATTTGCCCCCTCGTAACTCCTCCCTAAAATCGAGAATCTCAAAGAAACCAAAAATGAGTTTTTGGAAATATCCTCAAGAAGACGCTTGGCGGTTTTGTACATCTGTGTCCTATTATGGTAGAGTTCTACTCGGAAATCACTATTTTGCTAAATTTGCCTCCAAAAATCGTTTTTTCCCCTCCCCTCGCTTAAAAATTCCAAAATCGCAGAAAATGATTTTTTTGTACTCAAGTCTATTCGTCCCATCTGCAATTTCTTCAGTGTGAAGTAATTTGGAGCCGAGTTATACTTATAAAGGTGTTTTTGTCTTCTGCCTCCACAGGGGGTGGGGGGGTATGGCGAGATATTTCGCAAAATCCCGTCTTAGGGAGGGGGGGGGGTCAGAATCCTAAAACTAACCTGGTCACCAAAATTTGTGACACGATCTCCCATAGAATCGTCCCGGCTGTGTTCAGTTAGTGAAGTCAGTGGATGTGTTTTATATATATAATAGATGATTTAAAGGCCGGCTTGACATCATGGAATAGCGCATGCATACAAGCCTCGATATGCGTAGAGGTTATTTCTAATATTTTATTTCGAAAACCTACACAAATGCTAATGTTGATGTTTCCAATATATACCTATATATTATATTTTTTTTCTTTAATTGCACCGGTTATATCGTCATAATTCATCTTTCACATTTTTCCTCGAAAACTATTTGTCCTAGAGATATAGTTCTCATTTTATTTTACTCCAAGTGAGACATCTGGATGTGTAGAATTTGGATGGTCTTGCTTGCACACCCTGTATATTAATTTAACCCTTTAACGTTCATACCGTACTTTTCTTCGCAAAATCTACATATTAATTTGAAAGGTGTTTTGTCTGTGTCCACTAAATTGAAATAACGGCTAGGTGTAAAAATTTGGTTGAGGTGTCTAAAAAAAGGTTTTGGTCTGTAGATGTGTCATCAAAAGAGAAAAATAAAAATAAGTCGAACAGTTCCCCCCTCCTGGGGGGGGGGGGGTTTAAAAACACGTTAGCGAGTTTAACTCAGCTCCAAATTACTTCACGGTGAAAAAGTTGTACATGTGGGAACTAGACTCGAATACTAAAAAATCAATTTCTGTGATTTTGGAATTTTCGACTTTAAAGGGAGAAAGTAATTGATTAAGCTCAGCTCCAAATTACTTCACGGTGAAGAAGTTGTACATGTGGGGACTAGACTCGAATACTAAAAAATCAATTTCTGTGATTTTGGAATTTTTATTTTAAAGGGAGAAAGTAATTGATTAAGCTCAGCTCCAAATTACTTCACGGTGAAGAAGTTGCACATGGGGGGACTAGACTCGAATACTAAAAAATCAATTTCTGCGATTTTGGAATTTTCGATTTTAAAGGGGGAAAGTAGATTTGGAGGGGGGAAATTAGTTTGAGAGAGAAATCCGTTCTAGACCCACACATGTAACACCCCATTTTAAAGGTCTTGACATTTCATGTTGATTGGGGATGTTTGTATACAATATAGGGGCCCCCTGGTGGTGAAAAATGGAATTAGGGGATTTTGTACTAGGTTCTATCATGTTACACCTTATTTTAATGGTCTTGGTATTTCCTGACTGTTGGTGATGTTCGTACAGAACACAATGTTTCCCCTGGCGATGGAAAGTGCAACTAAAGGATTTTGCAGTTGACGCCACCATGTGACACCTTATTTGAAAGGTCTTGGAAATTCAAGACGGTAAGTGATTACGGTTTTAAAATTTCATGTTGATTGGAGATGTTTGTACACAGTATAGGGCATCCCCTGGTGGTGAAAAATGGAACTAGGGGATTTTGCAGTAGAGCATATCATGTTACACCTTATTTTAAAGGTCTCGGTATTTCCAGACAGTTGGTGATGTTCGTACTGTACCCCCTGGCGGTGGAAAGTGCAACTAAAGGATTTTGCAGTTGACACGACTATGTGACACCTTTTTTGAAAGGTCTTGGAAGTTCAAGGCGATTGGTGACATTCGTATACAACATACTGCGCCTCCTGGTGGAGGAAAGTGGATTTTGCAGCGTGTGCGTAGCATGCCTGCTATACGGTGCCGCAGCCACAGGCAGCGGAAACACGAGTCAGAGGTTCGTTCGGTTGAAGGTTAATTTTTGAGAATTTTTTCATATTATTAGCGGCATATACGCTGCCGCAGGCACCGGGATCACGAGCCCGAGTTCCGTTCTGTTTGAGGTTTTTTTTTTTTTTTTTGTTACAGATGATTATTTTTTTCGTGATGCTTTCATTAAAAAATAGAAATTCAAACAAAATCGAGTTAAAGATATAAAATCGAACAAATTTAAGGTTCATTTAAGGTTATTATCATGAGCCAGGGCATTGCCGGGCGGGTTCGTCCGGTTCCAGGTTAAGTTTTGGGAATGTTTTTATGCTATTAGTGGCCCGCGTATGCGCTGCCGCAGGCACCGGGGTCACAAAGCAGAGTTTCGTTCGGTTCGAGGTAATTTTTTTGTTACAGCTGATTATTTTTTTCGTGATGCTTTTATTTAAAAATAGAAATTCAAACGAAATCGAGTTAAAGATATAAAATCATACAAATTTAAAGTTCATTTAAGGTTATTACAATGGGCCCGGGCAACGCCGGGCGGGTTTGATCTGTTCCAGGTTAATTTTTGGGGATTTTTTCATGTTATTAGGCGGCCCGTGTATGCGCTGCCGCAGGCACCGGGGTCACAAGGCAGAGTTTCGTTCCGTTCGAGGTAATTTTTTATTTGCAGCTGATTTTTTTTTTGCGTGATGCTTTTATTTATAAACAGAAATTCAAACAAGATCGAGTTAAAGATATAAAATCACACAAATTTAAGGTTCTCATTTAAGGTATCATGGGCCCAGGCAACACCGGGCGGGTTCGTTCGATTCCAGGTTAATTTTTGGGAATTTTTTTTATGTTTTTAGCGGCCGGCGTATGCGCTGCCGAAGGCACCGGGATCACAAGGCAGAGTTTCGTTCGGTTCGAGGTAATTTTTTTGTTACAGCTGATTATTTTTTTTGTGATGCTTTTATTTAAAAATAGAAATTCAAACGAAATTGAGTTAAAGATATAAAATCATACAAATTTAAAGTTCATTTAAGGTTATTACAATGGGCCCGGGCAACGCCGGGCGGGTTTGATGTGTTCCAGGTTAATTTTTGGGAATTTTTTCATGTTATTAGGCGGCCCGTGTATGCGCTGCCGCAGGCACCGGGGTCACAAGGCAGAGTTTCGTTCGGTTCGAGGTAATTTTTTATTTGCAGCTGATTTTTTTTTGCGTGATGCTTTTATTTATAAACAGAAATTCAAACAAGATCGAGTTAAAGATATAAAATCACACAAATTTAAGGTTCTCATTTAAGGTATCATGGGCCCAGGCAACACCGGGCGGGTTCGTTCGATTCCAGGTTAATTTTTGGGAATTTTTTTTATGTTTTTAGCGGCCGGCGTATGCGCTGCCGAAGGCACCGGGGTCACAAGGTAGAGTTTCGTTCGGTTCAAGGTAATTTTTTTGTTACAGCTGATTATTTTTTCGCGATGCTTTTATTTAAAAATAGAAATTCAAACAAAATCGAGTTAAAGATATAAAATCATACAAATTTAAGGTTCATTTAAGGTTATTACCACGGGCCTGGACAAGGCCAGGCGGATCAGCTAACATGTAGTCTTAGTATTAAACGAAATAGAAAATAGATAGCAATTGTTTATTTGGAGTCAGTTTGACATCACATTGACAGTACTTTGTAGAAAGCGATATCATATATAGTATTTCTATTTATAAGCATTTTTCGACTTTCTTTTCTTTAAGTGAAATGTCGTAAATTATATTAGGTGTTTTAATTTGAAATGCATTTAAATAATGATGTGACGATTTTTGAAATATTATGGTCAATAAAATGATCGTCGAATTTGACTGGTTCCAGCTAGTAGTTAAACTAATTTCAAAAATTGCTACTAGATGCACAGCTGATCATAAAAAAAAAAAAAAAAAAAAAAAACTTTGCATTTTTAATTTTAAAAAAAGTTTTGGTTTGAAACATATATTTGTTAACCTGCTTAAATTTAAATACCGTAAAAGTACCCCCCCCCCCTAGTTTAATCGCCCCCTCTGTTTTTAACATGAATTTCGTTTTTCTTAAAATACCGATTAAATGCCCCCTTACACTTAGCAGCAGACTCCATATGAATAGAAGACCGTTTTTTGGATACTTATTTATTTAAGATTTGCCTTTGAAAATATAAACATTTATTTGTTTATAATAAACTAGCAGTAATACCCGGCGTTGCCCGGGTTGATCTATAGATACCGAATTGTGTATGCATTCTCTCAAGTTATTAAAAAAAATAATAATAAATCTTCATTACTGTATGGTACCCATAGAGATGTTTAAAAAGACGAAAGTATTGATAAGGATGGTTTCCCCAACAGGAGAATAGGCTCAGATTTCCGAATCTTAGATGTACAGGTTTCCATGCGACCTTAAATGTTTCTTAAATCTTAGGACTTGAGCCTAAGAATTAAAACAATGTTAGGAGGTACTGTACTCCACTCATTACCTCTTTAAAGGCGGGTGTCCCCCCGAGCCCCAAGGTTGTCTTTTTTTAACTGCAAAAATGCTGCAGGCTTGTAAAAAAAAAAAAAAAAAAAAAAAAAAAAAAAAATTACTTAAAGTAATAAAAAAATAAGCAAAAAAGATTAATCAAATTGCATGTAAGGAAAATTCCACGTAATGTTGTAGTATTAAAAAAAAAAAAAGCAAATATCCGAAGACAAATTGTGTATGTGGCATATTTTGAACTGAAAAAATGCTACAGGCTCGTTAAAAAATAGTGCTTAATGATTAAAAACCCCAAATATTAATAATAAAAAAAATTATAAATCTGGCAACCATGGTTTTCGGAGGTATATTTCCTGAGTTAATAAAAAAAAAAAAAAAAAAAAAAAAAAAAAGTTAAATATAAACAGTTTGTAAACACACTAAGAGGGATTTGGTTTTTAATTGTCCAAGGCCAAAAACCAGATAAAAAACAATAAAACACTTCTTGATTTTCAAAATACAAATTTTGCGAGTTTAGATTCAGAATACACATTTGAAAGTTCCATGTAAATTTCAATGTAAATACTGTCGTCATGAAGGAAAATGAGTCTAAAGTACTTCTTTATATACAACATTGGTTGTTTTCCCAGAAGGACAATAAACGAAAAGTTTGTTTGCTGCTCCTACTCTTGAACATCCTACATACAATTGACCATGAGCAAAACAATCCTCCTGTAATTGTAGGCCAACAACTTGCAATGTCTGTCCCTGCGATTTGTTTATAGACATTGCAAAACTTAATATTACTGGAAATTGTAAACGCTTACACTGAAATGGCAGATCTGAAGTTATTAAAGGTATTCTAGGAATAAATATAATTTCCCCTTTGCCACAACCAGTTTGAACTTGTGCTTGCATGACATGAAGATGTAAAGCCGTTATTATTAATCTTGTACCATTACAGAGCTTAGGTTGATCTAAATTTCGTAAAAGTATTATAGGAGCTCCAACTTTAATCGTAGCGTATGAGGAGGCAGTCCTGGAATATCTAAAGAATTGAGGAACTCCGTAGGGTAGTTGACAACTTCATTTTCATCCATGACTGTATCTACAGAATTGTATATTGTAGGATCACCTGGAATCTTTTGCAAAAGCTGTTCGTTGATGGAATGAACTGTAACATTCTTTGGTGCCAATATCGCTCTTTCACACAACCAGGATACGTCTTTGTAGTGGTGTATAAAATTTGGAAATATCTTTTCTGTTAATTCAGAAACACTTGTAACTACTGTGCTAATTGAAGACATATTAATCTTGTTCTGAGAATCGACAGGTGTTTTTCCTTCTCCAAGTTGTAGTAAATTGTCAGCAAATAATCCAGAATGTTGATCACCATAAATTCTTGCTCGCATGTTAATTGTAAGTTTGAAGACTAACATGTTTCCACAAAGAGGAGGATTTAAGGCATGCTCTAATTTCATCAGCTTTAGTGCCCTTAGGAATGACTGGGAGAGTCTGACGAAAATCTCCCGATAAGACAACAGTTAAACCCCCCATCAAATGATTGTTGTTTCTCAAATCTTGTAGAGTTTTGTTCAATGTTTCTAATGCTCTTTTATGGGCCATTGTACATTCATCCCAGACTATAAGTTGACATCTTTTAAAAACCTCTCCCATGCCAGAATTTTTGGTTATTTTACAAACAGCTTCATCATTTGTAGCTAAATCCAAAGGAAGTTTAAATGTTGAATGAGCTGTTCGACCTCCAGGCAACAATGTAGCAGCTATGCCGGAAGAGGCAACTGCTACAGCAATTTTATTTTGTTTTCGCACATTGGCCAATAATAAGTTAGTCACAAAAGTTTTTCCTGTACCACCTGGAGCATCTAAAAAGTAAATGGCTCCAATCTGATCTGAGATACTGTTCACTATCGTTGAGTAAGCATTTCTCTGATCTGGGAGTAACTTGGGCTCATTTTCATTTATATATCGAGATAAAGAGCTGATGTCATAGGAAGTTTCTCTTATAATTTCTGTAGGTACACTGGTAACTTGTGTTCTATTTGTCTGTGGTAGACCAAACGAAGTTAACTGTGGGCCATCCATCGATGCTATTGTATCTTCTATTTCAATTAAAGCTCTGTTGTACATTTCATCTGTGTAAACTACTTGAAAAGTAGGGTTTGCAAGTTGCGCTTGGTGCTTAAAATCTTCTGTCAAATCATCTTTGTATTTGTTCCATAGTTCTGAAGGGCTTCCTACATCACAGGTTTTCAGTAGAATAGAAAATAAATGTCTTAAGCGCTTTGGCGATTGGCATATGGCTGCTTCTCTTAATGTAGCATCCCACTGGTTATCATTTTCAAGCAATCCACGTCTGTAGCAAGCTTCTCTAAATGTTTGACAAATAATGCCATCAACTGTTCTAAGATCTTCAAAATTTTTAGGGCCTTGAACTTGGTGGAGCAACAGTCTTAAAAAAAAACATTCATGCTGGCTTGGATGAACAGTAAAAACTCTACCCAAAGCATTGTCGAATTTAACATCTGGATAACCTTCAACTGGATTTCCTCTTTTTCTTCTACTCCATTTTTTATTGTTCCATGTGTAATAAGATAGCAATTGGTGATAGAGTAAAGTTTGAGCAAACATATCCTCTTGGCATAATTTAAAGAAAGCAGTGAGAGTGGTTTCTCTAGGAGCCACAGCTTGTTGCGCAGCTGTTTTATTAGTAAAGTAAACTCTTTGTCCATTTTCTAAATGGACTGCTAATTGCTGGACTGCGGGATACCTTTCATGAATAGGGAAAGAAAATATTCTCCAGAAGGCTTCATTGCTGCTTATGTAACGACCTTGTTGAAAAGTAGTAACTTCATCATGCACAGTGTCTTGTAGAGCGAACATAGCTGCATCAGAACCCTTGTTAACATACTTGCATACATATTTGAAGGACTTAACGGAATTACAAAATTCGACATTAATGTGAGCATTAAACATTTTAGTCAAGAGAGGGCAGTATGGAACTATCCATCTGTTATCAATTTCATGGTGTCCAATTTGGGTTGTAAAGCCTCCATCCTCGGGTTTCCTTCTACGATATGAGGGATACCCATCTTCTCCAGCTTGAGTATTTTTAAAAAATGGTTTTGGGTAGCGTTTTTTACATACGTTGTCTTTCATGCAGGGTGAATTGATATTTAGAGATCCACATGGTCCATGTACCATTTGAGTTTTAACAATTTCAAAGAGATTCTTGTCTACGTTAGGGTCTGGAAGTTCAGCTGAGATAACCGAATCTATGTCATTTGCCTGAATTTTATTAGTCAGCCAAAGCAAAATATGAGAATGAGGCAATCCCCTCTTTTGCCATTCAATGGTGTACATGTGGCATCTTACTGGTCCAAAAATTTTTAATTTTATGATGAAAACCATCATTTTCAATAATTTTAATCGAAACACCCTAGCTGTAAGATTATGTCTGTGAATGTAGGTTTGTCCAGGTAGTAATTCGTCCTTGATTTCTTTCCATTTAGCATTGCATGTGAACGTAATGAACAGGTCAGGTCGTCCAAAATTTCGAACGTACGTCATTGCATCCTGAGTCCTTTCATGCATGTAACGTGGGCTTCCTGTGAAACTTGATGGTAGAATGCAAAGTTGGCCAATCTCTGTTCCAGCAAGATCATTATTTATGGCATCTCTTAAATGAACATATTGATCACATCTTAATTCTTTCTGATGAGTTCTAATATAACGTAATCTTTCAGATTCTGTTTTAGCATACATATCAACAGCAAATTGGTGGAAAAGATTTCTCGTCAACATTAAATAATTTGAAGAATTGCTACGAACCATAAATCTGTAGGCATAGAAATCCATGCAAGAAACCTTTTTGTTGGAATGTACACTCATGCGCGTAGCCAGGGGGGGTGCCCTGGGTGCCCGGGCACCCCCCCGTTCATGCACACCCAGGTATGGGGAATTCCACCAATTTACTTGTCACTGGTAAGTAAAATTTTATGCAAGAGAAAAATATACCAAAAACTTCAATGTATATTCATAAAAACAGACTTTCGTTTGCAAGTTTCTTAGAATCAAAAAATTTTGCGATATCCTCCCGTTTTAGACATCTTGAAAGCGGAAAATGATTTTTTATTTGTGTGTTTAGGGGGAGGGGGGGGGTCATTGTGTGTCAGTGCATCTGTTAACTATTTTTGTCCGGGTTTCACGTGAGAATGGCTGGACGCAATTCAACGACATTTGGCAAGAATTTAGGTCTGTACCCAGTTTAAAAGTATACCGATCAAATTTTCCAAAATTCCCTCTGTTCCTCCCCTGGGGACCGAAAGTCAAAAACTCGTTAGTAAGCATAACTCGGCTTCAAATTACTTTACGATGAAGAAATTGCACATGAAGAGACTAGACTTGAATACGAAAATAAAATTTTCTGAGATTTTGGATTTTTCTATTTTTAAGGGGGAGGAGGGAGAAAAATTGATTTTCAGAGGGAAATTTCTGAAAATCCAGATTTTTGAGTTGATACCAAAAGTGGTATAAAGTAATGAAAAACAGCCATGTGTCTTCTTCAAAAAACCCGTTTTTAGTTTCTCGCAACTTTCATTTTTTTTTTTTTTTTTTTTTTTTTGGGGGGGGGGGGGGGGGCGTTATTAATAGGCAAATTCGAGATCCTTTTGTAGAGCTAAATTTGTCCTGGGAAATCTATGGAAGCTGCAGTCACAAATTTTAGTGCGTGGATTCTTTATGAGCATTACTAGGTTTTATGAAAATCCCCTCCTTTTCCTCCTAGGGGTGGGTGGAGGGAAATAAACACATTTTTAAATTATATCAGATTAATTTTTATGTGTGGTTCAATTATGCGTACCGAACGCGTACATTAAATGGATTTTCTGAAATTTTCCCTACCCCCCACCGCTTTTTAAAGGCGGGTGAGACGCCTTTTCAAGAGTAACTCTGCTCCAAATTATCTCAGATACACGATATTTTGATGTGTTCATTAGTTATATGTTCCCAATACACACACCACAAAGAGATTTTACGAAATTACTTTCTAACTTCCCATACAGGGGGAGGGGGGGACAAAAAACACGCTTTTAAGCTTAAATATGCTCCAAATTATCTTAGAATGGCGAATTTTGGTGTGCGGTTGTTGTTTAAGTGTACGCAATATGCATTTTGGTGGAATTTCGTGAAACTTCTAACTTAGAGAAGGTGAATTGCGGGTAAATCGCTGCCGATGGTAATGGAAACCCGAATCCTTATGTTGCGAGCGGAAATATCCCTACCTAACGCAGTGGGAATTTTAGTTGAGGTTTTGTCTAATTTCAGTGATTTTTTTTTTTTTTTTTTTTTTTTTTTTCATTTTGGATTTTGTGAAATTCTATTAATAATATTATGGAAATTTGAGAATTCACTTAAATGTAGATACCAGCGAAGCGGCAAAGTCTACTAGTATATATATTCACTGTATTTCTTGCTGCTCCTAAATACCAAAGCGGCAATGCTCTCGGAGCTGGTACATCAGAGGTGCCAAGTTTGAACAGAGCGTTTCGGTCGCCTAGCAGTTTAAAGCTTTCCTCCCTCCCCCCACCCAAAAAAAAGCCTTGCATGAATATAAGCTAGGAACCTTGATAGTCCCCTCTTCGTGAGGAACACTTCACCCAAGCCTAGACACTAATGCAGTCGCAAAGAACTCGCAATCGTATTTAATCCCAATATCATGGAACTATGATATTGCATGATATTTCTCACTGATATTGGACAAATGGAACCTGTTTATAAGGATGTGCAAAAGAAAATTCAAATATTTTATTGTTTGTTGATGGAACTTCTCATTGGTTAATTTTATTTTATTAAGTTTTCTGAATGTATATTATAAGCGGAGGAAACTTGAAATGATAATTGAAGTTGGCCTTTCGTTGCTTCCCTCCAATTCTATGGAATGTTTATGAAATATGTGCGATCGTCATTTGGCAATCCGTTCAGCTGATGATCAGAGACCAATCGGAGACAGAAATGCTGCATCTGTGTTCATACACTTCCCTGCCTTCGATAATATCACCTTATGAACTTATTTATTGCGATTTTCTTAAAGTTTTCATATTATAGTCTAGTCACCACAGTTTACCACAATATTATTCTAGTAAGATTCACATATAACCAACGGCTAATCTGGGTAAGATCTAATAAACGGGTAAGATCTGGCTCACACTAATCCCTCATTATGTAAAGAAGCGTAGATTTCTATTTGCAAATCAGATGAAAATTTCCGTCTGATGATTGGTTAGTGTTGGTCGTATATCAACCGTATTCCGTATAGCTCAGTTTGTCGAGCACTGACGGGTTATATCAAAAGTCTCAAGTTCCATTTCTGACCTCGTCCCTTCCATTTTGTTAAATTAAATTCTGCTTTTCCATCAAAAATGTGTGCAAAACTCTATTTTTCAACTTATTTTTGACATTATACATACGTATAAATCTATATCTGTTTATGAATCAGTTTGGATTTCTTAGTTTTCGATGCAAAACTACACTGTTCGTTCAACCTATCACTATTGAAAATTGTACACTAATTAATCATGACAAAATCTAGCTAATCCTATATTTTTTAGTTCAACCGGATTAGTTTAAACAATATTAATTAAAAAAAAAAAAAAAAAAAAAAACCTTGTTTAACATTATAAACAAATACGGAGCTAATTATAAAAAAAAAAAAAAAAAAAAAAAAAAATACATGTCCTTTATTTATTATAATTATAATAATAGTTATCATTATTATACAAAAAAAAATGAATATTTTTTTACGCGTGAAAAATAAAATGAAAATAAAATAAAATTGATGTCACTATAGCTTCACAATATTAAACATTTGTTTTTATTTATTTATTTATTTTTAACATCGGCTTTGTACTTTTATTTAATAATTTTAGGTTTTGAATTCAGTACTTACATTAAAATCAAAATTTTTAATTTTTATTGATTGTTTGGGATTCACATTCAGTTCAAATGGCTATAATATAAATTTTATTAAGACGGTTTAATTAGTTTTTTTTTCTTCTAAATATCAACATTTTATTCTAAAACTCAACAGTTATATAAATAGTTAAAACTTACGTTTAGTACCTATAAAAAATGAATCTGTTATACCTCCAGAAAAAGTTTTTTCTACGGAAAGACTTCTACTGTGAAAAGAGCGAATATGACAGAGGGAGAAGAAGCAAGAAATTATTCAACAACCACATCTTATATTAATTCAAGAAATATTTCAGGAATAACTAGGTAAAAGGAAAGCTGTAAGAGACTAGAAAGCATTTGACTAGACAGGTTTGAGACTGTCTAGACCTGTCTAGACTGCATTTTGACTAGACAGGTATCGTGCAGATGCTCAACAGACAGAGGTGAGAAAACAAGAAGAAACTGAAGAACAACGGCGTATTTGAATTCAAGCTGATGCCAAAACTTCATCAATGATACAATTTATCAAGCATTGGATGCTGCTAATTATTTTTTAGTGTACATTTAACTATGATTCTACTTTTGATTATGCGTTTCAAAGTATTGTCAGCGTCAGCGTAGGAAAATGGTAAATGTTTGTGGAAATTGTAGTGCTAAAAATTGTCTCAGAGCCTCACCTGCAATGTTTTGTTACAATGGAAAATTTCATTTACCTCAAACTTCTGAACAATCAGAATCTTTGTAAATTTCTCTTAGATTCTTTAAACACTACTTCAACCCAAGCATCGTCGGGTAGTTGAATTATATCATTATTCTTATATATATATATATATATATATATATATATATATATATATATATATATATATATATATATATATATATATGTTTGGGCACGCAATAACATAATTCATTTATTGATTGTGTACATTTACCGACATATATATGAATACACGTATATTAAAATACTCATACGCACGCTTACGTATATACATATGCGTACTATGTATGTATATCTATGCTGAAAATTTCAAATTAAAATTTGGGCACCCCCCCGCATGAAAAGCTGGCTACGCCTATGTACACCGGCTTGGGGTATATCAAAGTGATAACCATCTTCTCCATATACAAACAGTAAAGGGTACTGCAAGGCATCATAAGATCGATGAGTTTCATCTATAAATTGCAAAGTATTGTCTCGAGATTTAAGTACAATGTCTCTTTTCCCATGTTCTTCACCAGCAATAATTACAGCCACTTCCTTACATTCTTGCAGATTATATCGTCTAAGCATGTTCTGCAGTTGGTCTCTTGTCAGCATCAATGATAATTTTGTGTTCAGCTGTAGGAATGTTTTCCAGAGCATATTTAAAACTTTGAATATAATGATTCGAAGCATGGAGCATCTCCTGAAGTTGCAGAATGAGTTCAAATTTTGTTGCTGGGTTTGTGCTACACCCTGTTTTGTGCTTGTTGTTGCAAATCGGAAATGAGGTACAATTGAAGATATTTTGCATGTTCATTTAATGTGGGTTGCAGTGAACCTAATCTATGACAAATCTGACCTTGAACTTTAAAAGTAGGCATGAAACCTCGTTCAGTAATTATGTTTGCTCCGAAAGAGGTCATTGCAAAAGCAGAATTGTAAGCTTGTATATTTTGTAGGAAATGTTTTGAATCAGATGTACTGCCTGTGAGTAATGTTATCAAAGGCTCGGGAGGTTCTTGAATTGAAGGCAATACAACTTTTCCATTACTACAACACATTCCTGGTGATTCTCTAGGCCACTTTTTAGCACCACAACTGTCACAAATTTTTTACATTGATCCAATGCTTACCTGATACTGAGATGCATATTCAAAATCTGGATTGTAGTTAAAAGCACATAAACTCCACTGGTTAGTAGTCATGGCACGTGATCTTCCAGCAGTGTGTCTTACAGCATCTTCTTGAAGCCTTCGATTACGTTCTTCTTCTGTTTCCGATGATCTGCGTGCGGCTTCCCTTTCAGCATTTTCTTGAAACCTTCGATTGCGTTCTTCTTCTGTTTCCAATGATCTGCGTGCGGCTTCCCTTTCAGCATTTTCTTGAAGCCTTTGATTGCGTTCTTCTTCTGTTTCCGATGATCTTCCAGCAGCGTGTCTTACAGCATCTTCTTGAAGCCTTCGATTGCATTCTTCTTCTGTTTCCGATGATCTTCCAGCAGCGTGTCTTTCAGCATTTTCTTGAAGCCTTCGATTGCGTTCTTCTTCTGTTTCCGATGATCTGCGTGCGGCTTCTCTTTCAGCATTTTCTTGAAGCCTTCGATTGCGTCGTTCTTCTGTTTCCAATGATCTGCGTGCGGCTTCTCTTTCAGCATTTTCTTGAAGCCTTTGATTGCGTCGTTCTTCTGTTTCCAATGATCTGCGTGCGGCTTCTCTTTCAGCATTTTCTTGAAGCCTTCGATTGCGTTCTTCTTCTGTTTCGCGTGTTCTTTGTGCTTGCTTTCTTTATGCATCCGAAGATTTTCCAAACGAAGTACGTTTCTTCGGTGGCATTATGACTTATTTCATGTGTATTTTGTATTAACCGCATAACACAACGAAATTATGTACTCTATGAAATCGATAAAACGATACCCATTACTTATAACAAAAGACAATAGAAGTAATATTGAAAAAGGGTACCAAAATTTCAATAGAAACCGTATTTTTTAAGTACTATGTTTAGGAACACATTTCATACATATATATAAAAAGATAAAGATAAAATTTTATATACAATAGAATTAAAATTAAAAAGAGAGTAATAATCTATATATATAAAAGAGTTATATATAAAAAGATAAAGATAAAAAAAAGCAGTTTGTAAAAAAGAACGTAACCAAATTTCAGTAGAAAGAGTATTTTTTGATCGATGTTTATTTCATGTGTATTTTGTATTAACCGCACAACACAACGAAATTATATACTCTATGAAATCGATAAAACGATGCCCATTACTTATAACAAAAGACAATAGAAGTAATATTGAAAAAGGGTACCAAAATTTCAATAGAAACCGTATTTTTTAAGTACTATGTTTAGGAACACATTTCATACATATATATAAAAAGATAAAGATAAAATTTTATATACAATAGAATTAAAATTAAAAAGAGAGTAATAATCTATATATATAAAAGAGTTATATATAAAAAGATAAAGATAATAAAAGCAGTTTGTAAAAAAGAACGTAACCAAATTTCAGTAGAAAGAGTATTTTTTGATCGATGTTTATTTCATGTGTATTTTGTATTAACCGCACAACACAACGAAATTATGTACTCTATGGAATCGATAAAACGATACCCATATCACTTATAACAAAAGACAATAGAAGTAATATTGAAAAAGGGTACCAAAATTTCAATAGAAACCGTATTTTTTAAGTACTATGTTTAGGAACACATTTCATACATATATATAAAAAGAAAAAGATAAAATTTTGTATACAATAGAATTAAAATTAAAAAGAGAGTAATAATCTATATATATAAAAGAGTTATATATAAAAAGATAAAGATAAAAAAAGCAGTTTGTAAAAAAGAACGTAACCAAATTTCAGTAGAAAGAGTATTTTTTGATCGATGTTTATTTCATGTGTATTTTGTATTAACCGCACAACACAACGAAATTATGTACTCTACGAAATCGATAAAACGATACCCATTACTTATATTCACTATACAGATGTAAGTACATTTGTGAAAGATACGGATATAAATAAGAACGTAACCAAATTTTAGTAGAAACCGTATTGGATATAAATAAGAACGTAACCAAATTTCAGTAGAAACCGTATTGGATATAAATAAGAACGTAACCAAATTTCAGTAGAAACATTATTTTTTGATCGATGTTAAGAACACAGTTCGTATACTTTCACAAAAACGAAAGTTTTATATACAAAAGACAATAGAAGTAATATTGAAAAAAGGGTGAATCTCTATATATAAAAAGAAAAAGATAAAAAAAAAAGCAGTTTGTAAAAAAACAATTAATAGATTGAAATAACTTAGCTTCAAAGTTCTCTATAAGTCATGTACGATGCAACTTCCATTTCAAAGTGAAAAACACGCCAAGTATGTTGCCAATTTGTAAATAGCAAGTTTGTGAAAACATATGGACGAATCACAAAACATATGAACGAATCAAAAGACATTACTCCGTAGAAAAAAATACTGATACGTCATTTTTCTCCCTAGATTTCGTGACGTTCGTCTTTTTCTCCCTAGATGGCGTGAATTGTCCATGGACACGATGTCAGAATTTATTTAATGTTGAAATGAAAAATGAATTTTTAACCGTATTTTACGAAGTGTTTAAAATATTTTTTCAAAGTTAATATTTTTAGAATCGTCATAGCCTGAGGATTAAAATGGTATATATTTTTAAAAAAATTATCAATATTCGACGGAGTTATTTTATGTTGAAATGAAAAATGAATTTTTAACCGTATCTTACGAAGTTTTTAAAATATTTTTTCAAAGTTAATATATTTAGAATTGTCATAGCCCGAGGATTAAAATGGTATATTCATTTTTTAATTTGGTCAATATGCGACTTTTTAGCGCATTTTTTTGTGCAAATTTGTGTGTCTTACAAACTATGGAATTTTAACTACTAAATCTGAAAATAATGCTTTGAAACTTACATTTTTAGAATTAGTATACCCTGAGCTTTAAGAAAGTAGTTTTGTTTTGTTTTTATTTTAAACTAGTATGTTGTGGCAACCACAAGACTTTCTTCTATATTTACCTATACATATTCAATCAGTAACAATATTTAAAAAAAAAAAAAAAAAAGTACGATTTTTTTTTTCTAAGTTTTTTTTTTTTTTTTTTTTTTTGTTGAAAGTGAAAAAAATCGATAACTTTGTTTTAAATTATCACAGATTTATAGTTCAACCATTCGTTTTAAAGGTATTGACGAGACCTTTCGAAAGATACCCATCTTGAAAATTTATCCCCCCCGGGGGATATTTCCCCCTAGGGGGGGGAAGCGATGCCCCCCCATGCAGAAAATTTTTTTCCTAGTTACATACTACTATTATCAATAATTCATATTAATTTTACAATCACAAGTTTAAAACAACTCTAATTATGCACATTTATACGAATTTTTGTCCTATGCTGCCATGTTAAAAATTTAGATAAAATGCTATCACAGCGCCACCTGTTGAGCTATTGATCCCCAAACATAATCAGCACCAGTTTATGTCGGGGACCAACTAAATACCAAGTTTGGTTAAATTTCGTTAAAAAAAAAAAAAAAAAAAAAAGTAGTATGTAAGTAGTATGTAAGTAGTATGTTGTGGCCATTGTAAGTAGTATGTTGTGGCCACCACAAGACTTTCTTCTACATTTTCCTATACAAATTCACTCAGTAACAATGTTAAAAAAAAAAAAAAATGCGATATTTTTCTGTTTTTTTTTTTGTTAAAAGTAAAAAAAATCGATAACTTTGGTTTAAATTATCACAGATTTATCGTTCAACCATTCGTTTTAAAGGTATTGACGAGATCTTTCGAAAGATACCCATCTTTAAACTTTGCCCCCCCGGGTGGGAACTTCCCCCCCCCCCGGTGGGGGGGCAACCGATGCCCCCACATGCACAAAAATTTTTTCCAAGTTAACTATTACTATTATCAACGAGACCTTTCGAAAGATACCCATCTTGAAAATTTACTTCCCCGAGGGGGATTTTCCCCCCCGGGGGGGGGAACCGATGCCCCCCCATGCACAAAATTTTTTTCCTAGCTAACTACTACTATTATCAATAATTCATATTAATTTTACAATCACAAGTGTAAAATAACTCTCTTTATGCCCATTTATACGGAATTTTGTCCTATGCTGCCATGTTAAAAATTTGCATAAAATGCGATTACAGCGCCACCTGTTGAGCTATTGATCCCCAAATCTAATGGGCATCAGTTCATGTCAGGGTGCAACTAAATACCAAGTTTGGTTAAATTTCATTCATATGTTCGTGAGATACAGCGTCCACAAAAAAATGATACAGACACACAGACAGACAGACAGACACACAGACACACATTTTCTAAAAACTATCATTTCGTGTTCAGGACATCCCAAAACGTGTAGATCCGTCAAAAAACGGAGGTCGAAAATTTTCGCGAATCCAATACTTTCTCTATATTACATATAGAAGAAAGTAAAAATGAAGCGGATGCGAGAATAGATATATACACGAAATTTCCCCGTATCTCTGCTTCCAAGGCCACGGAGCGAGGTGCCGCAAAATATCCGCAATCGATTTGTAGGTATCGAAAACCTCGATGTACCAATTTTGAACGATCTAAATCTATTTTATTTTTTTTTGCCCCCCCTCTCCCCCCTCCTAATAACTTTACACATTCGAAAATATCCCCATTCAAGTTGCAGGCCTTTAAAACCTGTTTGTATCAACGTTGGACGGCCTAACTGTATTTCTATTTGTTTTTGCCCATAGCCCCCCCTTACTGCCCCACCCCCTTCCCACCCCTCCTAATAATTTTACAAATTCAAAAATATCCGCAATCGATTTGTAAGTATCGAAAACCTCTACGTACCAGTTTTGAATGATCTGACACTATTTTTATTTTTTTGCCCCCCCCCTCCCCTCCCCCCTTCTTGCCCCTCCTAATAACTTTACACAATCGAAAATATCCCTATTCGACTTGCAGGTCTCTTAAACCTATCTGTACCAATTTTGAACGGCCTAACTGTATTTGTATTTGTTTTTGCCCCATATCCCCCCTTACCGCCCCTCCTAATAATTTTACAAATTCAAAAATATCCGCAATCGATTTGTAAGTATCGAAAACCTCTACGTGCCAATTTTGAACGATCTGACACTATTTTTATTTTTTTGCCCCCCCCTCCCCTCCCCCCCCCCCTTCTTGACCCTCCTAATAACTTTACACAATCGAAAATATCCCCATTCGACTTGCAGGCCTTTAAAACCTATCTGTACCAATTTTGAACGGCCTTACTGTACTTATATTTGTTTTTGCTCCATAGCCCCCCATTGCTGCCCCACCTGGGGGCTGAATTTCTATAATTCCAGAAATTGGTTTTTAGATAGTTGCATTAGCTATAGTTTAGAGCAAAATTTCACGTATATCTATTATTTTTTTTGTTTGAGATATATAGGATTATGCGAAATCACGTTTTACGCATGTGAAATCACGTTTTGCCCCCCCCCCCCGCCCCCCTTGGGGACCGAATTTCAAAAATTCCAGAAACCGATTTTTAGACATTTGTATTAGCTATATTTAAAAGCAAAAATTTTACGGATATCTGTTTTTACTTTCTTCTATATGTAATATAGAGAAAGTATTGGATTCGCGAAAATTTTCGACCTCCGTTTTTTGACGGATCTACACGTTTTGGGATGTCCTGAACACGAATTGATAGTTTTTAAAAAATGTCTGTCTGTGTGTCTGTCTGTGTGTCTGTCTGTCTGTGTGTCTGTCTGTCTGTCTGTCTGTGTGTCTGTCTGTCTGTCTGTCTGTGTGTCTGTATCATTTTTTTGTGGACGCTGTATCTCACGAACCAATGAATGAAATTTAACCAAACTTGGTATTTAGTTGCACCCTGACATGAACTGGTGCCCATTAGATTTGGGGATCAATAGCTCAACAGGTGGCGTTGTGATCGCATTTTATGCAAATTTTTAACATGGCAGCATAGGACAAAATACCGTATAAATGGGCATAATGAGAGTTATTTTAAACTTACGATTGTAAAATTAATATGAATTATTGATAATAGTAGTAGTTAACTAGGAAACAAATTTTGTGCATGGGGGGGCATCGGTTCCCCCCCCAGGGGGGAAAATCCCCCCCGGGGATGTAAATTTTCAAGATGGGTATCTTTCGAAAGGTCTCGTTGATAATAGTAATAGTTAACTGGGAAAAAATATTTGTGCATGTGGGGGCATCGGTTGCCCCCCCACCGGGGGGGGGGAAGTTCCGACCCGGGGGGGCAAAGTTTCAAGATGGGTATCTTTCGAAAGATCTCGTCAATGCCTTTAAAACGAATGGTTGAACGATAAATCTGTGATAATTTAAACCAAAGTTATCGATTTTTTTTACTTTTAACAAAAAAAAACTTAGAAAAATATCGCAATTTTTTTTTTTTTTTTTATTTTTTTTTTTAACGAAATTTAACCAAACTTGGTATTTAGTTGGTCCCCGACATAAACTGGTTCTGATTATGTTTGGGGATCAATAGCTCAACAGGTGGCACTGTGATAGCATTTTATCTAAATTTTTAACATGGCAGCATAGGACAAAAATTCGTATAAATGTGCATAATTAGAGTTGTTTTAAACTTGTGATTGTAAAATTAATATGAATTATTGATAATAGTAGTATGTAACTAGGAAAAAAATTTTCTGCATGGGGGGGCATCGCTTCCCCCCCTAGGGGGGGAAATACCCCCCCAGGGGGGGGTAAATTTTCACATTGGGTATCTTTCGAAAGATCAGGTTGATAATAGTAGTAGTTAACTAGGAAAAAATTTTTGTGCATGTGGGGGCATCGGTTCCCCCCCCCACCGGGGGGGCGGGGAAGTTCCCACCCGGGGGGGCAAAGTTTCTAGATTGGTATCTTTCGAAAGATCTCGTCAATACCTTTAAAACGAATGGTTGAACGATAAATCTGTGATAATTTAAACCAAAGTTATCGATTTTTTTTACTTTTAACAAAAAAAAAAACAGAAAAATATCGCATTTTTTTTTTTTTTTTTTTTTAACATTGTTACTGAGTGAATTTGTATAGGAAAATGTAGAAGAAAGTCTTGTGGTGGCCACAACATACTACTTACAATGTGGTTTTGAAATATTCAAATGGCTGCCACTTAAAACAAAAAGTCGGAACAACTTGGTTAACGAACTCATCCAAGATATTTATAATATCAGTTTACTGTCCAAATTTGGTTCAATTTGGAGTATTATTTTGGGAGTTATCGTGATGACAAAGTTTTCATTATAGATAGATAGATAAACGAAGTGATTGCAATAGGTCGATTTCTAAAGAAATGAACCTAAAATGGATTTATCGCTCAAACAACCATGATTTCGGTGGGCAAGTTTATTTTCAAGTTGCGTCCGTTTGAACGCTTCCACTTGAGACTTTGTTATCGCAATAACTTTTGAAATACTGAGTTTATACGAACCAAAGTGCACAGCGGACTTATTTCACAGATATTGTTGCGTACTTGCGGGTTCGTAAGTTTTTCAAAAATGAAAGGCGAAAATTGCAAAAGTTCAGTAATTTATTTACTGAAAATTTCAGAAGAATACAGGTCTATAAACCAGGTATCAACTTCAGTTTCACCAGTAAACACAGCTTAAATAACAGCTGTCAACAACAAATTCACAGTGAAAACGATATCAAAGCATTAACATAAAGCAAGGCTCAGAACTCCTTCAATAGCAATGCAAGCGTTTGGCGAAACTCAACTGCGACTGACTTGGTGCGTTCGACCACCTTATATACCCCTTTATCGAAACCTGAAAAATCTAGAAATTTCACTTAACTGGGGAACCAATCACGTTACAGCGCCCATCTTTGGTATATCGATAATAGGGATTCTCTAGGCAAAAATGTCGCCAAGAGGGAAAAGTTGCCAAATTTGGTGCTAAATCCATTAGCTGCCTTATTGGAGCTTTTTAATGCGTTTTTAAGGGGAAATTAGGCTATTTTAACGTGAAAACAAACTATAAATGCAGAAAATTAACATTTTATTAACTTACTAAGCCTTTTTGAAAGAATTTCTACAAAAAAAGAAGAAAAAAAAAAAAAAAGAATTATTTTCAAATTTTCTACAATATTTTAGTTTAATTAGTTCTCTGAGCAACTTTCTCTGCCATTTTCCAAGTGACAGCCACTTAATTTTTCAACACGATGACTTTTGAGATTCTGAATAAATTCCAACTATATCTGTGTACTTATCTCACAAATGCATTTGATACATTTGTCAACTTGGTCCACCAACTTGTTTCCAAGCACCGGCCACTTGAAAATTTTAAATTCACATAAAAAGGTATTTATGAACCAACTTGCTTGAAACTCCATATGTAAATATCCTACATAAATATTTCTACTAAGTCCATTAATAATTTGTTAGCCGCCATTTTGAAACAAAATGACGACTACTTGATAAGGAAACAGGAGGGTTCCCACGGTCCTTGAAAGTCCTTAAGAAGTACTTGAATTTCATTTTCTTTTTCAAGGGCCCTTGAAAGTACTTGAATTTTGTGCAAAGTCCTTGAAAATCCTTGAATTTTACATTCCAATAGATGGGCTTAGCGCGAATTCTGTCAAGGCTAAACTATCTTCATCTCCACATGCTCACACCATTGTCTAATATAATGATTTTGTCATAAAATTCTTATTTCATTGTCTTGCTTTTGCATACAGTTTCAATTTTTTTTTTTTTTTTTTTTGCCAGTCTTATACCTAATTGATGGACTGGTCATTAATTTTAAGCAGAAAGTGATTGGACCAGGACTCAAACCTAAAAACTTTGGGATAATCATAATGATTCCAAATCTTGAACTAATCGTTTTTTGATTTTTGTAAAAGTTAATGTGGTCAATCCATCAAAAATGTATTGTGAAAACAGGCTAAGTTATTCTATTTATTGAAATTTTATTTTTCCGACTGAGTGAAAATAATGGCTGGACCGGGAATCGAACCCCGGATCTTTGACTTACAAGGTCAATGCTCTACCACTGAGCTATCCAGGCCGACATCCCGGTCTGCATTACTCACTCAGATAACCTTTTTGGCAGAAACATCTCTGGTCTATCATTTAGATAGCTCAACAGAAAATAAGCCGCAGGTAAAGGAAAACACCATTAAACAATGGGAGAGAAATACAATTTTTTATTAAAATCACACAATTAACTGTGGAAGAAAATCATATTTATTGAAATTTTATTTTTCCGACTGAGTGAAAATAATGCCTGGACCGGGAATCGAACCCCGGATCTTTGACTTACAAGGTCAATGCTCTACCACTGAGCTATCCAGGCCGACATCCCGGTCTGCATTACCTGCGGCTTATTTTCTGTTGAGCTATCTAAATGATAGACCAGAGATGTTTCTGCCAAAAAGGTTATCTGAGTGAGTAATGCAGACCGGGATGTCGGCCTGGATAGCTCAGTGGTAGAGCATTGACCTTGTAAGTCAAAGATCCGGGGTTCGATTCCCGGTCCAGGCATTATTTTCACTCAGTCGGAAAAAATAAAATTTCAATAAATATGATTTTCTTCCACAGTTAATTGTGTGATTTTAATAAAAAAAAAAAAAAAAAAAAATAAGTTATTCTAATTGTAAAAAAAATATTACTAACTAAAGTTTTGTATATATGCCTAGCGTTCTGCGATTTTCCCCTAGGCCTTGAAAAGTACTTGAAAAGTCATTGAATTTTTTTCTTTTTTAAGAGTGGGAACCCTGGAAAAAGAAATCAACCTACTCTTCCGAATAAAGTGCAAGGACTTTTTTTTTTTTTTTTTTTCTGGTAATGTCCTAATAGTCTTTATTGCTTGAATAATAAATCAGCTTTAAATTTTTTATGGTGTTTTTAGTTTTAAAAGGCTCTCTATAAATATAGTTTTCTATTTTTTGAGTTAAATATATTGTAACTATTGTATGCACAAACAACAGCATGGTAAGCTCAGTGTCACATGGGATTCACTCCACCTGTCATCACTCATATAACTACTTTGATACTTACTAAACTAACAGTCAAGGAAACAGCAATTTTCACGCATGAAAAGAAATTATATATATATATATAGAGAGAGAATGAAATTAATTTTGCTTATTTATCTATATCATCATTATATAAAGCGCAAAAAATTGTTTGTTTGTGGAGGGTAATCTCTGAAACTACTGAACCGATTTAAAAACTTCTTTTACTGACCGAAAGCTACAGTATGCCATATTGTTATAGGCTATATTTAATTTTGATAAAATAAATTTTAGTTTAAAATCTGAGCATTTTAATTAAAATCCCCATAGAAGCCGTAATAGAAATGGAAATAATGAAATATTAAAAAAATTAGCTGCTGCCAACATAAAAGAAACATTTACATATTCATTTCGTTTTTAAAATATCTTGACGTGAAAAGAAAAGAAATATATTTGCACGTGCATTAAATTGAAATTCATATAAAGCTTTTTTAATTGTTAAACTTACACGTTAAATCTGACGTCATTATAGAATTAAAAGTGTTTATTTTTCTAATAATTTAATTTGCTATGATATGACATAATATCTAAGCATCAATGTTTAAACCACGGAGTCTTTATTACTCCGTGGTTTAAACTGATGTGTGTAAACGAAATCGGAATTTAAAAATAAATAAATAAATAAAATAAAATAAAATAAGAAATTCTATTTTATAATCACGGAGTAAAAAGACAGGAGAAGAAGGTAACGCTGAAATTTTGTGATGTTGTTTTCTAATGTTTACAGATGGCGCCAGCGTGCAATCCTTCCTTCTCTCCAGCTTCCGCAATGTTATTCAATGGGGAAATGTCTCGTTTTAATTATTTTTTTAAAAATAATATCAAGCTGAAAAAATTTCGATTGAAAGCAAATTTCATTAAATAGAGTATTCTAACCAACATGTTTTTTTAAGAGCCATTTTATACTAATTTTACTTTGAAAGAAAGCTTTTAAAAAATGACGATTCTTATGAACCGAAGCTAGCTAAAACAGATAATTAGGAGGAAGGAGAATGGATGAAATTTTGTAAAGAAAAAAAAAAAAAAAAACTTACTTTAGGTGCAGAAAACACGAACTCGGACTTTATTTTTCTCCTAGGGCTTTTTTTTTTTTTGTTTTTCTTACCACTATCATAGCCTGTTTTACAACTAGGAACGAAACATTTATTTGAAACATGTGAATTATGCAGTTTTAAGAACTTACAAAGAAATTAAATTGCTTAAAATAAAAAATTTTAAATGTACTCCAGCAAAATTCTGTTGAAAACAACAGTATATCCGCGCCGAGGTAGGGAGGAATGACAAGTGGCGCCCTCAATATTTACCAAAAATTTAGATCACAGTTTCGTAGCTTTCTCCCATTGGACCTTCAACTCCTATTAATATTACTCCGTGTTTATAATATTATTTATTTTAATTTATATTTGTTGCCAAAAAGATTTACGAATTAATTTATTTTTAGACATATAATAAAATATATTTTCACGCGAACAATAATATTAAAAGTGAACTGGATTTTTTGTAAAAAAATAATAAAGATCGAGGAAAATTATTTCCCCATTTTAATCCCCATATTTGGATATAGATATGTATTAGTTATCATGTGCATCCGTTAGATTAAATTGTTTTTGTTGTAAAATTGATAAAATTGGAATTTTAAATTTCAAAACTCTAGAAAAAAAAAATGGCAAATTTCCATATTCGATTGAAAACATAAACATTTCATTTCAAAGGATGATATTTACACAATAAACATCCAACTAATAAACTAATTAAAAGGGAAAGGATAAATATTCTATCATAATTTGAAGTCAAATTTGTTTTCAAATGTCTAAATACGGTATCTGATATAATATACTAATATGTTGCAGCGGAATAGATTTGATATCCGTCATCCTTGGCAGAAAAAAAAATATCGCCAAATTATCTGGCGAATATAATTTAATTCCTTTCAAAAATCATGGTTATTTTAAAAACTTACATTAAGAGTGTAACGAATAATATGAAACAATATTTCGTACGATACATATTACGAAAATATACATCTGGCATGTATATTTTCGTATTACTTTTTGATCGCCAAATACAAAAAACGCCAAGGGTGACAGTTTTGAAATTTAAAATTAAAATTTTGTCAATTTGACAGCAAAATAACTCAATCTAACGCATGCATACAATAACTAATACATATCTATACCCAAATATGAGGATTAAAATCGGGAAATAATTCTTCTAGAATTTTAATTAAAAAAAAAAAAAAAATTTAATGAGCGATTAACATGGAAAATCTTTTTCTTGCATCCATGGGCGGTCAGTGATGTCACACTTCGCTTGCGTATTGAGATGTTTAAATTTATTTGGCGACTATTTTTAGCAACTAACAGTTATGGCAAGTAGCTCAATATACATAGCGCATACAGCCATTACTGAAATGTAAATAGCATTTAATTATTTGAGTTACATTATGTTGATTGGAAACCTATTTAATATACCTATGCTCTATAGCTATACTAATATAAAAAGAAGAAAGGTTTATATGCATATGTGGAGAACGATCGCTAGAACTAAAAAGCCGAGTGCTTTTTTTTTTTTTTTTTTTCTTTCAATAATCAAAAGTTACACTGTCTCTCTCTAAGTGCTAGAAGCTATAATAAATTTTGGTAAAATAAATTTTTAATTGAAAGTTTCAATATTTTAATTGAAAACAAAGCATAGATTTGATATCTATCGTCATTGGCGATTTTTGTATTTGGCGATCGAAAATCTGTAACGTAATCTGAAATACGAAAATCTGTATATTATCGTAGTAAATACGAGATGTATGTGTTTACTTCAATTACCCTACTACCGTAGGTAGTGGAAGTATTGTATAGGTTTTGGCAATTGGTCAGTGTGTGTGTATATGTGCACGTGTGTGTGTAATCTTCTGGCTGTCATATCTCCAAAACTAATAAAAATAGAACTACTAAACTTCACAAGTGATTCAGGTCTGGTGTACAGATAAATTTTCCAAATTTTCGTGAAAATTGAAAAACCGGAATTGGGTCATCGAAAACCAGAAATGGGACCGTAAGCCCATATTCAAAAACACCTCTAATGATTTTCTTCAAAGTTGCTGTATAAATAATATATTAGATGCCCTTTCGATTGAAAAGTTGCTTAGTTCAGGAAAATTGATAGGCGTCCTCTATAAACAGCTCAATTTCAGACTTCGCAAGTGCGTTCCTTTAAAAACGCCTGTACGGATTTTTTTCAAACTCGCCATGTTAACTTCCTATTAAATATCCTTTTGTATGTAATTATTGTTTTTAGGTCAATAATTGAGTATGCTAAGTTTTGGTAAAAGTTGGTATCTCAAAAACGGCTCTAACGTATTCTTGAAAATTTTTTCTTTAATCCAATTTAGATAACCTTTCTCAAGTATTACGTGCTTATTACAGGAATATTAACGGTCATCCTGATTAGGTAGTTCAGTTTTAGATCTCGGAAATTCGTGTTTAAAAAAATAACTATCCATTTTTTTCCCCTTATTTTTTAACTCGCTATGCAAACTCTGTTGTACGAGGGTTGCTATTTATATTTCTGGCTTTGGCAACAGTAAGTGTTGCTAGGCGACCGCAGACGATTTTAATCGAAAGTTTGATATTTTTAAACGTAAATTCAGCAGACAATTTACCATTATAGCTTTATTTGTGTTGTTGACAGTAAATTGAAAAGTTCTTCTCTTTCAAAAAATGGAATTGAATCGTGAAAATTTTCGTGCGATTATTTTTCATAACTTTCGACGTGGATTGTCAAGACAAGAGTGCTTCAATGAACTTAATTCTTTATACAGCGATAAAGCGCCATCCTACAGCACTGTAAAAAATTGGTATTACGAATTTAATCGTGGTCAATGTTCGATCCAGGACGAATCCCGTGCAGGTCGTCCAAAATCCGTTGTTGTGCCAGAAAAGATCGATGCTGTGCGTGAACTGATAAAGCAAGATCGTCATGTGACATACCGTGAGATTGAGGCGTCTTTGGACATTAGTATGACTAGCATCAATAAAATATTGCATGAATATTTGAGCGTAAAAAAAATTTGTTCGCGTTGGATCCCGCATAATCTGACAAACGCTCAAAAAAAGGCTCGTGTCGATTGGTGCAAGGAAATGTTGAAAAAATACGTTCAAGGTACATCAAAGGCTGTGTATAACATCTACACAGGTGACGAATCATGGATCTATGCATATGAGCCGGAAACAAAACAGCAATCAACTGTATGGGTCTTCCAAGGCGAGGCAAAACCAACAAAAGTTGTTCGAGGAAGAAGCTCATCAAAACAAATGATTGCCTGTTTCTTCGGCATTAACGGTCATGTGGCAACAGTGGCGTTAGAGCAACACAGGACGGTCAATTCTGAATGGTACACGACCATTTGTTTGCCAGAAGTCATCGGAGAAATTCGAAAAAAGCAGAAGAACAGGCGAATCATTCTTCATCATGACAATGCGAGCTCTCACACATCGACTCAAACAAATGTATTTCTGACTGAGCGAAAGATCGAACTGATGGGTCATCCGCCGTACAGCCCTGATTTGGCACCCAATGACTTCTTCTTATTCCCACACATCAAAAATAAATTACGTGGACAACGATTTTCGACCCCCGAAAAAGCGGTTGATGCATTCAAAACGCATGTTTTGGAGTTACCTCAATCGGACTGGAAAAAGTGCTTTGAAAATTGGTTCACACGCATGCAAAAGTGTATTGATCATCATGGAGAATATTTTGAAAAACAATAAAACCAATTTCGATCCTACATATTTGTTTTTTCATTATTAGCCAGAAATATAAATAGCAACCCTCGTATGTGTCTTTATACGTGTATCAAGTTTCTCTTACTCGAAAATCTCAAAAAATGCAAGTAATATCTCCAAAAAATTGTATATATTACGTGTAAAAGTGGGTAATGGAAGTCGTGTGGTTGTTTCACACCAGATTCTGTAATAGTATATATTGTACGAATATTGTTTCATATTATTGATTTCTCCTTTAATATACATTATTAAAATAATAATCAATTATGGAAATAATTAAATATATTTGCGAAATGAACAAATAAATAATAATTAAAGCTATTATGACGTCAATTTTATCAAAAACATTTTCATGTCATAGGTTTATTTTTCAATATTTTTTATTCATGAGTAAAGAAATGTTTCTTTTTATGAAATAAATAAATAAATAAATAAATAGCATTAAGTAAAAATTGCCAACATTTAACAACTAATTAAAAAAAATAATTGTAAAATTATATTTTGACTTTCCAGTTAATAATATTGCCAGACTATCTATATTAATAAAATCAGACTTTTGTCTGTAAATTTGTCGGAATCAAAAAATTTTGCGATATCTTCACGTTTCACACCCCATGAAAGCCGAAAATGGCTTCAGAAAATTTTGCCTGTGTGTGTGTGTGTGTCATCGTGTCCGAATGTCGCTTTTTTTGTCCGGGCATCACTTGAGAACGGCTGGACGGAATTCAACGACCCTTGGCAGGAACTTAGGTCTTCACCCAACTTAAAATTATATCTATCAACTTTTCGGAAATTCCCCCCCCCCGTTCCCCCCCTAGGGGGTAAAAGACTAAAACACGTTTGTCCGGGCATCACTTGAGAACGGCTGGACGGAATTCAACGACGCTTGGCAGGAATTTAGGTCTTCACCCAACTTAAAATTATATCTATCAACTTTTCGGAAATTCCCCCCCCCGTTCCCCCCTAGGGCGTAAAAGACTAAAACACGTTTGTCCGGGCATCACCCGAGAACGGCTGGACGGAATTCAACGGCGCTTGACAGAAACTTAGGTCTTCACCCAACTTGAAATTATATCTACAGAAATTTTCAAAATTATGATTAGTGTTTAAATTGTGTGTAAAAAACGCCTGCGCATGCGCCATAAATATTTTTTCTCTAAAATGCTTTGAATGGAAAAATAAAATATAAAAATAATTTTTTAAGTAAAGACTTTTGTATTCGCGTGATTCGCACTACAAATTATGAAAAGATTGAAATGAAGTGTTGCCATCTAAGTTTCATACTTTAGTTAATTTTAAAAAATCTAATTGTCGTATCGAAAAACTGTTTACACCCCAGGATTCAGAAAAATCACCTCTTTCATTTGGTACTGAATTTGTAATGATAGGTCTGATATTTCTAATTTATTTTTCCCTTTATCCGTTTTTCCGTTGCCACTTAAATTTCATACTTTAGTTATTTTTTAAAAATCTAATTGTTGCATCGAAAAACTGTTTGAACCCCTGGATTCAGTAAAATCGCCCCTTTCATTCGGTATCAAATTTATAAATATAGGTCTGATATTTCTAATTTATTTTACCCTTTTTCCGTTTTCAACCCAGATTCGATATGGAACAGCTTTAGTATTGGATCTCTTTGGCAAAATTTGAAATTCGGCACCGAAGTAGCTCGGACGTTTCTCGCCAAGATCTTTAATTGCACAATTCAGATAGCCAATTCAGTTCATCGCAAAAATGGCTTAAAATATTTAAAGTCACCAAAGGGTTCCGATACTTAAGCTGTGCTTTTTGTATTTATTAGTGCTAGAGGCCTATTTCAGTCGGTACAGTTGTCGAATTTTTATAGGTCACTCTTAATTAGTGCTAGAGGCTTATTTCAGTCGGTTTATTGAATGGGGATTTATTGAATGAAGTCCCCCCAAGGCACAACTTTGACATGAGTCCCCCCCCCCAAGGTACCCCTATTTCAGTCGGTACAGCGTTGTCGAATTTTTATAATACACTCTTAATAGGGCTAAGGGCCTATTTCTGTCGGTTTATTGAATGTGGATTTATTCAATGAAGTCCCCCCAAGGCACAACTTTGACATGAGTCCCCCCCAGGAACAACTTTGACATGAGTCCCCCCAAGGTACAACTTTGACATGAGTCCCCCCAAGGCCCAACTTTGTTATGAGTCCCCCCCCCAGGCCCAACTTTGACATGAGTCCCCCCAAGGCCCAACTTTGACATGAGTCCCCCCCAAGGTAAAACTTTGACATGAGTCCCCCCCCCAAGGCACACCTTTGACATGAGTCCCCTCCAAGGCACACCTCCCCCTCATTGGGAAAAAGAGAAAAAACGTTGTTTTGCGGCTATAAGACAGTTTGGACTTCCAACGTTATTTGTTACAATATCTGCAGCTGAAACACATTGGTTTGATTTAATGAAAACTTTATCATGGAATTTAGATCGTCACGAATTAACTAAAGAAGAATTTGTCGATATTAACAAGTTTAGCAGTAGGCCTCTGGCACTAAATTAAAATCTGTCAATGTCAGATTTTCCTGTTTTAAATAATGAAAAAATGTCGTGTCTGTATAATTTTTATTTTTTTATTATTATTATTTTTTATTTATAATACTGTCTATTAAAGACTTCTGTGGTCACGAAATTTGGTGCGTAAATTGTTTGTATGCATCCGGCACTTATTGTAACTGCATTTCACGAAAAAACATGTTTTTCCGTTTGAATTCGCTTTGAATTATCTTAGAATGGCGAATTTTGGTGTGTGGATATTGATTAAGTGTACGCATTATGTACATTAGTGGGATTTTGCAAAACTTCTAACTCACCCGCTGAGGGTGGGGAAGTAAGAAGTGGGTAAGTTGTGCCGAAGACAGTGGGGACCCAGACTCCTAACATTGGGAGCAAGAAAACCTCTACCAATCACAGCGAGAACTTAGGTTATTAATAAAAATATGGCATTTTGACAAATCATTTAAGTTTAACGTCCAGCGAAGCGGGCAAAGCCTGCTAGTAACATATAAACTGATATATTTCTTGATTTTTTACATATCAATCCATCTTTAACTAAAATTTGTTCATCAGTGCGAAGCCGGACGGGTCAGCTAGTATAAAATAATTTTTATAAATGAAAAACAGATTTTTTTTTTTTTTTTTTCCCTTGGAAGATAAAAATATTTGAGCATTTTTTTTTTTTTTTTTTTTTAATGATTGAAATACACATTTATTTTCAGTGCTATATATGACTACATGGGGACCAACAAATCTTCATATGCATTTATCTGCCATTGAGGGTAAGCCAAGGCCTCGTGATCACATTCATTGAAAAAGAGCCCTGTGCATGTGCACTTAAAATTAATTAATGGAAACATGATCATAAATCTGACTTTAATTGAAATACTTATTTATGTGTGTTTCGTTTCAGTACTTATTTCATATATAAAATTTAAAATGTAATCTTTTATTTTCACTTCATTTGATACATTCTCAGTTGATATTGCAGGAGTTTTGAACAAAACTAATAAAATATATTGCAGTTCTCTGTGTGTTGTCTCTCTAAAACTAGGGTTGTTTTTCAGGGGGTCTATCGTGTTTTATTTCACTTCTTGGTGTTTAATTCGATATGCACTGCTCAAAACAGTTAAATGAATATTGTAAGTCTTACATAAAATAATGATATAAACGAAATTTGTTTAGCAGTAAAAGGAAGAAGAGAGTCACAAATGCAAATTTTTCTCATTTTCAAACTTCGGAATATGCCGATTTTGAGTTTGATTGACGTCAAAAACGACGCTTTAGTGGCAGCGAATGAAATTTGACTTTCAACTTAATGAAAGACAAAGTGGAAAAGAACTATCGATATTCAGTAAGTGCGTTGTTTCGATCGGTGTGATGCCTCAACGAAGTCACTTAATTGATTCAGAAGTTTGGAGAGTTGTTGATCTGTTGGGGAAGGGGGGGGGGCAAACACAAGATGAAGTAGCAGAAGCCACTGGAGTTTAACAAAGTGTGATTTACAGTATCTGGAACCGTTTTTTGGAGACTGAAAATGCAAGCCGAAACCCATGGCATGGTCGTAGACATGCGACGAAGACCGATATTTCACGGTCAGAGACACTGAAATATAAATGTCATTATGCCACAACAATTTCGCTCGTCTATTGGCACCACAGTTTCGATTCAAACTACGCTGTAAAAAAATTTTGTAAAATTACAAAGAATATCCCTCATTTTGTGATGTGATAAAATCACGCATTCGTGCTGTAAAAAATTTTCAAGCAAAACGTGCTGTTTTTTTACATTCACTATGGCGTCAAAGAGTCATGTGACACAGATGCGCCAATGACCTTCAAACATGAACTAAAACTTTTAAATGTTTGTTATGTTACGCCACGCCTTTTGCTATCATAAACGGAAAACGCAAAAAAATGGAGGAACGAAGCCACAATTAGGATTCATATTTTAAAACACAAAATTTTAAACAAGTAAGTTATAATTGTTTTAATTTTGATTTTATTTCTTCTCTTTTTTAATTCTGTCAATATAAGTTTGATAAGTGTCTGCGTTTTATTAATAAAATTTAATCTTATTTAAAAGCTCTGTCTTATGAAACTGTATTTTAAATTATGAGCATTAAAATTTCCAACACAATAATTATTTCCGAATTAATTATTATTATTCCGAAATAAAACTATTAAACTCCAACATTTTCAGACTAATTTATTTTAAAAATGATTTAAATTACTATTACCTATTGATGATGAAAAATGATGTATTAGTTTTTAATTCTGAAAAATATTATGGCATTTAAAATAGAACATTATTTAATAAATATTCAATATGAAATTTTTGTACGTTTTTTAGTATTTCATTACTTTTTAGTTTAGTTTTGTTTCTTTCAAGTTTCCTTTATAAATTGTATGCATTATGATTATATTTTATTTCTTAAATTTTGTTCGCTTTTTAGGATAATTTCGTTGTAGTTTGTTACGTAGAATGTATTGATAAAGTTTTTATTTCTTGTTTATTTTGTAAAATTAATATATTTGCTAAAATTGTACAGATATATGTATGCTACAAAATGTAGTTTAATAAAGCATTGGAAAACGGTCATTTTAATTTTCATGCGTTCTAAAAGATATTAATTATAAGTTTTAATTATTTGATGTACTTATTAAATATAATGCTTCTAATTTGACTATTTTTTTAAATATTTCTTTAGTGAATTAAAAATTTATGCATTATTATTATTATTATTATTATTTTAATAGTAATAGCAATATAAGTTGTTAATAAAACACTTATTATTATTATTAAAAATAATAATTCCAAATCTGAAACTTCTATGCACGAACGCAGGATTGTTTCTGGTGTCACGTTCCCTCCATATGAAAATATAACTATTATCAGGATGAAGAGGAAAACGGGATTCGTCAGAGAAAAGAATATTGTACATTCATTTCTCCTCCAGTTCACATGCTGTGCTGCCCACTCATTGTGGGCGAGACGGTGCCTTACTGTTAACGTAACACATACCATTTTTCGGTCATACCATTGGTCGGCAAGCATACAACCCTACAGCGTTAAGCTGGTTTCGTACAGTTCGAATCGAAATTGTGGTACTAGTATCCGAGCGGAGGTGTTGAAGAAGAATGTCATTCATATTTCTGTATATATGAGCCGTTAGCGTTAAATATCGATCTTCATTGGGAGTTGTTGCACATAGACAAGCATTCCCTGGTCGACATTTCAAATCTCCAGGGAACAGTTCCAGAGCCTGGAAATTACACTTTGGGGAACTCCAAATGGGTTCTTCTACTTACAGTCGGCTGCAAAATTATTCGAGCACTAGCAATAATCCTTGACAAAAAAAAGTACTTTTAATACAGCTTTGTTAAATAAATCCTTGTCGAGTCATGTTCTTAATCAGTCTAAGAACATGATTCGACAAGGATTTACTTAGCAAAACAATCTTAAGTGTACTTTTTAAACATAGGAATTATTGGCTAGTGCTCGAATAATTTTGCAGTCGACTGTAGACTTGTGTTTAGCACCCCTATAACCATAGACTTATTATAAGAGTGGATGGGACAATGGCAACCTTTTTCAGTGGCAAAGATAACTCATAAAAAGGTCATGTGAATGTTGATCTACAGAAAGCCAAACTAGCCAATATTGAAATTTACGCGCCATGCTCTAAACTTTGCTTTTTATTAAGCGGACGATATTTTCCCTTTTTCTTTGAAAGTTCTTTTTAAAATTTTTATTTCACTTTGAAAGTTAGATTGTTTTGAATTAAAAAAGAATTTTATAGCAAGAAATAGTAATTAGATGTACTTTAAAAACCCTAGAAGTTATGTAAAATAAGGATTTTATTTCACAGGTAAGATTCTTTTTAATATTTTATTATTTCGTTCTTTTTAAGTAATTATTTTCATAAAATGCTTATAATTGCTATACTTATTTCTCTAAATTGAATTAGTTTAGATATATTATACCTTATATTATTTCAAAAATGTCCATAATTATTTATGAGAGTTAAAATGAGTATAGACAAACCAAAGTTATAAAAACTTTTTGAACTTTGTTAGATGTTAATAACAAGGTAAAAATAAATTTCAGCAGCTATAATATTTTACACTAGTTTTACTTGTTGTATCTCTTAATAATAATAATAATAATAATAAATATATTCATTTTCAAAACAAAAAATTGCCAATGACGCTATAAATGCCAAAAACGGTAACCTTTTTCAACATCACATGGTTTCATCTTTGCACCTTTTCTTATATTCCCTTAATAATGGAATGCTCCGTTCACTCTCATAATAGGTCTATGCCAATAACCGACCAAGAACGCTCCAAGCTTCTGAATCGGTTACATGATTTCATTGATACATCACATTCATCGAAACAATGCACTTATTGAATGTTTATCATTATTTCCGCTTTGTTTTTCATTATGTTGAAAGCCAAATTTCCTTCGCTCCCGCTAAAGCGTCATGTTTGACGTCAAACTAAAAATTTGCATACTCCGACGTTTGAAAATTAGAAAAATTTGCCTTTGTGACTCTCTTCTTCCATTTTCTGCCAAAGAAGTTTCGCTTATATCGTTATATAAGACTTACAATATCCTTTAATTGTTTTTAACAGTGTAGATCACCAGTTCTGTTTCTCAATATCTTTCAAGGTATCATAGGTAACTGCTGGTTTTGGATTAGGTCTTTTTTGAGCTTTGAATGTTGACTTATAAAACTGGTAGAAGAGGTACAGTATCAGAGGAACTATGAGCATTTCTACAATGGTGCTGAACAATCCAGTACTGCAACCTAATACAGGAGCCACCACAGTCACAAGTAGAATTATCAGTATGAACTGGACCTGTAAATATATGAATTAATTACAAACTATTTCAACTTCTATGCATTAGATATCACTTTTATTCATATGTATTAAAAACATTATAGGGTGACCAAGCAAGACCACCCACATGAAGTCTGTACAGCTAGAATCTTTGCTTGGATCAAGGTTCTGATTTTGTTACATAAAAAAAAATCTCCAAAAACTATATCTCTATGACAAATTGTTTTCGAGAAAAATGCAAAAGAAGAAATATAACGTCATATCCATCGTGCGGAAGAAACTTTATTGGAAACATTAACATGAGCAGAGTTGAAGCTTTTCAGGGGCTACCACTGAATTCAGGGTTTTAAACATTTTACTCTCTCTCTGAATTCCATGCTAAATAATTTTATTTTTATAGAAAATTCTCATTTTGAATGTCTAATTGGCCCTCAAATATTATATATTAAGAAATTTCCAAATATCACTTTTTATACGTATAAATGTTCCACCCCTGCATCAGCATTTGCATATGTTTATACATAGGAAGATGTTCAAGATGTCCACCATGCATGTGCATGCCATAGAATAACTGTGTGTACACGCTGTATGTTTAGTACGATTAAGTACACGTCGCAATATTCACGAGTGGAGTACATTATCTTGCAAAGATTATTGGTATCTATCAGAGTAGATGCAGCCTTTTATATACATACTAGCAGGCTTTGACCGCTTCACTGGTCATTATATTGAAATGAATTCTCAAAATACCATATCATTTATAATAATAAAATCACTGAAATCAGTCAAAATATAAGTTAAGGATCCCACTCGCCAAAGGTCGAGTCTGGAGCCCCAATCCTTTCGGCAGCGCCTTACCTGCTTTTTACTCTTGCTCCCTCGCTGGTAAAGCTGAAAGTTTTGCAAAATCCTATCAATGTGCATACTGTATACATTTTAATCAACGCCCACACAGCAAAATTCGCCAATATAAGGTATTTGAAGAAGATTTAACCTTGAAAATGTTTCTTTTGCACCGTCAGCCCCAAAGGGGGGGGGGGTATTTTGCAGAATCCCTTTATAGAGCATGTTGCATACACATACCTAATCGACACATAAAAAACCGAGACCCTGAGGTTACTTAAAGCAGAGTTGTGTTTTAAACGTGTTTTTGTGTTTTTACTCCCCCCCCCCCATCCCGCTCTTAAAGGAGGGAATTTAGAAAACTATCTTTATACTATATGTTTGATACATATAACCGACTCGCATATAAAAAATCTCCATCCTAAGATAATTTAGTGGAGAGTTACGCATGGATACATGCTTTTTGCCCCCCAACCCCACAAAGGGTGGTAGGGTGGAATTTCACAAAATCCGTTTGAAGTGTGTGATGAGTACGCAAAAGCAGCCCACACATCAAAAATTGCCATTCTAAGATAATTTGGAGCAGAGTTACGCATGGAAACATGTTTTTATGCAACCCCCAACATTCGAGTGTGTGGGTAGGACGAAATTTCAAAAAATCCCTTTGTAGTGTGTGCGTTAAGTACGCATAACAAATCGACATATCAAAAAATCGCTTTTCTGAGATAATTTGGAGCATAGTTACTCTTAAAAACGTGTTTTGTCCTCCCCCCCCCCCCGCCCGTACAGGGAAAAGGGAAAATTTCTCAAAATCTCTTTATAGTGCGTATTGAGAACGCATAACCAGCTCGCATATAAAAAATCGCCATTTTAATATAATTCGGAATAGGATGGAAATATGCAGAGTTACTCTTAAAAACGTGTTCCCCCCTCTCGTACAGGGGAAATGGGAAATTTTGTAAAATCCATTTATATTGCGTACTGGGAACGCATATCCAGCCCGCATATATAAAATCTCCTTTTTAAGGTAGTTCGAAACAGAGTTACGCATGGAAATTGTATTTTTTTTTCCTCACCCCTAAAGGAGACAGGGTGGAGCTTCAAAAAATCCTTATGTAGTGTGTGCCTTGAGTACGCATAACTAATCGACATATCGGCAAATCAACATATCAGGAAAATATCGTTATCCTGAGATAATTTGGTGCAGAGTTTCCCTTAACCCTTTATCTACTGCATTATGATACAGACAAAAATTGTGTTCGAAACATATATTTTTAGTTACTAAAGTGCATTATTTAAAGATATATATGCTAAAAATTATGCATATCACCTCCTCATAATAAATAATGAGAATTTTGTGAGGTCGCACTTTAGTGTATCACTGGTACATAGTGATCGAAAAAATTATTTCGACATGAAAAAAGTGTAGAGAAATATTTACTCTTTATATTCCTCATATTTTTTCTAAGATTAGTGGGAAAGCATAATCAACCCTTACATAAAAGTTAATTTTACTGAGATAATTTGAAGCAAAGTTATGCTTGGAAACGTGTTTATTGCACACACACCCCACCCCAAGGGGGAATATCGCAAAATCCCGTTACAATGGGTGTTGGATACACGTAAATAAGCCACTTACTGAAATTTGTGACCTCAGCTCCTATAGATTTCCCCGGACGAATTTAGCGCTAAAAGGGGCGATCGAATTTGCCCCCTCGTAACTCCTCCCTAAAATCGAGAATCTCAAAGAAACCAAAAATGAGTTTTTGGAAATATCCTCAAGAAGACGCTTGGCGGTTTTGTACATCTGTGTCCTATTATGGTAGAGTTCTACTCGGAAATCACTATTTTGCTAAATTTGCCTCCAAAAATCGTTTTTTCCCCTCCCCTCGCTTAAAAATTCCAAAATCGCAGAAAATGATTTTTTTGTACTCAAGTCTATTCGTCCCATCTGCAATTTCTTCAGTGTGAAGTAATTTGGAGCCGAGTTATACTTATAAAGGTGTTTTTGTCTTCTGCCTCCACAGGGGGTGGGGGGGTATGGCGAGATATTTCGCAAAATCCCGTCTTAGGGAGGGGGGGGGGGGGGTCAGAATCCTAAAACTAACCTGGTCACCAAAATTTGTGACACGATCTCCCATAGAATCGTCCCGGCTGTGTTCAGTTAGTGAAGTCAGTGGATGTGTTTTATATATATAATAGATGATTTAAAGGCCGGCTTGACATCATGGAATAGCGCATGCATACAAGCCTCGATATGCGTAGAGGTTATTTCTAATATTTTATTTCGAAAACCTACACAAATGCTAATGTTGATGTTTCCAATATATACCTATATATTATATTTTTTTTCTTTAATTGCACCGGTTATATCGTCATAATTCATCTTTCACATTTTTCCTCGAAAACTATTTGTCCTAGAGATATAGTTCTCATTTTATTTTACTCCAAGTGAGACATCTGGATGTGTAGAATTTGGATGGTCTTGCTTGCACACCCTGTATATTAATTTAACCCTTTAACGTTCATACCGTACTTTTCTTCGCAAAATCTACATATTAATTTGAAAGGTGTTTTGTCTGTGTCCACTAAATTGAAATAACGGCTAGGTGTAAAAATTTGGTTGAGGTGTCTAAAAAAAGGTTTTGGTCTGTAGATGTGTCATCAAAAGAGAAAAATAAAAATAAGTCGAACAGTTCCCCCCTCCTGGGGGGGGGGGTTTAAAAACACGTTAGCGAGTTTAACTCAGCTCCAAATTACTTCACGGTGAAAAAGTTGTACATGTGGGAACTAGACTCGAATACTAAAAAATCAATTTCTGTGATTTTGGAATTTTCGACTTTAAAGGGAGAAAGTAATTGATTAAGCTCAGCTCCAAATTACTTCACGGTGAAGAAGTTGTACATGTGGGGACTAGACTCGAATACTAAAAAATCAATTTCTGTGATTTTGGAATTTTTATTTTAAAGGGAGAAAGTAATTGATTAAGCTCAGCTCCAAATTACTTCACGGTGAAGAAGTTGCACATGGGGGGACTAGACTCGAATACTAAAAAATCAATTTCTGCGATTTTGGAATTTTCGATTTTAAAGGGGGAAAGTAGATTTGGAGGGGGGAAATTAGTTTGAGAGAGAAATCCGTTCTAGACCCACACATGTAGCACCCCATTTTAAAGGTCTTGACATTTCATGTTGATTGGGGATGTTTGTATACAATATAGGGGCCCCCTGGTGGTGAAAAATGGAATTAGGGGATTTTGTACTAGGTTCTATCATGTTACACCTTATTTTAAAGGTCTTGGTATTTCCTGACTGTTGGTGATGTTCGTACAGAACACAATGTTTCCCCTGGCGATGGAAAGTGCAACTAAAGGATTTTGCAGTTGACGCCACCATGTGACACCTTATTTGAAAGGTCTTGGAAATTCAAGACGGTAAGTGATTACGGTTTTAAAATTTCATGTTGATTGGAGATGTTTGTACACAGTATAGGGCGTCCCCTGGTGGTGAAAAATGGAACTAGGGGATTTTGCAGTAGAGCATATCATGTTACACCTTATTTTAAAGGTCTCGGTATTTCCAGACAGTTGGTGATGTTCGTACTGTACCCCCTGGCGGTGGAAAGTGCAACTAAAGGATTTTGCAGTTGACACGACTATGTGACACCTTTTTTGAAAGGTCTTGGAAGTTCAAGGCGATTGGTGACATTCGTATACAACATACTGCGCCTCCTGGTGGAGGAAAGTGGATTTTGCAGCGTGTGCGTAGCATGCCTGCTATACGGTGCCGCAGCCACAGGCAGCGGAAACACGAGTCAGAGGTTCGTTCGGTTGAAGGTTAATTTTTGAGAATTTTTTCATATTATTAGCGGCATATACGCTGCCGCAGGCACCGGGATCACGAGCCCGAGTTCCGTTCTGTTTGAGGTTTTTTTTTTTTTTTTTGTTACAGATGATTATTTTTTTCGTGATGCTTTCATTAAAAAATAGAAATTCAAACAAAATCGAGTTAAAGATATAAAATCGAACAAATTTAAGGTTCATTTAAGGTTATTATCATGAGCCAGGGCATTGCCGGGCGGGTTCGTCCGGTTCCAGGTTAAGTTTTGGGAATGTTTTTATGCTATTAGTGGCCCGCGTATGCGCTGCCGCAGGCACCGGGGTCACAAAGCAGAGTTTCGTTCGGTTCGAGGTAATTTTTTTGTTACAGCTGATTATTTTTTTCGTGATGCTTTTATTTAAAAATAGAAATTCAAACGAAATCGAGTTAAAGATATAAAATCATACAAATTTAAAGTTCATTTAAGGTTATTACAATGGGCCCGGGCAACGCCGGGCGGGTTTGATCTGTTCCAGGTTAATTTTTGGGGATTTTTTCATGTTATTAGGCGGCCCGTGTATGCGCTGCCGCAGGCACCGGGGTCACAAGGCAGAGTTTCGTTCCGTTCGAGGTAATTTTTTATTTGCAGCTGATTTTTTTTTTGCGTGATGCTTTTATTTATAAACAGAAATTCAAACAAGATCGAGTTAAAGATATAAAATCACACAAATTTAAGGTTCTCATTTAAGGTATCATGGGCCCAGGCAACACCGGGCGGGTTCGTTCGATTCCAGGTTAATTTTTGGGAATTTTTTTTATGTTTTTAGCGGCCGGCGTATGCGCTGCCGAAGGCACCGGGATCACAAGGCAGAGTTTCGTTCGGTTCGAGGTAATTTTTTTGTTACAGCTGATTATTTTTTTTGTGATGCTTTTATTTAAAAATAGAAATTCAAACGAAATTGAGTTAAAGATATAAAATCATACAAATTTAAAGTTCATTTAAGGTTATTACAATGGGCCCGGGCAACGCCGGGCGGGTTTGATGTGTTCCAGGTTAATTTTTGGGAATTTTTTCATGTTATTAGGCGGCCCGTGTATGCGCTGCCGCAGGCACCGGGGTCACAAGGCAGAGTTTCGTTCGGTTCGAGGTAATTTTTTATTTGCAGCTGATTTTTTTTTGCGTGATGCTTTTATTTATAAACAGAAATTCAAACAAGATCGAGTTAAAGATATAAAATCACACAAATTTAAGGTTCTCATTTAAGGTATCATGGGCCCAGGCAACACCGGGCGGGTTCGTTCGATTCCAGGTTAATTTTTGGGAATTTTTTTTATGTTTTTAGCGGCCGGCGTATGCGCTGCCGAAGGCACCGGGGTCACAAGGTAGAGTTTCGTTCGGTTCAAGGTAATTTTTTTGTTACAGCTGATTATTTTTTCGCGATGCTTTTATTTAAAAATAGAAATTCAAACAAAATCGAGTTAAAGATATAAAATCATACAAATTTAAGGTTCATTTAAGGTTATTACCACGGGCCTGGACAAGGCCAGGCGGATCAGCTAACATGTAGTCTTAGTATTAAACGAAATAGAAAATAAAAGATAGCAATTGTTTATTTGGAGTCAGTTTGACATCACATTGACAGTACTTTGTAGAAAGCGATATCATATATAGTATTTCTATTTATAAGCATTTTTCCGACTTTCTTTTCTTTAAGTGAAATGTCGTAAATTATATTAGGTGTTTTAATTTGAAATGCATTTAAATAATGATGTGACGATTTTTGAAATATTATGGTCAATAAAATGATCGTCGAATTTGACTGGTTCCAGCTAGTAGTTAAACTAATTTCAAAAATTGCTACTAGATGCACAGCTGATCATAAAAAAAAAAAAAAAAAAAAAAAACTTTGCATTTTTAATTTTAAAAAAAGTTTTGGTTTGAAACATATATTTGTTAACCTGCTTAAATTTAAATACCGTAAAAGTACCCCCCCCCCTAGTTTAATCGCCCCCTCTGTTTTTAACATGAATTTCGTTTTTCTTAAAATACCGATTAAATGCCCCCTTACACTTAGCAGCAGACTCCATATGAATAGAAGACCGTTTTTTGGATACTTATTTATTTAAGATTTGCCTTTGAAAATATAAACATTTATTTGTTTATAATAAACTAGCAGTAATACCCGGCGTTGCCCGGGTTGATCTATAGATACCGAATTGTGTATGCATTCTCTCAAGTTATTAAAAAAAATAATAATAAATCTTCATTACTGTATGGTACCCATAGAGATGTTTAAAAAGACGAAAGTATTGATAAGGATGGTTTCCCCAACAGGAGAATAGGCTCAGATTTCCGAATCTTAGATGTACAGGTTTCCATGCGACCTTAAATGTTTCTTAAATCTTAGGACTTGAGCCTAAGAATTAAAACAATGTTAGGAGGTACTGTACTCCACTCATTACCTCTTTAAAGGCGGGTGTCCCCCCGAGCCCCAAGGTTGTCTTTTTTTAACTGCAAAAATGCTGCAGGCTTGTAAAAAAAAAAAAAAAAAAAAAAAAAAAAAAAAAATTACTTAAAGTAATAAAAAAATAAGCAAAAAAGATTAATCAAATTGCATGTAAGGAAAATTCCACGTAATGTTGTAGTATTAAAAAAAAAAAAAAAAGCAAATATCCGAAGACAAATTGTATATGTGGCATATTTTGAACTGAAAAAATGCTACAGGCTCGTTAAAAAATAGTGCTTAATGATTAAAAACCCCAAATATTAATAATAAAAAAAATTATAAATCTGGCAACCATGGTTTTCGGAGGTATATTTCCTGAGTTAATAAAAAAAAAAAAAAAAAAAAAAAAAAAAAAAGTGAAATATAAACAGTTTGTAAACACACTAAGAGGGATTTGGTTTTTAATTGTCCAAGGCCAAAAACCAGATAAAAAACAATAAAACACTTCTTGATTTTCAAAATACAAATTTTGCGAGTTTAGATTCAGAATACACATTTGAAAGTTCCATGTAAATTTCAATGTAAATACTGTCGTCATGAAGGAAAATGAGTCTAAAGTACTTCTTTATATACAACATTGGTTGTTTTCCCAGAAGGACAATAAACGAAAAGTTTGTTTGCTGCTCCTACTCTTGAACATCCTACATACAATTGACCATGAGCAAAACAATCCTCCTGTAATTGTAGGCCAACAACTTGCAATGTCTGTCCCTGCGATTTGTTTATAGACATTGCAAAACTTAATATTACTGGAAATTGTAAACGCTTACACTGAAATGGCAGATCTGAAGTTATTAAAGGTATTCTAGGAATAAATATAATTTCCCCTTTGCCACAACCAGTTTGAACTTGTGCTTGCATGACATGAAGATGTAAAGCCGTTATTATTAATCTTGTACCATTACAGAGCTTAGGTTGATCTAAATTTCGTAAAAGTATTATAGGAGCTCCAACTTTAATCGTAGCGTATGAGGAGGCAGTCCTGGAATATCTAAAGAATTGAGGAACTCCGTAGGGTAGTTGACAACTTCATTTTCATCCATGACTGTATCTACAGAATTGTATATTGTAGGATCACCTGGAATCTTTTGCAAAAGCTGTTCGTTGATGGAATGAACAGTAACATTCTTTGGTGCCAATATCGCTCTTTCACACAAACAGGATACGTCTTTGTAGTGGTGTATAAAATTTGGAAATATCTTTTCTGTTAATTCAGAAACACTTGTAACTACTGTGCTAATTGAAGACATATTAATCTTGTTCTGAGAATCGACAGGTGTTTTTCCTTCTCCAAGTTGTAGTAAATTGTCAGCAAATAATCCAGAATGTTGATCACCATAAATTCTTGCTCGCATGTTAATTGTAAGTTTGAAGACTAACATGTTTCCACAAAGAGGAGGATTTAAGGCATGCTCTAATTTCATCAGCTTTAGTGCCCTTAGGAATGACTGGGAGAGTCTGACGAAAATCTCCCGATAAGACAACAGTTAAACCCCCCATCAAATGATTGTTGTTTCTCAAATCTTGTAGAGTTTTGTTCAATGTTTCTAATGCTCTTTTATGGGCCATTGTACATTCATCCCAGACTATAAGTTGACATCTTTTAAAAACCTCTCCCATGCCAGAATTTTTGGTTATTTTACAAACAGCTTCATCATTTGTAGCTAAATCCAAAGGAAGTTTAAATGTTGAATGAGCTGTTCGACCTCCAGGCAACAATGTAGCAGCTATGCCGGAAGAGGCAACTGCTACAGCAATTTTATTTTGTTTTCGCACATTGGCCAATAATAAGTTAGTCACAAAAGTTTTTCCTGTACCACCTGGAGCATCTAAAAAGTAAATGGCTCCAATCTGATCTGAGATACTGTTCACTATCGTTGAGTAAGCATTTCTCTGATCTGGGAGTAACTTGGGCTCATTTTCATTTATATATCGAGATAAAGAGCTGATGTCATAGGAAGTTTCTCTTATAATTTCTGTAGGTACACTGGTAACTTGTGTTCTATTTGTCTGTGGTAGACCAAACGAAGTTAACTGTGGGCCATCCATCGATGCTATTGTATCTTCTATTTCAATTAAAGCTCTGTTGTACATTTCATCTGTGTAAACTACTTGAAAAGTAGGGTTTGCAAGTTGCGCTTGGTGCTTAAAATCTTCTGTCAAATCATCTTTGTATTTGTTCCATAGTTCTGAAGGGCTTCCTACATCACAGGTTTTCAGTAGAATAGAAAATAAATGTCTTAAGCGCTTTGGCGATTGGCATATGGCTGCTTCTCTTAATGTAGCATCCCACTGGTTATCATTTTCAAGCAATCCACGTCTGTAGCAAGCTTCTCTAAATGTTTGACAAATAATGCCATCAACTGTTCTAAGATCTTCAAAATTTTTAGGGCCTTGAACTTGGTGGAGCAACAGTCTTAAAAAAAAACATTCATGCTGGCTTGGATGAACAGTAAAAACTCTACCCAAAGCATTGTCGAATTTAACATCTGGATAACCTTCAACTGGATTTCCTCTTTTTCTTCTACTCCATTTTTTATTGTTCCATGTGTAATAAGATAGCAATTGGTGATAGAGTAAAGTTTGAGCAAACATATCCTCTTGGCATAATTTAAAGAAAGCAGTGAGAGTGGTTTCTCTAGGAGCCACAGCTTGTTGCGCAGCTGTTTTATTAGTAAAGTAAACTCTTTGTCCATTTTCTAAATGGACTGCTAATTGCTGGACTGCGGGATACCTTTCATGAATAGGGAAAGAAAATATTCTCCAGAAGGCTTCATTGCTGCTTATGTAACGACCTTGTTGAAAAGTAGTAACTTCATCATGCACAGTGTCTTGTAGAGCGAACATAGCTGCATCAGAACCCTTGTTAACATACTTGCATACATATTTGAAGGACTTAACGGAATTACAAAATTCGACATTAATGTGAGCATTAAACATTTTAGTCAAGAGAGGGCAGTATGGAACTATCCATCTGTTATCAATTTCATGGTGTCCAATTTGGGTTGTAAAGCCTCCATCCTCGGGTTTCCTTCTACGATATGAGGGATACCCATCTTCTCCAGCTTGAGTATTTTTAAAAAATGGTTTTGGGTAGCGTTTTTTACATACGTTGTCTTTCATGCAGGGTGAATTGATATTTAGAGATCCACATGGTCCATGTACCATTTGAGTTTTAACAATTTCAAAGAGATTCTTGTCTACGTTAGGGTCTGGAAGTTCAGCTGAGATAACCGAATCTATGTCATTTGCCTGAATTTTATTAGTCAGCCAAAGCAAAATATGAGAATGAGGCAATCCCCTCTTTTGCCATTCAATGGTGTACATGTGGCATCTTACTGGTCCAAAAATTTTTAATTTTATGATGAAAACCATCATTTTCAATAATTTTAATCGAAACACCCTAGCTGTAAGATTATGTCTGTGAATGTAGGTTTGTCCAGGTAGTAATTCGTCCTTGATTTCTTTCCATTTAGCATTGCATGTGAACGTAATGAACAGGTCAGGTCGTCCAAAATTTCGAACGTACGTCATTGCATCCTGAGTCCTTTCATGCATGTAACGTGGGCTTCCTGTGAAACTTGATGGTAGAATGCAAAGTTGGCCAATCTCTGTTCCAGCAAGATCATTATTTATGGCATCTCTTAAATGAACATATTGATCACATCTTAATTCTTTCTGATGAGTTCTAATATAACGTAATCTTTCAGATTCTGTTTTAGCATACATATCAACAGCAAATTGGTGGAAAAGATTTCTCGTCAACATTAAATAATTTGAAGAATTGCTACGAACCATAAATCTGTAGGCATAGAAATCCATGCAAGAAACCTTTTTGTTGGAATGTACACCGGCTTGGGGTATATCAAAGTGATAACCATCTTCTCCATATACAAACAGTAAAGGGTACTGCAAGGCATCATAAGATCGATGAGTTTCATCTATAAATTGCAAAGTATTGTCTCGAGATTTAAGTACAATGTCTCTTTTCCCATGTTCTTCACCAGCAATAATTACAGCCACTTCCTTACATTCTTGCAGATTATATCGTCTAAGCATGTTCTGCAGTTGGTCTCTTGTCAGCATCAATGATAATTTTGTGTTCAGCTGTAGGAATGTTTTCCAGAGCATATTTAAAACTTTGAATATAATGATTCGAAGCATGGAGCATCTCCTGAAGTTGCAGAATGAGTTCAAATTTTGTTGCTGGGTTTGTGCTACACCCTGTTTTGTGCTTGTTGTTGCAAATCGGAAATGAGGTACAATTGAAGATATTTTGCATGTTCATTTAATGTGGGTTGCAGTGAACCTAATCTATGACAAATCTGACCTTGAACTTTAAAAGTAGGCATGAAACCTCGTTCAGTAATTATGTTTGCTCCGAAAGAGGTCATTGCAAAAGCAGAATTGTAAGCTTGTATATTTTGTAGGAAATGTTTTGAATCAGATGTACTGCCTGTGAGTAATGTTATCAAAGGCTCGGGAGGTTCTTGAATTGAAGGCAATACAACTTTTCCATTACTACAACACATTCCTGGTGATTCTCTAGGCCACTTTTTAGCACCACAACTGTCACAAATTTTTTACATTGATCCAATGCTTACCTGATACTGAGATGCATATTCAAAATCTGGATTGTAGTTAAAAGCACATAAACTCCACTGGTTAGTAGTCATGGCACGTGATCTTCCAGCAGTGTGTCTTACAGCATCTTCTTGAAGCCTTCGATTACGTTCTTCTTCTGTTTCCGATGATCTGCGTGCGGCTTCCCTTTCAGCATTTTCTTGAAACCTTCGATTGCGTTCTTCTTCTGTTTCCAATGATCTGCGTGCGGCTTCCCTTTCAGCATTTTCTTGAAGCCTTTGATTGCGTTCTTCTTCTGTTTCCGATGATCTTCCAGCAGCGTGTCTTACAGCATCTTCTTGAAGCCTTCGATTGCATTCTTCTTCTGTTTCCGATGATCTTCCAGCAGCGTGTCTTTCAGCATTTTCTTGAAGCCTTCGATTGCGTTCTTCTTCTGTTTCCGATGATCTGCGTGCGGCTTCTCTTTCAGCATTTTCTTGAAGCCTTCGATTGCGTCGTTCTTCTGTTTCCAATGATCTGCGTGCGGCTTCTCTTTCAGCATTTTCTTGAAGCCTTTGATTGCGTCGTTCTTCTGTTTCCAATGATCTGCGTGCGGCTTCTCTTTCAGCATTTTCTTGAAGCCTTCGATTGCGTTCTTCTTCTGTTTCGCGTGTTCTTTGTGCTTGCTTTCTTTATGCATCCGAAGATTTTCCAAACGAAGTACGTTTCTTCGGTGGCATTATGACTTATTTCATGTGTATTTTGTATTAACCGCATAACACAACGAAATTATGTACTCTATGAAATCGATAAAACGATACCCATTACTTATAACAAAAGACAATAGAAGTAATATTGAAAAAGGGTACCAAAATTTCAATAGAAACCGTATTTTTTAAGTACTATGTTTAGGAACACATTTCATACATATATATAAAAAGATAAAGATAAAATTTTATATACAATAGAATTAAAATTAAAAAGAGAGTAATAATCTATATATATAAAAGAGTTATATATAAAAAGATAAAGATAAAAAAAAGCAGTTTGTAAAAAAGAACGTAACCAAATTTCAGTAGAAAGAGTATTTTTTGATCGATGTTTATTTCATGTGTATTTTGTATTAACCGCACAACACAACGAAATTATATACTCTATGAAATCGATAAAACGATGCCCATTACTTATAACAAAAGACAATAGAAGTAATATTGAAAAAGGGTACCAAAATTTCAATAGAAACCGTATTTTTTAAGTACTATGTTTAGGAACACATTTCATACATATATATAAAAAGATAAAGATAAAATTTTATATACAATAGAATTAAAATTAAAAAGAGAGTAATAATCTATATATATAAAAGAGTTATATATAAAAAGATAAAGATAATAAAAGCAGTTTGTAAAAAAGAACGTAACCAAATTTCAGTAGAAAGAGTATTTTTTGATCGATGTTTATTTCATGTGTATTTTGTATTAACCGCACAACACAACGAAATTATGTACTCTATGGAATCGATAAAACGATACCCATATCACTTATAACAAAAGACAATAGAAGTAATATTGAAAAAGGGTACCAAAATTTCAATAGAAACCGTATTTTTTAAGTACTATGTTTAGGAACACATTTCATACATATATATAAAAAGAAAAAGATAAAATTTTGTATACAATAGAATTAAAATTAAAAAGAGAGTAATAATCTATATATATAAAAGAGTTATATATAAAAAGATAAAGATAAAAAAAGCAGTTTGTAAAAAAGAACGTAACCAAATTTCAGTAGAAAGAGTATTTTTTGATCGATGTTTATTTCATGTGTATTTTGTATTAACCGCACAACACAACGAAATTATGTACTCTACGAAATCGATAAAACGATACCCATTACTTATATTCACTATACAGATGTAAGTACATTTGTGAAAGATACGGATATAAATAAGAACGTAACCAAATTTTAGTAGAAACCGTATTGGATATAAATAAGAACGTAACCAAATTTCAGTAGAAACCGTATTGGATATAAATAAGAACGTAACCAAATTTCAGTAGAAACATTATTTTTTGATCGATGTTAAGAACACAGTTCGTATACTTTCACAAAAACGAAAGTTTTATATACAAAAGACAATAGAAGTAATATTGAAAAAAGGGTGAATCTCTATATATAAAAAGAAAAAGATAAAAAAAAAGCAGTTTGTAAAAAAACAATTAATAGATTGAAATAACTTAGCTTCAAAGTTCTCTATAAGTCATGTACGATGCAACTTCCATTTCAAAGTGAAAAACACGCCAAGTATGTTGCCAATTTGTAAATAGCAAGTTTGTGAAAACATATGGACGAATCACAAAACATATGAACGAATCAAAAGACACTACTCCGTAGAAAAAAATACTGATACGTCATTTTTCTCCCTAGATTTCGTGACGTTCGTCTTTTTCTCCCTAGATGGCGTGAATTGTCCATGGACACGATGTCAGAATTTATTTAATGTTGAAATGAAAAATGAATTTTTAACCGTATTTTACGAAGTGTTTAAAATATTTTTTCAAAGTTAATATTTTTAGAATCGTCATAGCCTGAGGATTAAAATGGTATATATTTTTAAAAAAATTATCAATATTCGACGGAGTTATTTTATGTTGAAATGAAAAATGAATTTTTAACCGTATCTTACGAAGTTTTTAAAATATTTTTTCAAAGTTAATATATTTAGAATTGTCATAGCCCGAGGATTAAAATGGTATATTCATTTTTTAATTTGGTCAATATACGACTTTTTAGCGCATTTTTTTGTGCAAATTTGTGTGTCTTACAAACTATGGAATTTTAACTACTAAATCTGAAAATAATGCTTTGAAACTTACATTTTTAGAATTAGTATACCCTGAGCTTTAAGAAAGTAGTTTTGTTTTGTTTTTATTTTAAACTAGTATGTTGTGGCAACCACAAGACTTTCTTCTATATTTACCTATACATATTCAATCAGTAACAATATTTAAAAAAAAAAAAAAAAAAAAGTACGATTTTTTTTTTCTAAGTTTTTTTTTTTTTTTTTTTTGTTGAAAGTGAAAAAAATCGATAACTTTGTTTTAAATTATCACAGATTTATAGTTCAACCATTCGTTTTAAAGGTATTGACGAGACCTTTCGAAAGATACCCATCTTGAAAATTTATCCCCCCCGGGGGATATTTCCCCCTAGGGGGGGGAAGCGATGCCCCCCCATGCAGAAAATTTTTTTCCTAGTTACATACTACTATTATCAATAATTCATATTAATTTTACAATCACAAGTTTAAAACAACTCTAATTATGCACATTTATACGAATTTTTGTCCTATGCTGCCATGTTAAAAATTTAGATAAAATGCTATCACAGCGCCACCTGTTGAGCTATTGATCCCCAAACATAATCAGCACCAGTTTATGTCGGGGACCAACTAAATACCAAGTTTGGTTAAATTTCGTTAAAAAAAAAAAAAAAAAAAAAAAAAAAAAAAATTGCGAAATTTTTCTAAGTTTTTTTTTGTTAAAAGTAAAAAAAATCGATAACTTTGGTTTAAATTATCACAGATTTATCGTTCAACCATTCGTTTTAAAGGTATTGACGAGATCTTTCGAAAGATACCCATCTTTAAACTTTGCCCCCCCGGGTGGGAACTTCCCCCCCCCCGGTGGGGGGGCAACCGATGCCCCCACATGCACAAAAATTTTTTCCAAGTTAACTATTACTATTATCAACGAGACCTTTCGAAAGATACCCATCTTGAAAATTTACTTCCCCGAGGGGGATTTTCCCCCCCGGGGGGGGGGAACCGATGCCCCCCCATGCACAAAATTTTTTTCCTAGCTAACTACTACTATTATCAATAATTCATATTAATTTTACAATCACAAGTGTAAAATAACTCTCTTTATGCCCATTTATACGGAATTTTGTCCTATGCTGCCATGTTAAAAATTTGCATAAAATGCGATTACAGCGCCACCTGTTGAGCTATTGATCCCCAAATCTAATGGGCATCAGTTCATGTCAGGGTGCAACTAAATACCAAGTTTGGTTAAATTTCATTCATATGTTCGTGAGATACAGCGTCCACAAAAAAATGATACAGACACACAGACAGACAGACAGACAGACACACAGACACACATTTTCTAAAAACTATCATTTCGCGTTCAGGACATCCCAAAACGTGTAGATCCGTCAAAAAACGGAGGTCGAAAATTTTCGCGAATCCAATACTTTCTCTATATTACATATAGAAGAAAGTAAAAATGAAGCGGATGCGAGAATAGATATATACACGAAATTTCCCCGTATCTCTGCTTCCAAGGCCGCGGAGCGAGGTGCCGCAAAATATCCGCAATCGATTTGTAGGTATCGAAAACCTCGATGTACCAATTTTGAACGATCTAAATCTATTTTATTTTTTTTTGCCCCCCCTCTCCCCCCTCCTAATAACTTTACACATTCGAAAATATCCCCATTCAAGTTGCAGGCCTTTAAAACCTGTTTGTATCAATGTTGGACGGCCTAACTGTATTTCTATTTGTTTTTGCCCATAGCCCCCCCTTACTGCCCCACCCCCTTCCCACCCCTCCTAATAATTTTACAAATTCAAAAATATCCGCAATCGATTTGTAAGTATCGAAAACCTCTACGTACCAGTTTTGAATGATCTGACACTATTTTTATTTTTTTGCCCCCCCCCTCCCCTCCCCCCCTTCTTGCCCCTCCTAATAACTTTACACAATCGAAAATATCCCTATTCGACTTGCAGGTCTCTTAAACCTATCTGTACCAATTTTGAACGGCCTAACTGTATTTGTATTTGTTTTTGCCCCATATCCCCCCTTACCGCCCCTCCTAATAATTTTACAAATTCAAAAATATCCGCAATCGATTTGTAAGTATCGAAAACCTCTACGTGCCAATTTTGAACGATCTGACACTATTTTTATTTTTTTGCCCCCCCCCTCCCCTCCCCCCCCCCCTTCTTGACCCTCCTAATAACTTTACACAATCGAAAATATCCCCATTCGACTTGCAGGCCTTTAAAACCTATCTGTACCAATTTTGAACGGCCTTACTGTACTTATATTTGTTTTTGCTCCATAGCCCCCCATTGCTGCCCCACCTGGGGGCTGAATTTCTATAATTCCAGAAATTGGTTTTTAGATAGTTGCATTAGCTATAGTTTAGAGCAAAATTTCACGTATATCTATTATTTTTTTTGTTTGAGATATATAGGATTATGCGAAATCACGTTTTACGCATGTGAAATCACGTTTTGCCCCCCCCCCCCCCCCCGCCCCCCTTGGGGACCGAATTTCAAAAATTCCAGAAACCGATTTTTAGACATTTGTATTAGCTATATTTAAAAGCAAAAATTTTACGGATATCTGTTTTTACTTTCTTCTATATGTAATATAGAGAAAGTATTGGATTCGCGAAAATTTTCGACCTCCGTTTTTTGACGGATCTACACGTTTTGGGATGTCCTGAACACGAATTGATAGTTTTTAAAAAATGTCTGTCTGTGTGTCTGTCTGTCTGTCTGTCTGTCTGTCTGTCTGTCTGTGTGTCTGTCTGTCTGTCTGTCTGTGTGTCTGTATCATTTTTTTGTGGACGCTGTATCTCACGAACCAATGAATGAAATTTAACCAAACTTGGTATTTAGTTGCACCCTGACATGAACTGGTGCCCATTAGATTTGGGGATCAATAGCTCAACAGGTGGCGTTGTGATCGCATTTTATGCAAATTTTTAACATGGCAGCATAGGACAAAATACCGTATAAATGGGCATAATGAGAGTTATTTTAAACTTACGATTGTAAAATTAATATGAATTATTGATAATAGTAGTAGTTAACTAGGAAACAAATTTTGTGCATGGGGGGGCATCGGTTCCCCCCCCAGGGGGGAAAATCCCCCCCGGGGAAGTAAATTTTCAAGATGGGTATCTTTCGAAAGGTCTCGTTGATAATAGTAATAGTTAACTGGGAAAAAATATTTGTGCATGTGGGGGCATCGGTTGCCCCCCCACCGGGGGGGGGAAGTTCCGACCCGGGGGGGCAAAGTTTCAAGATGGGTATCTTTCGAAAGATCTCGTCAATACCTTTAAAACGAATGGTTGAACGATAAATCTGTGATAATTTAAACCAAAGTTATCGATTTTTTTTACTTTTAACAAAAAAAAACTTAGAAAAATATCGCAATTTTTTTTTTTTTTTTTTTTAACGAAATTTAACCAAACTTGGTATTTAGTTGGTCCCCGACATAAACTGGTTCTGATTATGTTTGGGGATCAATAGCTCAACAGGTGGCACTGTGATAGCATTTTATCTAAATTTTTAACATGGCAGCATAGGACAAAAATTCGTATAAATGTGCATAATTAGAGTTGTTTTAAACTTGTGATTGTAAAATTAATATGAATTATTGATAATAGTAGTATGTAACTAGGAAAAAAATTTTCTGCATGGGGGGGCATCGCTTCCCCCCCTAGGGGGGGAAATACCCCCCCAGGGGGGGTAAATTTTCACATTGGGTATCTTTCGAAAGATCAGGTTGATAATAGTAGTAGTTAACTAGGAAAAAATTTTTGTGCATGATGTGGGGGCATCGGTTCCCCCCCCCACCGGGGGGCGGGGAAGTTCCCACCCGGGGGGGCAAAGTTTCTAGATTGGTATCTTTCGAAAGATCTCGTCAATACCTTTAAAACGAATGGTTGAACGATAATCTGTGATAATTTAAACCAAAGTTATCGATTTTTTTTACTTTTAACAAAAAAAAAAACAGAAAAATATCGCATTTTTTTTTTTTTTTCTTTTTTAACGAAATTTAACCAAACTTGGTATTTAGTTGGTCCACCAACATAAACTGGTGCTGATTATGTTTGGGGATCAATATCTCAACAGGTGGCACTGTGATAGCATTTTATCTAAATTTTTAACATGGCAGCATAGGACAAAATTCGTATAATTAGAGTTGTTTTAAACTTGTGATTGTAAAATTAATATGAATTATTGATAATAGTAGTATGTAACTAGGAAAAAAATTTTCTGCATGGGGGGGCATCGCTTCCCCCCCCTGGGGGAGAAGTACCCCCCCGGGGGGGATAAATTTTCAAGATGGGTATCTTTCGAAAGGTCTCGTCAATACCTTTAAAACGAATGGTTGAACTATAAATCTGTGATAATTTAAAACAAAGTTATCGATTTTTTTCACTTTTAACAAAAAAAAAAAAAAAAAACTTAGAAAAAAAAAAATCGTACTTTTTTTTTTTTTTTTTTTTTTTTTTTTTTAAATATTGTTACTGATTGAATATGTATAGGTAAATATAGAAGAAAGTCTTGTGGTGGCCACAACATACTAGTTTTTGTTTGAGATATGAAGGATTTTGTGAAATTACGTTTTGCCCCCCCCCCTCCCCCCCTTGGGGGGCGAATTTTGTAAAATCGCTTGCGGCGTTGTCTTTCTCGGGTCGTAAACATTAACCGTGCCAAATTTGGTCCCGCTCGGTGAAACGGCCTAGGATTCTATAGCGGACACACACACACACACACACACACACAGACAAACACACACAGACTCTGCTCTTTTATATATATAGATAGGACACTGTGATTATTTGAATGAAGATAGCGTAATCTTCCTAAAAGAGTAGCAAATACTTTAAAATAATTTATAGGATGGGCAAAAAAAAAACAAAAACAAAAAAAAACATTTTCCAAATTTCTTACGTTAGTTGAATGCCAACAACAGTAAGTAAAAATTAAGTTTATTTATTTATATTTTTTAATAATTGCAACTTAATATACAAGATATCCCAGCTAAGATGTCACAAGCTTCGACGGGAAGTAGAATGCACCTAGACAACTCTGAATCACACAGGAAAGCCGGTACGGAAACGTCTTCCTAGTAAGTAAGGGCATTGAAAAAGCTGGATCACACAAAGCTGATCCTTGGCCCCAGAGTTTAGAGAGTGGTGCCAAATACTTTAAAATAGCAAATACTTTAAAATAATTTATTGGATGGGCCAAAAAAAAAAAAAAAAAAAAAAAAAAAAATTTCCAAATTTCCTACGTTAGTTGAATGCCAACAACAGTATGTAAAAATTAAGTTTATTTATTTGTATTTTTTAATAATTGCAACTTAATATACAAGGTATCCCAGCTAAGATGTCACAAGCTACGACGGGAAGTAGAATGCACCTAGACAAATCTGAATCACACAGGAAAGCCGGTACGGAAACGTCTTCCTAGTAAGTAAGGGCATTGAAAAATCTGGATCACACAAAGCTGAACCTTGGCCCCAGAGTTTCGAGAGTGGTGTCAAATACTTTAAAACCGCAAATACTTTAAAATAATTTATAGGATGGGAAAAAAAAAAAAAAACAGTTTCCAAATTTTTTACGTTAGTTGAATGCCAACAACAGTAAGTAAAAATTAAGTTTATTTATTTATATTTTTTAATAATTGCAACTTAATATACAAGATATCCCAGCTAAGATGTCACAAGCTTCGACGGGAAGTAGAATGCACCTAGATAACTCTGAATCACACAGGAAAGCCAGTACGGAAACGTCTTCCTGTCGCAGTAAGGACATTGAAAAAGCTGGATCACACAAAGCTGATCCTTGGCCCCAGAGTTGCGAGAGTGGTGCCAGTGGATAAGACGGGCAGGATTCTTGGCACGAAGTTTCTCGAGAAAGTTGTAAAGAGACAATATGCAAATTTCTCGGTGGAAAATTGAACTAGTCACAGTGGGACTCTACGATAAGAAGGAGTCAGGCTGAGATGAAACTTCATTTCACACGCATATATAGAGGTTATAGGTTGGCAGATTATACGAATTCGAAAAAAGCAGATATGCTTCTGCCGCACGGGGCCTCAAAGTGTAATGGTTGAGCCGAACGGCTTAACTGTACTCCCAATTGTACTCCCAAAGCTATCCGCTGAAGCGAACTCCCGCCCATACCATGTTTGCGCATCTGCATCAGCAATTATGTGACAGCACTCCTTCTATAAGGCCAGATGTAATCGTCATCGAATGATTCATACGCCAGCCAACTAGGAAGCTGTTCTAGGTCACTGTTAGTACAAGTATACGAGGTATCGCAAATGAAATCAGGACTTCACAAGAAGGGTGTAGGGGATTCTGAATAGCAGTGACATGCATATATATCACTTACAGCATGCCCAGTTACTGGAAGAATGTGACTTTCAACCTTGTCTGGGTTTTGTACATCGGTAATTGTAGGAACGATCGGCAGATCCGCGTTTCCCAGCCTCCATGTCCACAGATAAGGCATATTTCAAGAGAGAGGGTATTTTCAATAGTCATAATAACCATGTTTGTGTGATAACAAACCCACATGCGATATGTATTCAGGCTGCACAGACATGTTTTATGGTATACATGTGGACCGGCTTTGTACAAGATCGCCTCGTCAAGACATACCTGTTGCCTGATTGTCTGTAAGGTGCCGACTACTTGGTATTTTCAGAAAAAGTGTTACCAGAATTAGTGAACAACGCACACGTTTCCAATGCGACGCATCCTTTCCTATGGTATCAGCACAATGCAATACCTGCTCATTCCATTCTTTCTGTATGTAAATATTTGAATGTAACATTTAGCCAACGTTGACTCAGTCGTAGTGGTCCAGTGAATTGACCTGCTGATCGCCAGATATATCGTGTATGGACAACTTCTTCTAGGGATATGTGAAATCCCTTATCTACGAAATCCACATTGACAGTGCCGAAGACCTTATAGCACACATCATTGCAGTCGCCGGGAAAATCCAAGACACACCTGAAATATTTGAAAATGTTCGAACACCCCACAGCAAAGATGTGAGGCATGCATCACATCGTTGATTCGAACACCTCCTTTAACCCCTTAACGCGCGCTGTCCTCGCTGCGAGGGCGCAAAATTTAAGATCCAGCTGCAAAAATTCATCACGGAAATTTTTTAGCTAAAATTTACGCTTATAACATATTGGAAAAGGCCGGTTTTTACTTTCTTCTATATGTTATATAGAGAAAGTATTGGATTCGTAAAAATTTTCGACCTCGGGTTTTTGATGAATTTACACGTTTTGAGAGCTGTAGAACACGATTTGACCATTTTTAGAAAATGTCTGTCTGTCTGTCTGTCTGTGTGTGTGTGTGTGACAAAATTTTGTGGCAATTGTATCTCAAGAACTACTGCACAGAATTTCATACAAATTGGTATGTAGTTGCACCTTGACATAAATTAGTGCCTATCAACTTTTGGTAAAAATTGTCTTACAGGTTGCGTTGCCATCCCGCTTTTTCTAAATTTTTAACATGGTGATATAGGACAAAATTTTGTATAAATGTGCATAAAGAGAATTATTTTTTAGTAATCATTATGAAATTTACAAGAATTATTTATAATAGAGATAGTCAGCTGGAAAAAAAATTTTGTATGCGTAGGTGCCGCGCCAGCCCCCCTGGGGGGGAAGTCCCCCCTCGAGGGGAGTAAATTTTCAAGATGGGTATCTTTCGAAAGGTCTCGTCAATACCTTTAAAACGAATGGTTGAACTATAAATCTGTGATAATTTAAAACAAAGTTATCGATTTTTTTTACTTTTAACGAAAAAAAAAAAACAGAAAAAAATCATTTTTTTTTTTTTTTTTTTTTTTTTTTTTTAAACGAAATCTAACAAGACTTGGTATTTAGTTGGCCACTGACATAAACTGAGGCTTATTAGACTTGGGGATCAATCGCTCAACAGGTGACGCTGTGATCGTATTTTTTCTAAATTTTTAACATGGCAGTATAGGAAAAAATTTCGTATAAATGTACATAATGAGAGTTATTCTTAACCTGTGATTGTGAAATTAATATGAATTATTGACAATAGTAGTAGTTAATTAGGGAAAAAAAATTTGGGGCATCGCTTCCCGCCCCCCCGGGGAGGGGGGGGGGTGTAAATTTTCAAGATCGGTATCTTTCGAAAGGTCTCGTCAATACCTTTAAAACGAATGGTTGAACTATAAATATGTGGTAATTTAAAACAAAGTTATCGATTTTTTTTAGTTTTAACGAAAAAAAAAATGAAAAAAAAATCTTTTTTTTTTTTTAATATTGTTACTGGGTGAATTTGTGTAGGAAAATATAGAAGAAAGTCTTGTGGTGGCCACAACATACTAGTTTTAACCTTAAAATTTAAAATTTCTTTTAGTTTATTTTAGTTCATGAATTCCGGTGGCAGTATAATTGAAATGATCTGAATTGTCTTGCGCCGCAAAGGGTTAACATGAGTTGTATTTCTCTTTTGTTACTTTTGATTTTATGTTTATGGACAGCGAGTAATAAATACTTTTTCTTTCTTCATATTATATGTCCTTTCCTATCTTGTGTTTTATGCCTAAAAAAATGCGAAATGAAGCTTCGAAACAAGAACGCTCATAGCATCTAAACCAATTCAATGCCTTTTGCCCTGTTACAAATTCGTTTCCGAACCACCATTCCTATGTGATTCAGAGTCTTTTAAGTATACCCTACCTTCCCTCGAAGTTCATAACATCTTACTTGGGACATATCCTGTATATATGCATACTGTTATGAATTTGTAAATAATTCGTAGTTATTTTTATGTAAATTTATTCAAAGAGGCTTAGTCAGGTGATAAAATGTCAATTTTCTGCATTTCTAGCTCTTGTTTATGGTAAAATAGCTAATTTTCCCTTAAAAACTCTTTAAAAAGCTTTAATATGGCAAGTAATGGATTTGGCGACTTTTTCGTTCCTTGGCAACTTTTTGGTGAACTTGGCGAGAAAATCCTTATCATCGATATACCAAATATATGAAAGCTGTAACTTTATTGACTGACGAGTTTCTGGAATTTTCTACATTTTTCTACGCAGGTATGTATTTAAGGAATTGCTTTACGTTAAATAAGTCAGTTTCAGTTGAGTTTCGCCAAATGGTTTCATTGCTACTGAAAGAGCTCTGAACCTCTTTGGTTTACAGCTTTGCTGTGTGTTAATACTCTGATACAGTCTGTACTATGAATTTGCTTTGTCAGCTGTTATTTCAGCTGTGTTTACTGGTGAAACTGAAGTTGATACTTGGTTTATAGACCTGTATTCTTCTAGAATTTTCTGTAAATAAAGTTTCCAGTCTCTGCAAGATTCGCTTTTCATTCTCGGACAACTTACGAACCCCCCAAGTACGCAACATTTTTAGTGTCAGAAGTAGAATTGTCTGGTGAATGGCGATAAAAAGAGGTATGAAGCAAGACATGAAGAAACTTCACGAAGGTTTAGATGCCCAGATGAGTGAAATGAAAAATAATATGGAAACTGGGCAGAAAGAAATGAAAACAGTCCAGGAAAAGATGGAAACTCTGAATCACACAGGAAAGCCGGTACGGAAACGTCTTCCTAGTAAGTACGGGCATTGAAAAATCTGGATCACACAAAGCTGAACCTTGGCCCCAGAGTTTCGAGAGTGGTGTCAAATACTTTAAAACCGCAAATACTTTAAAATAATTTATAGGATGGGAAAAAAAAAAAAAACAGTTTCCAAATTTTTTACGTTAGTTGAATGCCAACAACAGTAAGTAAAAATTAAGTTTATTTATTTATATTTTTTAATAATTGCAACTTAATATACAAGATATCCCAGCTAAGATGTCACAAGCTTCGACGGGAAGTAGAATGCACCTAGATAACTCTGAATCACACAGGAAAGCCAGTACGGAAACGTCTTCCTGTCGCAGTAAGGACATTGAAAAAGCTGGATCACACAAAGCTGATCCTTGGCCCCAGAGTTGCGAGAGTGGTGCCAGTGGATAAGACGGGCAGGATTCTTGGCACGAAGTTTCTCGAGAAAGTTGTAAAGAGACAATATGCAAATTTCTCGGTGGAAAATTGAACTAGTCACAGTGGGACTCTACGATAAGAAGGAGTCAGGCTGAGATGAAACTTCATTTCACACGCATATATAGAGGTTATAGGTTGGCAGATTATACGAATTCGAAAAAAGCAGATATGCTTCTGCCGCACGGGGCCTCAAAGTGTAATGGTTGAGCCGAACGGCTTAACTGTACTCCCAATTGTACTCCCAAAGCTATCCGCTGAAGCGAACTCCCGCCCATACCATGTTTGCGCATCTGCATCAGCAATTATGTGACAGCACTCCTTCTATAAGGCCAGATGTAATCGTCATCGAATGATTCATACGCCAGCCAACTAGGAAGCTGTTCTAGGTCACTGTTAGTACAAGTATACGAGGTATCGCAAATGAAATCAGGACTTCACAAGAAGGGTGTAGGGGATTCTGAATAGCAGTGACATGCATATATATCACTTACAGCATGCCCAGTTACTGGAAGAATGTGACTTTCAACCTTGTCTGGGTTTTGTACATCGGTAATTGTAGGAACGATCGGCAGATCCGCGTTTCCCAGCCTCCATGTCCACAGATAAGGCATATTTCAAGAGAGAGGGTATTTTCAATAGTCATAATAACCATGTTTGTGTGATAACAAACCCACATGCGATATGTATTCAGGCTGCACAGACATGTTTTATGGTATACATGTGGACCGGCTTTGTACAAGATCGCCTCGTCAAGACATACCTGTTGCCTGATTGTCTGTAAGGTGCCGACTACTTGGTATTTTCAGAAAAAGTGTTACCAGAATTAGTGAACAACGCACACGTTTCCAATGCGACGCATCCTTTCCTATGGTATCAGCACAATGCAATACCTGCTCATTCCATTCTTTCTGTATGTAAATATTTGAATGTAACATTTAGCCAACGTTGACTCAGTCGTAGTGGTCCAGTGAATTGACCTGCTGATCGCCAGATATATCGTGTATGGACAACTTCTTCTAGGGATATGTGAAATCCCTTATCTACGAAATCCACATTGACAGTGCCGAAGACCTTATAGCACACATCATTGCAGTCGCCGGGAAAATCCAAGACACACCTGAAATATTTGAAAATGTTCGAACACCCCACAGCAAAGATGTGAGGCATGCATCACATCGTTGATTCGAACACCTCCTTTAACCCCTTAACGCGCGCTGTCCTCGCTGCGAGGGCGCAAAATTTAAGATCCAGCTGCAAAAATTCATCACGGAAATTTTTTAGCTAAAATTTACGCTTATAACATATTGGAAAAGGCGGGTTTTTTTAACCTTAAAATTTAAAATTTCTTTTAGTTTATTTTAGTTCATGAATTCCGGTGGCAGTATAATTGAAATGATCTGAATTGTCTTGCGCCGCAAAGGGTTAACATGAGTTGTATTTCTCTTTTGTTACTTTTGATTTTATGTTTATGGACAGCGAGTAATAAATACTTTTTCTTTCTTCATATTATATGTCCTTTCCTATCTTGTGTTTTATGCCTAAAAAATGCGAAATGAAGCTTCGAAACAAGAACGCTCATAGCATCTAAACCAATTCAATGCCTTTTGCCCTGTTACAAATTCGTTTCCGAACCACCATTCCTATGTGATTCAGAGTCTTTTAAGTATACCCTACCTTCCCTCGAAGTTCATAACATCTTACTTGGGACATATCCTGTATATATGCATACTGTTATGAATTTGTAAATAATTCGTAGTTATTTTTATGTAAATTTATTCAAAGAGGCTTAGTCAGGTGATAAAATGTCAATTTTCTGCATTTCTAGCTCTTGTTTATGGTAAAATAGCTAATTTTCCCTTAAAAACTCTTTAAAAAGCTTTAATATGGCAAGTAATGGATTTGGCGACTTTTTCGTTCCTTGGCAACTTTTTGGTGAACTTGGCGAGAAAATCCTTATCATCGATATACCAAATATATGGAAGCTGTAACTTTATTCACTGACGAGTTTCTGGAATTTTCTACATTTTTCTACGCAGGTATTTAAGAAGTTGCTTTACGTTAAATAAGTCAGTTTCAGTTGAGTTTCGCCAAATGGTTTCATTGCTACTGAAAGAGCTCTGAACCTCTTTGGTTTACAGCTTTGCTGTGTGTTAATACTCTGATACAGTCTGTACTATGAATTTGCTTTGTCAGCTGTTATTTCAGCTGTGTTTACTGGTGAAACTGAAGTTGATACTTGGTTTATAGACCTGTATTCTTCTAGAATTTTCTGTAAATAAAGTTTCCAGTCTCTGCAAGATTCGCTTTTCATTCTCGGACAACTTACGAACCCCCCAAGTACGCAACATTTCTAGTGTCAGAAGTAGAATTGTCTGGTGAATGGCGATAAAAAGAGGTATGAAGCAAGACATGAAGAAACTTCTCGAAAGTTCAGATGCCCAGATGAGTGAAATGAAAAATAATATGGAAACTGGGCAGAAAGAAATGAAAACAGTCCAGGAAAAGATGGAAACCGGATTGACCGAAGAAATGAAACAAATCAAAGTCAGTTTGGATGAAGAAATGAAAGCAGTACAGGAAAAGATGGAAGCCGGTTTGGCTAAAGAAACTAAAACTAATGAAGACGAGATGAAGAGACAGCTTTGAAAGAAGTAGAGGGTAAATTAACAGTTATGGAAAATAGAATGGATAAAACTGAAGAGAAAGTTATGAAGATAGAAGTGAATTTTGAAGAAAAAGTTATGAGGATAGAAGAGAATTTTGAAGAGAAAGTTAAGGAAAATCTTGATCAAGAGCTGAAAGGAAGGTTTTCAGAGATAGAAAGCAAGTTTAAGAGAATAGAGGAAAATCTTGAGAGAAAAATAAAAGAAAAGTGCATGAAGGAATTGGTAGTAAATTTTGAAAAGAAATTCGAAGATACACTGTCAAGAAAAAGTCCTGTTTGCTGCAGTTAATTAACAGAAATTTTCTGTAATTCAAAAAAATACGTTCTATCAACGGAAAAATTACGTTGATAGAACGTATTTTTCTGATTTACAGTCTGAAAGGAAAGATAATATCAATGCCCCAGGAAGATGAAAGGAGAGATAAAAGAATGCAGAATCAAGAATCAATTAAGCTATCCACCTATGATGGCAGATCCTCTTCGCCAGCATTCAAGACACAGTTTTCCATCGTAGCTGAAGCTAACGGCTAGGACTCTACAGCCAAGACAGTCCATTTAGCAGTAGCATTACGGCGCGATGCAGCAGATATACTATTTCGAAGGAAGAACGGCATGATTTTGCGGCCCTGACCAGAGCACTGCAGCTGCGTTTTGGAGAAAAATGTTCTAAGGACTACAGTCGCCGGGTCAAATTGGACCCCCCCCCCCTTTTAGTACTAAATTCGTCCGTGGAAATCTATAGGAGCTGAGGTCACAAATTTTAGTGTGTGGCTTACTTACATGTGTCCAACACCCATTGTCACGGGATTTTGCGAAAGTGACCCCTTGGGGGGGGGGGGGCAATAAACTCGTTTCCAAGTATAATTTTGCTTCAAATTATCTCAGCAAGATTAATTTGAATATGTAGGTTGTTTATGCCTTCCCAGCACGTACGCTTATAAGACTCAAATTATCTCAGAACAGCGATTTTTTGGTATGTCGATTGGTTATGCGTACTCAAGACACACACTACAATGGATTTTGCAAAATTCCACCTTATCCCCTTGGGGTGGGGGTGGGGCAAAACAATGTTTTCATGCGTAACTCTGCTCCAAACTGTCTTAGGCGATTTTTAATGTGCGGGCTGGTTATGCGTTCCCAACACGCACTATAAGGGGATTTTGTGAAATTTCCCTTTTCTCCTCTTTAAGGGCAGGAGGTTGGGGAGGGGGAGGGACACGTTTTAAAGAGTAATTTTGCTCCAAATTATCTCAGGAAAGCGATTTTTTGATAGGTCGATTGGTTATGCGCTCAACACACACAGTCTACAAAGAGATTATTTGAAATTCCGTGCTATCACCCCCTTGAGGGTTCGGGGGATTAAAAACATGTTTCCATTCGTAACTCTGTTCCAAACTATCTTAGAATTGCTATTTTTGATGTGTGGACTGCTTATGCGTATTCAACACACACTACGAAGTCATTTTGTGAAACTTCACCCTACCTCCCCTTAGGGGTGGGGGCGGGAACATGTATTCATGTGTAAATCTGCAGTAAATTATCTTATGAAAAAGATGTTCGATGTGTGGGTTAGTTATCTATATCTAACTCATAATATAAAGATATTTTTCAAAATCCCCCTCCTTTCCTTTAAGAGAGGACGGGAGGGGGGGTTTAAAAAACACATTTTAAAACATAACTCTGCTTCAAATATACTTAGAATCCCGATTTTTTAATATGTGGGTTAGGTATGTGTATGCAACATGCACTTTAGAGGGATTTTGTGAAGTGTGGCGAGTGGGAAAACTGCTATCGAAGGTATCGAGAATTTTAACTTAGATTTTGACTGATTTTAATATTTTATTATTATTATTATTATTATTAATGATATGACATTTTGAGACTTCATTTCAATATAATGACCAGCGAAGCGGGCAAAGCCTGCTAATATGAAATAAAAAAGTTATATTTTAATACATGAAATAAAATTAATTATTTGATAGACATAAGCAATCTTTTAATAAAAATATGTATTCTGCATTGGGTTAATTCCACCTTTATATGGAATTACTGCTTTAATGCACAGTGGCATAGTACGAGTATTATACCGTTTTTTGATATAAATCTCAAAAATTTCACTGTGCTAAATATTGTAAATAATTTTTCTAGTTCTTGCAAAGTTGTAGGCTGCAAATTTCGAATCCTCCTCTCTCTCCCTACGCCTTTTTATGACTAAAAATTTTCGAGCGAATTGAGATTAGGACTGTTTCCAAGTCCAATAAAGAAGAAATTCTACGATATTCTTTGTGGGATTTAACTTAGAGTGAAAAAAGATATTATTACTTACAGAATTATAGGTGCTCATGAGAATGGATAGGTAATTTTAACAATTTGATTCAAACTGACGTACCACAGACGCCGTACAGCAAGGTGTATTATCATCTTGAAATACCGTTTGAAGAAAAATCTGAAATATCTCCAAAATAGTCGGTCAGGCGCCACTTTTATAATCACCATGTTTTATTTTGAGTTAATTGATCCCTTAAGCATGAAAATTTGTCTGATTCTTTAAAAAAGTATGCACCTCCATACTATAATGTACGGAGAATATGTCACTGTTTTAAGAGAGCAGTTTTCATTAAGTCAGTCCCATTTTTACCGTCCTAGTACTTTTTTCTTCAGCTCGAAATAAATTAAATCTCATAAAAAAACAAACAATACTATTGTAAAATTCACCCCGCCCAGCCAAAACTCTTACCTTTCTTAAGCAGCCAGAAAAAGGATTGATATCAAATTTCGCCGCCACTATTGAATCCCGGATACTTAATGCCTAGCTTAATGAAGATCTGCCAATAACATGTATCTTTCTAATAAATCCTAATCTCTTTCAACATTCTTTGTTATGTGTTTTAGTTTTGTCGCTGCATAATAAAGTTATAATTTAAAGTATTTTTACGGCAGGGTGCGTAATAATATTTTAATCTTTACTAACTAATTTTTTTTTAATTAAAACTTCTACATAAGGGACGCACCCCTCCGTAAAAATACTTTAAATTATAACTTTATAATGCAGCGAAAAAGCTAAAACAGATAACAAAGAATGTTGAAAGAGATTAGGATTTATTAGAAAGGTACATGCAGTGTTATTGGCAGATCTTCATTAAGCTAGGCATTGAGTATCCGGGATTCAATAGCGGCAGAAAATTTGATATCAATTATTTTTCTGGCTGCTTAAGAAAGGTAAGAGTTTTGGCTGGGCGGGGTGACTTTTACAATAGTATTGCTTTTTTTTTACTTCCTTATACAAAGTATAAGGAAGTATAGTAATCCCGATTTGCGAAGTGGATTTTGTATTTCACATTTCTCGAAAACGAATGATCGCTGAATGTTGCCAATTTATACGTGTGACTGTCATGATGTCTAGTTGTACACCTGAAAGTGTCGTCTTAACACGAGCTCTCGTTTTAGAGATATAAGGGACTTTACAAGACTTTTCGTGACGTCTGTATGTATGTGTGTCTGTGTGTGTGTCCGTATGTCGCATAACTCAAAAACGGTTGGAGGTAGAAAGTTGCGAATTGGTACATAGGTTTGTTATAACATCTAGTTGTGCACCTCCCTTTTTGGACTTTGTATGATTTTCCGTTTTGGAGATATTTAGGAAAATTAGGTTCATAATGACCAAAAGTACATAGGTTTTGGCCATAATGTATCAAAAAACGGTAATACTCGTAACTCAAAAACGGTTTGGAGAAATCATGCAATTTAACTGACTTCCCGACTAGCTAGGCATTTGAAACTTTCAGAAAAGCTCAAAACACGTTGACAATGCATTTTTTAAATATTTTTAGCCAACAGTTTCCGATACCTGCTGCCCTCAGCAGCGTTTATGTGATTCAACAGAAAATTTATTTATCTAACTTCACGACTAGCTAGACATTTGAAACTTTCAGACTAGATCAGAACACGGTGAAAATGCATTTTTTTAATACTTTTAGCCAACTGTTAAGGGTCCCTGCTGTCTTCGGCAGCGTTACCAGTACAAATCTTGCATCAGTTTTTAACTAACTTTCAGAAAAGCTCAGAACACGGTGATAATTCATTTTTAGGACTGAGGGCCTATTAGTCTCAGACAGCGATTTTTGCGTTGTCGTTTTCGATAGTTGGACATTTCTCGAAATCATTTTTCGATAGACATTTATCGAAATCTAAAATTTATCGAAAATATAATTGAATAATTTGAAAGCGATGTTATAATTGGGAAGAAAAAAAAACTAATAGTCCTCCGTCCTAAACTAAATTCTGCTTTTGCCAGAATTTCATCAAAATCTTTTCAAAATGACATTGACATGAGTCCCCCCAAGGCACAACTATGACATGAGTCCCCCCAAGGCACAACTTTGACATGAGTCCCCCCAGGCCCAACTTTGACATGAGACCCCGAAGGCACAACTTTGACATGAGTCCCCCCAATATACAACTTTGACCTGAGTCCCCCCAAGGCACAACTTTGACATGAGTCCCCCCAAGGCGCAACTTTGACATGAGTCCCCTCCCCAAGGCACAACTTTGACATGAGTCCCTCAAAGGCACAACTTTGACATGAGTCCCCCAAGGCCCAACTTTGACATGAGTCCCCCCTAGGCCCAACTTTGACATGAGTCCCCCCCAAGGCCCAACTTTAAAATGAGCCCCCTCAAGGCACATTTTTTTTTTTTTTTTTTAATATTTTTAGCCAACTGTTTCGGGTCCAGTGACAATGTTTTTTAACATTATGTATATTTCTAAAAGTGTATAAGGAAGTCATGTGGTGCCCACATCAGATTTTTTTATGAGATATCACTTCTTTTTGTAGGTTATGTATGTGCTTTTATAAATATAATACGTATGCTTAATGAATATATTTGTGTAATAGATCAATAAAAATCGTGCGTGTTATGCATACATGTAAATATAGTGTTACAGATTTCTAAATAGTATACTAGTTATTTTTATGTGATTTCTTTCTAAGAGGCTTAGTCACATTATAAAATGACAATTTTTCGCATTCTTAGCTTGTTTCCGCGTTAAAAAAGATTCTTCTCCGTTAAAAACACACTTTATCAGGGCACGTAATGGACTTGGCGATGAATTTGGCGACTTTATCGCACCTTGACAACTAATTTGACGACCTTGCTGAAAAAACCTTTATTATCGATAAACCCATTGACCAAGCTGTAACTCGATTATTACGGAAGTTACTGTAAAATTCCGGATTAATGGCAGGCTATAAAAGGGGTGCCGTTCCGACCACTGAGGTGATTTTCTCGCTAAGACTTCACGGAATGGAAAGTTCTGCTTGACTAAGTCTACCATTGAATTGTAGTTTATTTCTGTATGTTATGAATATGGTATCGTTTGTGCTGTGATTTATATGTTGTCAGCTATTATTTAAGCTGCGTTTTCTGGTGAAACTCAAGTTGATACAGGGTTTAACTAAGGCGACAAATTTTTTTAAACCCAATTTGAGGACAAATCATCGCAGCGTCCTCAAATTCAAAGACCATTTGATTACAGAGTTAAATTATGCTTTGATTTGAGGACATTTGAGGACAAATATGTAAATTCGAGAACATTAGTCCTCAAATGATTTTCAATTTGGTAAAAATGTATTGTCAACGTGTTCTGAGCTATCCTGAAAGTTTCAAATGTCTAGCTAGTCGGGAAGTTAGTGAAAAAGCGATTGCAAGACGTGTACTGGTAACGCTGCCGAAGGCAGCAGTAACCAGAAACAGTTGGCTAAAAGTATTTAGAAAATGCATTTTCACCGTGTTCTGAGCTATTCTGAAAGTTTCAAATGTCTAGCTAGTTGGGAAATTAGTTAAATAAATTTTATATCGAATCATATAAACGCTGTCGAAGGCAGTAGGGACCTGAAACAGTTGACTAAAAGTGTTAAAAAATGTATTGTCACCGTGTTCTGAGTTATCCTGAAAGTTTCAAATGTCTAGCTAGTCGGTAAGTTAGTTAAAAATCGATTGCAAGATTTGTACTGGAAAAACAAACAAAAGAACAAGAATCGAAGTTAATAAAAGCATGGTAAAAAAAAAAAAAAAAAATACTAAGTTCTACATCATTAAAATTATTAGTTTTGGGTCACCTCCAGCATACATATCAAATGCAGCGTTTAGACGCTATCGTATTCACTGATACACATATATGCATACCTCTTTATTATAAAAAATGAATTCAGAAGACCTCAAAACTCATAGAAAAACAAAAATGTTAAATTTGAATTTTTCCATGATAATATTTATCGCATATAATATATGAGCGGAATTTAATTGTATATATTCTTCAATTATCCGTAATTTTATAATGTTAACGAATCGCTCTTTTATTTAATCAGAAATTATTTTCTTTTATTAATAAACATGTTTCTTGTAAAAATTTTAAGAAAAAAGTGTCTATTATTAATTTATTTCAATCCATGTTTGTAAAAAAGCGTAAAGAAAGAAAGAAAGAAAAATAAAAACAGAATTTATTACTATTAAATGACAAAATTAAATTCATTGAAAAAGAGCGCCATTTCTTGACGAATTCACGAAATTTTTGAGTTAAATATCACAAAATTGAAAATAACTACCCTGTATATTGACCAAAAAATTTTTTGATTGCAAAAGGCACTAGTACAGGTCAGAAGGAATGTCCATGCAAATTTTCAGCTCATTAGCTGCAGAACTCTAGGCTCAATCGCTGTCAACAATTTTTGTCTTAACAATTACAAGAAGAAGAAGAAGAATTTAAGCGGTAAATTTCGGGTTTTTAAAGTTATATAACTCAGACCCCTTAATTCGGAACGACATGCAAATTTGTATGTTTTGTCTTAAGGGTATGCTTAAGGTCTGTGCAAAAAATCATAGGTCTTGGGGATCAGGGAGCTGAGATACAGGTAGTCGAATAGTCCGAGATGCTATGTCGACATAACATACACTTGTAGCGTTCACCATTGACTTTCCTACTTTGTAAATTTCATTTGTTTTTCTCTTAATGTTTGTTTTAGCTTAGCGGGGCGGAACGCTACCGCGTTCCTTGATATGACTCATCAGAGAAACTCAGTTCAGTCCGATAATTAACTGCTATTTTTTCCTTTTTTTTTTTTTTTTTTTTTTAATTTTTGGTCAACTAATGTCTTGTTTTTATTATTATTATTATTATTTTAATTATTTGTCCTTAATAATGGCTTTTTTGCCGATCTCCTGGTTTTTAACCTGCCTTGTTTAATTGCTTCCGGACTATTTTTGAAGAAAGTACTTTTTATATATTTAAAGAGAAGAAAGTCTCTTTATGTATATATATACACCACCTGATATCGATACCGAATTCAAATATCGCCATATATTTATCATTTGACAAAATTTCAATGCAGAAAACTGTAACAGATTGTCGATGCAATTGAATATTGAAGAAAAGATACAGTTTTAATATAAGACCCTCTTGGCAACTTTTCATTCTGTTTTATTTTATTTTTGCCATTTTGGCAATGAATTACAATGGCTATAGTCGAATATAAAGAAGTTGGCGAGAAATGTCCCAGGTACTTCGATGCCAAATTTCAAATTTTGCTTGGGGATCTGATACTAAAGCTGTTCCGAAGAAAAAAACAAAAAGAAAAATAATAGACTTTAATAAAATCTTTTTGTAAAAAATAGAACCGACTTCAAAAAGGAACTACTATTCAAACAACTAAAAATGAAAGAAAATTGGCAGAAAATGGAACTGTAAATTGCGCCTAAAAGTATAAAATAATTTCCTTCGCCAAACAACCTATAACACTACAATTAATCATAACTTTTGAAGACGGCGCAAAATTAAATAAAATTTAATTAGTTTTTAAAGGTTTGTCTTTAGATCGGTAGCAACAAATGCTGCTGTCTGGAATGGTCCATTTTCATGTTTCCTTTATTATTTTAATGTATACAGTTGGTCCATTAGTAGCATCTACATAGAACAGTGAACATTCTTCACAATGGGGTATTTATGTTTCTACGAAGTTAGAGATTCCTTTGCAAATTTGGTATAACTTTGATAACTATCATCCCTGATGGCTTTTGGATTTGGCGATCAAAACGTAAGGCAAAAATATACACGCAAGATGTATATTTCCATAATATATATTGTACGATGTGTTGTTTCATATTCTTGATTACTCTCTTGATATACCTTATCAAAATAATTATGATATCCCAAAGAAATTAAATATGTTTGCCAGATAATTTTGCGATTTTTCTTTCATTAAGTACGTCAGATACCAGCATCTTCGCCAGTTTTTGTTGCTTACGAAATCTTCTTTGTTTTCTTGAATCAAAGTAGTTTACGGCTGCATTTTGCAGGTAACAATGTGAGATGCGTATTTTGAATAGGATTTGATTTTTGTATTGAATAAAGGTATCAATTTTTATTTAATTTTGCACCGACTTCAAAAGTTATGATTAATTGTAGTGTTATAGGTTGTTTCGCGAAGGAAATTATTTTATACTTTTAGGCGCAATTTACAGTTCCATTTTTCTGCCAATTTTCTTTCATTTTTAGTTTTTTGAGTAGTAGTTCCTTTTTGGAGTCGGTTCTATTTTTTTACAAAAAGATTTTATTTTTCTCTTTTCAGTGAAAACTTATTTATATAGAAGAGTATCAGAAGACGTTCGACGGAAGTTTCACAAATCACAACTTCCAAGAAAAGTGACATTACTCAAAAAATAGTTTATGTCACTGAAAAATACATGAAATACACCCAATGTGAACAAAAAAATTACATCTCCATCTAGAAAGTTATCCACTCGAGAGACAGATGTGCCAGTTTTATTCTAGTCAAGTTATTTTTAAATTGATTTTTCTCAAATGCTGCATTTTTATGTTGTGTCACTTTTCTTGCCTTTATTGGACATGAGCAAAAGACTATCTATTGAACGAACATACGTTAAATTAAAAAGTCTTTAGAAATGTAAAGAACGGATACGCTGTATTCGTAACCGAAAATTTTCTTAGGCATATATATTGAACTTTACAGTGAATACGTTTCACCCGCTGCGCTGGAAATTGCGCAGCGTAAAAGTTCAAACAAAGAGCAAAACATGCATTGCAGCTGACGGACAGAAGTTTCAACATCGATACTTACATACTGCTTTTACCAGTGTAGCTGCATGCGTTCAGCAGTTAGAGTGAGAACAGACTTTTGTGAGTATCCTGTAATTTGTTTATATCTTAATGAAATCATAATGAAACCTATTTCAGTCCAAGATCATTACGACAAGAAAAAAAATATTAAAATTAAATCTTCTCTTACGAAGTTATAAGTTAACAAATTTCAACAACAACACGAGAAACATGGTTTATTTTGAGAACCTCTTCCTTTAGGAAGTCGGACTAAAATGTCCATGCGTTAATCGATGTGACCACTTAGAATAACCATACTTTGAATTTTACATAGCATAAATGTCACCCGCTACGCTACAACATATGCAGTGTCGTTTAAGTGTGCACAAAATGGGAAATTACTCTCAACTTGACCGAGAAGCTTTAACAATCGTATTTGGATTTTCTCATTTTTTCGATTACCTTTATGGTGGACACTTTATCCTCATTACTGATAACCAGCCCTTATCCAGAATTTTCCCATCGAAAAGCAAGTCTTCCAAAAATGACATCAGCTCGACTGCTGCGCTATGCTTCTTATTTAGTTTAATTTAATTACACTGTCAAATTTAGGAAAGGATTGGAAAATCAGAATGTAGATTGTTTATCTAGATCTCCTGTAAACCACAATTACGCATCTGCAGACATATATATACTAGTTGGCATAGGTAGACTCTGCTCAGTTCCCATCATATTTATGTTCTCATAAATTTCTAGTGCGAGACGTGTTATAATCAGGTGAAAAGAAATGAAATTGACCAAAGCTTGATACAGTGACAGAATGAAATCCCCGCCTAATAGGCTATCCACCGTTCACTTCGATATATTTATCTTATTCTAATCTATTAATTTATTTTATCAGGGCCAATTCCGTTGTTTAGTTTTCATGCTACTATTACCAATGCTACTATTTCCAATCCTTAAAATTCATATTTATATGAAAAATTTACAATTTCGCTATGTTGATAAAATCGTAAATTACGAATAATTTACGAAATTTTCCTATTAGAATATTTGTATTCAATCATGTTCAAAAAAATATCATAAATGTAATTTTGAAGTTATCTAATGTATTTATGATCCTCAAAATAGAAGTTTATGCTCAATTTTGTATTCTTCTGCCATTTTAAGAGGATCGTAAATTCCAAATAACTTACGAATTTTTTAAAATTGAAAAAATCATAGTCTATGATATTCATGCCAGTATCCTAAATAATATTTCGAAAGTGGTTTGACATCTTTGCAGTGAAAATATCCCTCAAGATTGACGTTTATGTGAAATTTTGCTCTATTCTGCCATGTTAAGAAATTCCTAAATTTCCAATAACTTACGAAATTTTTATATTGGAAAATTCATAGTCATTAATATTCATGCCAGTGTCCTAAATAATATTTCAAAAGTAGTTTAATATCTTTACAATGAAAATATCTCTCAAAATTCACGTTTATGTCAAATTTTGCCCTATACTGCCATGTTAAGAAATTCGTAAATTTCTGCGAAATTTTCAAAGTAGCATATTTATAATTACTGATGTTCATTCCGGCATCGAAACTGATATTTTAAAACTGGTCTGACATTTTTACAGTAAAAAGTTTCCATTTAATGCACGTTTAAGTGAATTTTTGTCCTATTCTCCCATGTTAAGAAAATCGTAAATTTCTAAGAACTTACGAAGTTTTTTAATTCGAATGTTGCAAATGAATAGGGTTCTTGCGAGTATTGAAAGTAATATTTTAATACTGATCTGACCTCTCTGCGATCATTTGTTCGTGAGATATCGTGTAAACAGACTAACAAACTAACGGACTGACACACTAACGGACTAACGGACTAACAGACACCCTACAGACAAACACCATACAAATTTTGTCATTTTCGGATTCCTCACACCTGAAAACGTGTAGTAAAGTCAAAAAACCGAGGTCGAAATTTTTCACTATTACCTAAGTTCCCCATACCTATAGTATGATGGGGAACTAATAACCGACAAAGTTCATAAAATATTCGCATCGTATATTTTTGAAATATCAACTGAAACTCTAACTGCAGGTGCTATCACACGAGAAATAGAAAACGATCAGGAGTTGTCACAGATAAAAAAAAACCTTCAATCAAATTCCATCAACAGTGATTACATTTTGGATAAGGACATTTCATTTAAGAATAATCGCATTGTAATACCGAAAAAACTTCAGCCAGGGGTCCTAAAAGAATTACATTACACACATATTGGAATAATAAAAATGAAACAGTTAGCTCGACACTATTGTATATGGAAGAATATCGACAAGGACATAGAAAACTTGGTAAAATCCTTCCCGGATTGTCCTTCAGTGAGACAAAATCCTGCGAAGGCACCCCTTCACCACTGGTATTTATCAGTTAACAATTGGGATAGAATTCATATCGATTATGCAGGTCTTTCCAAGGAAATTATTACCTACTCGTTGTAGATGCAAAATCCTGTTGGGTAGAAATCAAAGTATCAAAGTAAGATCCCAATGCCGAAATTACCATGCAGTTACTTAACGAAATTTTTGCAATGCATGGATATCCACTAGTTATGGTTTCTGACAGCGCTTCAATTTTTACGAATGAAACGTTTAAAAATTTCTGTCGTATGAATGGAATAAAGCAAAAATTTATCGCACCATGACATCCAGCAACTAACGGACTTGCTGAACGTAACGTGCAAACACTTGAAGATCAACTAAAGGCAATGGCTACAGAAAATCTTCCAATCCACTTAAAACTTCAAAGGATTCTTTTTCGATATCGAGTAATGCGTTTAGCAAATGGGAAGTCACCAGCAGAAATGTATCTAAATCGCCAAATTCGTATTAAACTTGACGCAATGTTTCCATACTATGAAAAGAAATCTGAACAGAAGATCGGACCACACACTCGAATAATCCATGTGGGGGACAGAGTGAGAGCAAAAGGTTGGTTGTGCAATTTCTTAATCAAACCGAAGTTATGTGATGGAGCAAAGCCTAGTTTACACTCCTGAATGAAATGTACCCTATGTTTTACGAGAAAAAGTCGAAAAAGAACTTGATGAGATCTCGAAACAGCTGGAATAATATCTAAATCAATTACAAGTGATTGGGGATCCGCGTTTGTAATGATCGATAGATGGCGCTTTTTCAGCTCTTGTTGTTAGTAAATATTACAGCCACGTGTATCTATTTTTGTTCTTTTTGTTATTCTACTTAATATTCGTACTATAATTTCTCCGCCATTACATCATGGAAAATTGATTGCTTTTGGAAAAAAATATTTCAGTTTATTCAAAGTTCGATCAGAAGTAGATTTTTAACTGAAGTAGAACAAATATTAGTTTCAAATCATCTGATTCATTCTTTACTTCCATTAGCCGAAGCAACTGAAATTTGAATTTGTCATTTGGAAATAAATGGAAGCTTAATTCTGGATTTCTTGGTCATTTGGAGTTACACTGGAGCACACAACAGTATGTGTTATCTTTTTTACCGGATTTATTAATTTTTATTCAATAAATATATGTGAAACTAAACATCGGCTAGCAATGGCGGCTTGATGGAGTTCGAATTAAAGCATGTTTATTGTAATTTCCCCTTAGCCCACCAGAGGGCGAGCATTTCATTACAATCGCGGATCGCCGTTGGTTGTAATTCCTAAAGCGGATGGAAACAGTTCGGCTTTGTGTTGACTATAAAGTTGGAGTTAATGATCTACTCATGAATGCAAATTATTCAATAAAGAAAATCGATGAAGTATAAACAGTCTTAGGAATTCGAAGTATTCCTAAGACTGAATAAAGTGAAATATTATGAACTAATATTATGAATAATGACTGAGTGAGTAAAACTTTTATTACTTACTATTTGAACTTGTGTAATATACTTCTTCCACCAAAAGTGTTCTGCATGTTGTGGTAACATTGCAACGAGACCATAATAAGAATACATAATAACATGTTCTACTGCATTTATTGCTGCTACTAAGCCTTGAAAGCCACCTGCCATTCAGAACAAAATAGAATCAATTGCCATAAAGTTAAAAAAAAAAAAAAAAAAGTTTATTTTCTACTAATGCTTAAAATATTTATAAACTAGTAAAAGTACTAAAGTGTACTTAAAATTACGAGTAAAATCTAGTAATTTTATGTACACTAGTATACTTAAAATGCTAAATTGTACGTACGCTAGTGTTTTCCTTGCAGAACATGTGCGTGCTAAATACCTAATATGATTTCCAGAAAAACATAAATAAAATCCCTCGTTGGAAAATTTCAGTTTATTTATTTATCGCTTTTTTTTTTTTTTTTTAAATACAAGGGATTTAAATCTTTGATAATTGCATTATTATTATAAATTTTTTCCCCCCGCTGCTAAGTTAAATCGTGGCCACCACAAGACTTTTCTCTATATTTTCCTTTACAAATTCACAAAGGGCAAATAATTTATTAAAACTATTAATTAAAATTATCTAACAGGATGAAAGCAAATAATTTTCATCTTAGAAAACACTAACACTAAATATCCAAAGAAAGATAGTTTTATTGTCTATAAATAACATCTTTAAAAATGCGTTTTTATAATGGTTATCTAATATATCAAGTTTTGTACAGTTAAATGCCATACAAGATGAGATATTGCCTTCCCACTATCAAGAAAATTTCCAGTATAGCAGCGCCATTTGTTTGTCTATAAGCATTTAACTTGAATCAGCATAATGTCTCATAATGGCCTTCTCACATATCAAGTTTTGTTTGATTATACGCAATAGAACCTGAGATATAGCCTTTCCTTAAATTGCAGAAATCACTTTGAAGCAGCGCCACCTGTTGAGCGGTTGACACCAAAAGTTGACAGGTACTAATTTATGTCAAGGTGCATCTACATATAAACCTATATGCAATTCTGTGCAGCAGTCCCGGAGTCCTTCCCTTAAATTACGGAAATCGCTGTATAGCAGCGCCACCTGTTGGCTGATAAGCATTCAAATTGAGTCAGTATAATTTCAAATAATGACCTTCTTATTTATCAAGTTTTGTTTGATTATACGCAATAGAACCTGAGATCTAGCCTCCCCTTAAATTGCGAAAATCGTTGTAAAGCAGCGCCACCTGTTGAGAGGTTGACACCAAAAGTTGATAGGCACAAATTTAAGTCAAGATGCATCTACATATAGGTTTATATACAATTCTGAGCAATAGTTCCGGAGATACAGTTGCCACAAAATTTTTGTCACTCACACACACACAGACGGACAGACAAACATTTTCCTAAAATGGTAAAATCCTGTTCTAGACCTCTCAAAACGTATAAATCCGTCAAAAACCGAAAGTGGAAAATTTTCACGCATCCAATACTTTCTTCTATTGAATATAGAAGAAAGTAAAAATCTTAAAATGAAATTAAATTGTTGTTATATTAAAGCATCTTAAAACTAGTATGTTGTGGCCACCACAAGACTTTCTTCTATATTTTCCCATACAAATTCACTCAGTAACAAAATTGAAAAAAAAAAAATTCTAAGTTTTTTTTTTTTCGTTAAAAGTAAAAAAAATCATTAACTTTGTTTCAAATTATCACATATTTATAGTTCAACCATTCGTTTTAAAGGTATTGACGAGACCTTTCGAAAGATACTCATCTAGGAAATTTACCCCACCCCGTGGGGTACTCCCCCCCCCCCCCAGGGGGCTAAGCGATGCTCCCAAATGCACAATTTTTTTCCTAATTAACTACTACTATTATTAATAATTCGTATTAATTTTACAACCACAGATTAAGAATAACTCTCATTATGTACCTTTATACGAAATTTTGTCCTGTACTGCCATGTTAAAAATTTAGAAAAAATACGATCACAGCGCCTCCTGTTGTGCGAATGATCCCCAAATCTAATCAGCACCAGTTTATGTCAGGGGCCAACTAAATACCAAGTTTGGTTAAATTTTGTTTAAAAAATTTTTTTTTTTTAATTACGATTTTTTTTCTAAGTTTTTTTTTTTTTTTCGTAAAAAGTAAAAAAAAAAAAAAAAAAAAATCGATAACTTTGTTTTAAATTATCACATATTTATAGTTCAACCATTCGTTTTTAAGGTATTGACGAGACCTTTCGAAAGATACCCATCTTGCAAATTTACTCCCCTCGAGGCGGGACTCCCCCCCAGGGGGGTTGACGAGGCTCCTACACATACAAAAAAATTTTCCCAGTTGACTATCTCTATTATAAATAATTCTTGTAAATTTCATAATGATTACTAAAAAGTAATTCCCTTTATGCACATTTATACAAAATTTTGTCCTATTTCACCATGTTAAAAATTTAGAAAAAGTGGGATGGCAACGTAACCTGTTAGACAATTTTTACCAAAAGTTGATAGGCACTAATTTATGTCAAGGTGCAACTACATACCAATTTGTATGAAATTCTGGGCAGTAGTTCCTGAGATACAGGTGCCACAAAATGTTGTCTCACACACACACACACACACACACACAGACAGACATTTTCTAAAAATGGTCAAATCGTGTTCTACAGCTCCCAAAACGTGTAAATCCATCAAAAACCCGAGGTCGAAAATTTTTACGAATCCAATACTTTCTTCTATTGAATATAGAAGAAAGTAATTATGATTTTTGTTTCGATCGAAATTTTAATAAACACTTTGATAACTACAAATTTAATGACACCTAGGCAAAATTTAAAATACATAAAGTTTCTTAAGTTAGTAAATGTAAATTATACTTTTTTTAAGACAATATTTAAAAAAAAAAAAAAAAGCTTTATTATAAGAAGTGAGAAAAATCATACTATTAATGCATGACTGGGTACTAATTACATATATCATATTGTGAATATTATATTACATTTCTTAAGAACTATATGATTTTGCGTATCTTTAATAACAAGCATAATACTATTTATGTCCATACAGATATGTTATTAAATAACATTAAAAATCTTTAAGTTTCGTCTGATTGGCTGCTTGTCTATGAGTATTAAAAAGTCTACTGTGAATTCAATTGATTCTTTGATCAGTATATTTCGATTTTTCCCATGTGTTTCTCCATTTAAGATGCTTTCTAGGAAAAATCCGTCTTATTTAGAATGGAAAATAGTGACAGGTCGAAAAATTTTGCGAATTTTAGTAAAGCGGAAAAGACGTATAATTGATATTAGCGGAGTATAAACGAAGAATTTTTGCATTAACCTTTTCAGTCGCAGTGTTCCCGCTGATGGAACACCTAATTTTAATTCTCAAGTGCAAAAACTCATCCCGGAAATTTTTTAGCAAAATTTTACATTTATAACATAGCAGAAAAGGCCCTATTTTCTAACGTGAAAATTTAAATTTTCTTTTCTTTTAATTATGTTCGTAAATTCCGGTGGCAGTGTAATTTAAATGATTCTAATTACCTTGCGCCCGCAAAGGGTTAAAATACTCCGGAATAAATTGAAATGTTGGGATCTATGCAACTTTTACGAGCTTTTGTTGTCGATAATGTTTACTTATAAAGTGATTTATTTATTGAATTAAATATTATTTGAATTTAATAAGGTTTATTTACAGATGTTTCAAACCGAAAATTTCTCGAAAAGGAACAATGCTAATTTTTTATTTTTTAAATATTTATGATCAGCTATGTGTCTAAAAGCCATTTTTAAAATTAGTTTAGTAATTTTTAAAATAAATTAAGTAGTGAACGTTAAAGGGTTAAAACGAATGGGAATGAATCGCAACTTCACTAAAAGTACGTATAAATGTAAAAGACGTATAAAAAAGACACGTATAAACGGTGCTTTGCTGTACTTCAACACTTTCGAATTAAGACGTTTCGTTAAATATGTAGTAAAATTCTTCACGAATCCTGTCGAAACTTTAGGAGTATAAAGAACATGTTATACCTCGTATACTTCAGTAAAAGTTTTGTCCTGCAGAGGAAAAGGGGACCAGTAAAAAAAGTAAACAATAATAAAAATGTTTTGGATCACGCTCTAAAACGTATTGCTTGAAAAGCGTTTTGGCTGCAGCATGTGATTATCAGGCTGTTTCTATTTATCTGTATAAATGTTTATGCGGTTACTACATATATTCAAGGAAATATAACGGTTTACTTAAAAAATTGCAAAATATATATATATATATATATAAATAAATAAATAAATAAAATAAAAATACCACTTTTTAAATTATAACACGTAGGAAATTAGGGGTAATGCCAATTTTGAAAACTTGGCGTACTACATTAGACAGAACATACTGCAATCAGAATGAAAAAATGTTAACTATCTTAGGAAATATGAGCATTTTTACTACATAACTTTTAACTACGCATGTGCAAGCTTTATAAAAATATCATTTATATAATTTAATAACCAAAAGTGGTACTGGTATGAAAACCCCAAACAAATATCGCGTGAATTCAAAAAGTTGAGTTATAAAATGAACAGAATATCATTTAGGTACTCTAAAAAAGAAAAAAAAAATCCCTTTTCGGCAAGCTTAAAGGCAAAGGTAGATTCTTTTACGTTCATGTTACTATTGTAAAGAAATTTTACATATGCATTAATACCTAGCGAATGGCTTTGTTCCCACACATTGCATTATTTACGTCGCTATTCTGTTTTCAAGAAATTTAATTTTCAACTACAAAAGAGTTTTATTCATTCTACTTAAAATTTTAGGCTAGATTTATTGGTTTGTAAATGTTTCAATTTTTTAAAATTCAAGCTCATAATCATTCAACAAATAAAAGCCTTAAAGATATACAATTCCAGCAATGGTGAATCCCGGAGGGGGCTATTGGGCTACACCTCCCTCCCCACCCAAGCTTAATCAAAATTATAATTTTTATTTAAAATCCATATAACTGTTGTTCAATATCTTTCTTTTAAAAGAGAAAATAATAGAAACGTAAAACTGCACTTGTGATCTTACTTTACTTGTGCCAAGCTCTGGTAAGCCTGGCGTGGTTATGGTCAAGTCAAATACAGATAACTGGTAGCGGTTTTTGGATAGTTATTTCATTGTAATTTTTATTGAATTATTGACAGTTTTGTATTGTGTTTTTGTGATTCTTATTGTCAGATGAGTAAAAATTGTAAAGTGAAACTGTTTTGGTTCACATAAGCTGGAACATTAACATTAACATTACACCCCGCAACAAAAAGGTAGGAACAAAGGGTTTTTTCTTTGATTTTTCATAAAATAACGTTATCTAAATTGTGCTTATCATTTATTATTAGTATTAAATAACACTATTCCTGGACTAATTTTTGTTTTAAGACTAATTTAGAAAAGTTAAATTTTTTTCTAATTTAAGACTACATTCCGCGACAAAAAGATAGGAACAAAGGTTTTTTTTTTTAATTTTTCATAAAATAACATTATCTAAATTGTGCTGATCATTTATTATCATAACAAAATATTATCATATCAAAAACATATTAAATATTTGATTCATATTCAAAATTATCATATTCAAAAATTAAAAAAAAAAAAAAACCTTTGTTCCTATCTTTTTGTCGCGGGGTGTAGTTAACATTGGACCATTTGGCACCGCTGAATTTCAATGTTAATTGTTATGAAATTAGTAAATTGTATGATTTGACGAGATTTTGGTGACAACAATGAAATTTGTGATTTGGTGGCAAAAGTTGATAGTTGACGACGAAATTTTTGATTTGGCGACAAAATATAGCGTGCTTGGCGATGGAAAAAGGCACCTTTGGCGTCATTAATTTTCTTTCCACGTGAAAACCTCACATCTCTTCACAGACCAATATCTTGTTTCGACAAGATAAAAAGTCAAAGGAAGCTGTAACGTATTACTCTCAATCGTAAATTTTAAATTCTTGCCTAAACTGATATTCTAAACTATTCACCACAAACGATATTTGAATTAAGATTGACGTATTATTTTAATTTTATATTTTTAAATGATTAATTAAAGCATTTAACATGGTTTTTAATTAACACACTTTTATTAACTTGATATGATGCAACTATTAATGTATGTAATGGAATTTTGCAATTCAATTTTCGGCAACTTCTTGTCGTCCGAAAGACCTGAAATTTTGCACACGACTTCATAATCAATGACAATACTAGATACAAGTATTTCCAGGCACTTTTCCCATCAGGGGCAGGTTCCAGAGCAAACAAAAAATCTATACTTATACAAAACTATCGTATGTGACACAGGATTTGGATGTATTTGTATAATGTCGAGTGGCAACAATTAATTTTTTTTTTATAAAGATTTAAAAGTATGCAATAGATTTCTAAAACCTTTATTAGTTCATTTTTCAATAAAAGAGTGTTCTTTATTTTTTTTTAAATATATAATTTTATTTATCAAAATAAGGGAATTTGAGTAATGAAATACTTTAACTTGAATTTGAGTTTTCATGAAAATAAACTTCAACGGAAAATTCATTAAAATCGTCCCTAGTTCATTTGTTAAAGGGATAATACCTAAATGTCCCCAACTTTATTACTTTTTCTTCCATGCCAGTTTAATTCGTTTAGCATTGATTTACACGATTTTTTTTTTTTTTAACGATGATATTTATCTTTTACATTATAGCATCTACGTCATAAAGCTAAGTCTAAATCAACGAGATATATAAAGTAGAGTGATAAATGGTAACCCTTGAGAAGGTCCAAGATGAGTCATGTGACATGCTCTCCTTGCACCTGCGTATTCGGTGGTTCCCTTGGTAACAGCTTATTTTCAGTAAATTTCTATGGCAACAGTTTGGAGATTGTTCTTCGCATAAGCCATAACCGCCAATGTTTTTGTTTACTTAAGTAGTTTAATATTCTTTTGTTCTAAATCATTTTGATTTTGTTTTACTTATTTTTTATTTCGTGTAGTTGAACTTTAACCGACAAAATGCTTAAAAATAGTTGAAAAATTATTATTTGTTGTTAAATTTAGCTCTTTAAAAGTTTAAATTTTCGTTTATAAACACTTTTAAACTTTGTTGGGAAACGATGTAAAAAAGGTATTTTATTATTTATTAAAATATGAAATATGTGAAAAATTATTTTAAAAACAATTTATTTCGGTCATAAGACTGTCATGTTACCTATTAATAATGATAATTTGTCGAACTGATATTTTAAATGCCAAATTAGCGATAAAGGGCCAAACACAGCAACCTATTGGAGCATGTCACGTGATTCATCTTGAACCACGGAAAGCTAATCTTTCATCACTCTAATTTATATATCTCGTTGGTCTAAATCAGCTTAGCCCTAAAATATGTTGATTTTAATTACTTATTTATTTATTTTTTATTAACTTTTATTTTATTTGTTTAAAATCACGCATAAAATTTTATTTCATTTTTCTCAGTACATTGTTGTAATACGCAAGCCAAGTGATGACGTCACTGGCCGTTCGTGGATGCAAGAAAAAGGTTTCCTATGTTAAACGCCATTGGATTTTTTGTAAAAAAAATAATAAAAATCCAGGAAAATTATTTCACGATTTTAATCCCCATATTTGGGTATAGATATGTGTTAGTTATCATGTGCATGCGTTAGATTAAGTTGTTTTTGCTCTAAAATTGATAAAATTTGAATTTTAAATTTCAAAACTCTAGAAAAAAAAATTGCAAACTTCCATATTCGATTGAAAACATAAACATTTCATTTCAAAGGATAATATTTACACAATAAATATCCAACTAATATACTAATTAAAAAGAAAATGATAAATATTCTATTATAATTTGAAGTCAAATTTGTTTTCAAATATATAAATAAAGTATCTGATATAAGATACTAGCATGTTATGTTGCAGCGGAATAGATTTAATATCTGTCATCCTTGGCAGAAAAAAAAAAAAAAAATATCGCCAAATTATCTGGCGAACATAATTTAATTCCTTTCAAAAATCATGGTTATTTTAACGACTTATATTAAGAGAGTAATGAATAATATGAAACAATATTTCGTACAATACATATTACGAAAATATACATCTGGCATGTATATTTTCGTATTACGTTTTTGATCGCCAAATACAAAAACGCCAAGGACAACAGATTTTGAAATTTAAAATTAAAATTTTGTCAATTTGACAGCAAAATAATTCAATCTAACACATTCACATGATGACTAATACATATATATATACCCAAATATGGGGATTGAAATCAGGAAATTATTTTCCTCGATTTTTAATAATTTTTTACAAAAAATCCAATGGACGATTAACATAGGAAATCATTTTCTTGCATCCAGAGTCACTCAGTGACGTCACACTTCGCATGCGTATTGTGACGTCATATTTTCTGTTAAATTAAACTTTTTTTTTTAATCAGATTATTATATTGTTTAAAAACATGATTAAAATTTTATTATATTTTCAGTGATCTTTTTTCTAATCGTTTCCACGTGACATAAGAATCAGATTATAAATTTTTGCAATAAAAGCTATAGAAAATGTCGGCTTCATCACAAGTGACGAAAAATCACTTTTTAACTTGTAACTTTTAAGCAATTGAAGTTCTCGAAAAAGTTTAAAAACAAAAGTTGTTCTTTAGTTGTTCTTTCGCCTGATTTGAAGTATTTTCCTATTTTCAATATTAAAGAAATTATGGGCAAATGAAAATTTTCACCCCTCACCATTTCCACCGCCTTTGAGCTGGATGCCCTATCTACGAACTCGATCGAGATTTTTACTGTCCTGACAACATATCCGGACCTGGTTAAATTTAAATAAAAATTACTTCAGTTATCGTGTTCACAACTTAGCATGGGAAAAAGCGTTATATATATAAACTTTTGAACGGAGGGTGTTTTTGGGTTCTAGGGGTCATGATCGGTGAAGATATGAAGAAATTTTCCAGAAGTCGTATCATGAGAACCATTGCAATAGGTAGATCTCCTATAAGGAATCTACCTAAAAAAAAAAAGATGATGATGATAGTGGGATTTATCTATTTATTTACCATCAGCGAATTCTGCATTACCATGGACATTGATTGAAGCAAAATAAAAATGTGAGCAAAACAGTTATTTAGAATTAAAGTAACATTTAAAATGAGATAAAGAATTAAAAAAAAAAATTAAAACTTTAAAAATACATTTTAATTAAAAACATTAAAAAACACGACACACGTTACGGCTAGAACACTAGCCCTCCTCAGTGTCAAACATTCAAGGCACAACATTTACAAAAAAAATCATAACACATCAGAACAAGATTATATATTCAGGAGGAATAGCAAGAAATAGACGAGTTCTAGTCGACAATCATTAGTAATTCTTCCTTATTTTTTTAAAAGACTTGTAAGTCATTTATAGAACATACGAAAAAGTTAGTTCTGCGCTAGAAACCAATGAATCTTTCCAGAAAATTTCAGAACTCTGTTCTTATTGAAGTTAGAGCTTTCAAATTTTCGCTATCCTAAACTACAAATTTTGGATAAATTTGCTAGCCAAGTCGCCAAAATCGACGTCAAGATCAAAATCTGCGCTTGCAAATAACGTGGCGACTTGGTGAGGTTATCGAGCAAATTTGACGAAAAATATTACTTCACGGCAGCCAGAATTAGTACACACTTTTTTTCAATTTTAACGGAATTAATCCTTTTATAACATGGATGCATCGTTTCTGTCTACTAATTTTCGCCAAAGAGAAAAGAAAGTAGGCCATCTACACTCGAGAGAATTCTATAAAATTCTAAGCTGTGAAATGCTCTTTAACAAGCAATATTAGTTCTCTGCGGTGTAATCCTATTATCATGACTTTTGTAGTTGGAGTAATAGTTTTCTTGGCTTGTTTCAGGAATGTTTATGGACTGAAACCTGCCTATTTATTTACGAACCAGTTATCTCACAAAAAATTGTCAATGTTTTCGTAACAATATTTATATTGCAATACACACAGAAAAAAAAAAGTTAGTCACAGTGACCAAGCAAAGTGCTCAGTTGACAATACAGAATTGACTAACCCAAACAGCTGACTAGGAAATTTCGGTTAAAAAGTGTACTAGCTGAGCTAGTCTTCTAAACAATACCCCATACTAGGAAGGTTAATATTATCAGACAATGACGGCTAGTCGACATTAGTGAACAACCACAGTTACCAGACAAGGCAAGTTAGTCAGAATCTACACTTGAAAAAATTAAAATACAAAACACCCTTGCGGGGACCCGATCTCAGGACCTTCGTTTCAGAAGTCAAACACGCTACCACAGCACCATCCGGTCTTACTACGACGCGTGCTTAGTTGATTTTTCTCCAAAATAATACTCCAGACTAGAAAGGTTAATATTATCAGACAAAGAAGGCTAGTCGACAATGGTAATTATCTGACCAGGAGAGTTAGTCAACAACCGCAGATACCAGACAATGTAAGTTAGTCAGAATCTACACTTGAAAAAATTAAAATACAAAACACCCTTGCGGGGACCCGATCTCAGGACCTTCGTTTCAGAAGTCAAACACGCTACCACAGCACCATCCGGTCTTACTACGACGCGTGCTTAGTTGATTTTTCTCCAAAATACTACTCCAGACTAGAAAGGTTAATATTATCAGACAAAGAAGGCTAGTCGACAATGGTAATTATCTGACCAGGAGAGTTAGTCAACAACCGCAGATACCAGACAATGTAAGTTAGTCAGAATCTACACTTGAAAAATTCTTCTTAATCGATTGACTATATTGAAGCATTTTATTTTTATCCTCTCATTTGACTAACCAGTCAAATTTGAGGAAAATGAAAACTGTACCAGGGAAACTGGTCGTCTGACAAGTTTTAGATCCAAAACTGATCATCAGACGAAATATTATGAAAGATACGTAGTAAAATAAAACGACTTCTGTGTCTCACGATTAACTAGGATTGTTGTTATTTAAGCGTACAAAAAGAGTTATTTTAACTCTCTAGCTTACTAGATATAATTGCGGACGCCAAATAAACTTAAAGCATACAAAAAAAGTTATTTAAAACTCCAAAGCTTTCTAAAAAACTAAATAAACTCTAACTACAAAATTTATTTGCTGCTTTTATTTCACTTAAAAATTTGAATACTCAGAAAAAAACAAACTAGATGCACGCACACGAGCATCATCTAAATAACCTTTTTTTTACAATAACAAAAATGCCTCACGAGAGTTAAAAATATAAAAATGAGAGGATAAAATAAAACATGGACAATATCTAACACCCTCCCACCTTTTGATTATATCTTATAATCAAAACTCTATATTTTGATATTTCTAGAAGATTTCATAAGCTTCATAAAATCAGTCTGTCTGTCATTTTAATTAGTCTTCCAGATCTAGTCTTTCTAATTTCCGTGCAGGACTTAACCTCCAAAGGCTTTTCAATTTGTGCTTCCTTCACAGCTGGATTAGGAAACGTATTTTCAGCACCATCACTAGATGATACTTCTAGAGGATAGATTCTTTGTATTGGTAATGTTTCTCTGAATGAGGCGTTTGTAACTTTACGAGACGCACTTTTCCATCTTTGCCATGAACAATATCTATGATGCGTCCTAATGGCCAGTGCATCCTTTTTTTATTGTCCGCTCCCACCAATACAATGTCTCCTACAGAAACTGTCTGTTGGCTTCTTCTCACATTCGGTCGTTGAATAAGTAAACCCAAATACTCTGATCTAAATCGATTTCTTAAACTTTTCTGTAGTGCTTGTCTATATTTAAGCCTTCGTTTGAAAGAGTTTTCCTCGACTGCATCAATGTCTGGTAAAATATATTAATGAATATCTTTCAAAAACATGGCAGGAGAAATTGGTTTAATAGATTCTTGCTCTGACATGTAAGTCAAAGGTCGAGAATTGATAATGCTTTCGCAATCAGCCAATACAGTAATCATTTCTTCATAATTCAAGCACGCTCGCCCAAGGACTCTCTTTAATAGACCTTTCATCAGTCTGATGAGCCTCTCCCACCATCCGCCCCACCATGCAGCAGTTGGCGGATTGAACTTCCATTCAATTGAATTGTTTGTTCCATCTTTTTGTATATGATTCCATTTCAGTCGTTTCAAATAGTTGGCTGCACCAACAAAATTAGAACCATTGTCGCAATATATAATGGAACATCTTCCTCTACGAGATATAAATCTTCTTAAAGCCATCAAAAAAGCCTCTGTAGATGCTGATGTGACAAATTTAAAATGTGCTGCCCGATAGATAGCACATGTGAACAAGATAACCCAACTCTTTTGATTGTCTTTCAGAAACAGAGGACCAGCCATATCAATACCAATAATCTGAAACACAGCTGCATCTTTTACTCGATTTTCTGGTAGAGAAATAGGCGAAGGTTCCACGTTCTTAGAGCTGAATCGTTTACAAGTAGTACATTTAGATAAAACAGATGTCACAGTTCTTCTTCCATTCAAAATCCAATATGTTTCTCTAATCAAATTTAAAAGAATATGAGGACTTGCGTGACAATTTTTCAGATGAAAATATGAAATTAATCGTTTAACAACTTCATGATTAGATGGCAGAACGATAGGTGTGAGAAAATCCTTCTTGTCTTGTCTATACAAAATTTTAGTTTTCACGCGTATTATATCTTCCTCATCTTTGAAAGTCTCAAGAACTTTCAATTTCTCATAACCTTTAGATGAAAAACTTCCGTCTGAATCATCCAAGCTATTTTCATTTCTGCTTTGTGAAATTCCTGATTTGTCAATTCTCCTTTCACTTTATCCTTTGGAATACCAATTTTCCAGGTTTTCTGTAACATCATCTTTCTGTTTTTTGTACCATCATTTCTGAAAATCATGACTGGTGAAGTAAAACCAATTGGATCAAAAGCTTTATGTGCTACTGATAGCATAGTACGTTTTGTTATTTTCTCCAGATTTACCTCTTTCGTCCAGGATACATTGACCTTTAAAATGTCCAAAAAATCTGTTCCAGTGTAATCCAAGTACAACAGCTTCTTTACCGTGTACCGTGTCCTTTCTCTCTACTGTGTGTTAGGTCGAATCCGCCTTTAGCCATTAGGTTTTTTGAGCAAGTAATAAATCTCTTTAACTCTTCTTCCGTACGGACACTCGTTACAACATTGTCAACATAGAAGCTTCTCAACAATTTTTGTTTAAATTCTGTGTCGTATTCTTCATCATTTTTAATAAGGTATTCTATTACTGAAGCTAGCAAAAAAGGTGAACTCTTGACTCCAAAAACGACTCTACCATGACCAAATATTCGAAGCACACTTTGTTCCGGATTGCTCCACCAGAGAAAACGCAAAAAGTCCCCATCTTCTTTTCGGATGCTTATTTGCAAAAACGTTTTCGTGATGTCAGCTACGACACCGAATTTATTTTCTCTAAATCGCAAAAGTATGTCAGGAATTAATTCAATGAGATTTGGACCACAGTGTAGACATTGATTCAAAGATGTATGGTTTTAGATTCTTGCTGATGCGTCAAACACTGGACGAACTGGAGTAATACTATTCTCCTTTATAACTGGTCGATGAGGTAAGTAGTGTCCATAAAATGACCTTTCACTTTGAGGAACTTCTTCAATAATTTTATCGCCAAGCTATCCTAAAAGTACTTCCTCATATTTTTCATAAATATTACTCGCTTTTTGTGTGACATTGGTTAACCTTTTTTTGGCTAAACACAAATTATCGGACAAAGGTGGTTTATCTTCAGCCCATGGCAAGAATATTTCATAACGACCATCTTCATTCCGTGTTACTGTCTGTAAAAAGAATTCTTTTACTTGATGATCTATTTTCATCTTAGATAGCTTTTCGATTGGATTACTTATTCCAAGTAAATCTAACCTCCATAAGTCGGAAATTTCTGCTTCTTTTACAAACATAGAAGTAACTGATAGAGCTAAATTTTCTTCAGATGAACTTTCTTGAGAAACTTTTCCCATTAATATCCAGCCTAAAAGCGTTTTCATTACAACTAGCCAAGATGATAACACTTCTCTTCGACCTGTCAATAGTTTCCCGATTATATCGGCTCCAATCAGTACTTGAATAGATTCATCTGCATCGCCAATATCTGTCAAAACGATGTCTTTCTTGGCCAATTCTTTCAGCCAAGAACCTTTTCCCACAGGTTTAACATTTTCACATATAATATTTTGATCCAAAACTTCAAAATTGCATCTGAATTTCCCTGTCAAATCTTTTAATCTTATTTCATAAAAGTTATGCTCATTCTTTAGTTGAAACTCTGCCAAAAAGTGAATGTACAACTTTTTCTTTTCTTCATTTCTTCTGCTAATTTCTTCAAAATATATGATCTCTGTGAACAAGTATCTAAAATTAGACGAATATACTTTTCTTTATTATCAGAGACGACTTTTGCTTTGAGAGTTTGAAGAAATACCCTTGGATTTTTATTGAAATTGGCCATATTTACTTCACTTTCATTTGTTTTGCCTTTATCAAGACTTTGGCACATCAAGGTGGAATGTTTTCCATCACAGAAAAAACACTTCAGGACAGCTTTACACTGTTTGGTAGTGTGACCTGACCCCAAACAGAGGAAACAGCACTTCTTATCCTTTACGAGATTCTGCTTCTCATTAAAACTCATCTTTCGTGCCGTAAAACAGTCTGAACTCATATGCTTTCCATTACAAAACACGCAATGTTTCTTTAGATCATGTTTAAAAAAAGTCGTTAATAAAGTAGAGGCAGTGGGTGTAGGCTTAACAACATCAGCGTAAGTCCTTCTTTTTCTATAATTTCGGTCATCATTTTCCTTCGTCAAACCAAAACCGGCGACCGCCAAATTTATTCTTTTATCTCCTTCAACTTCACATTTGAGAAATATCATCAAATTGTCCAACCGTTCTTTTGCATCAGAACTAGTAGAAACAATGTTACTTCTATTCCAAGCTTTCAAAAATTCAGCTGGAAAACAGGATTCTACCATAGAATATAATATAGAAGCGCATTTATTAGTAGTGACACCCAATGTTTCAAGAGCCCTTAAATATGATTCAAGTTTATCGTACAATGAAGTAAGAGAAAATTTTTCTTTTGTATGCGAAACTATAATTATTTTTAATGATTCTCTAACGTACACTTCAACTAGAAGATCATCTCTTCCAAAACGAGCTTTTAGACTTTCTATAACTTTGGCGTAGTTGGCGCCAGTTGGCGGAAAACTATCTACAACTTCTCGTGCTCTGGAATCAGCGACCGTTGCTTGAATAAGGTGTATTCAAGGAATTGTTTATGTAAGAAATTGTTTTCTGGAGGAATATCGTCACCTTTATCTATCTGCTCAAACTGACTCCAGAATGGTAGCCATTTTTTTTAAATCTCCATCAAATTGTCGGAATTGTAACTTGGGTAAGGAAAATTTTCGTCTAGATGCATTATTTTCATTAATAGTTAAAATTGATTCACCCTAAATGTGTGCCTGTGACTGTACTCTAGCCAATTCCAACTGTTGGTCTAATTCCATTTCCTTCACCTCTAATTCTTTTTCAAATTTAAGTTTTTCTTGTTCAAGTTTAAGTTTTTGTTGCTGTAAATCTTTTTCTTGCTCTAGTTTCAATTTTCCCATTTCTTGCCTCTCAACAACAGCCGTTGATAGAATTTCTTGCACAAAAGTGGGATCTTTTTTATAGTTGTTGATATTCAAGATAATTTCCTTTAAAGTAGCAATAGTACATTCAGGAGGAATTATCTCGTCAAGCTCTTCCGCTAGAAACTTCAGATCGGCTTTTCTAAAACCTTTAATTGCTTGAAACATATTGTTTTACTTTGTCCTGTCGCGCAGACGTCACAAAATGTTATTTAAGCGTACAAAAAGAGTTATTTTAACTCTCTAGCTTACTAGATATAATTGCGGACGCCAAATAAACTTAAAGCATACAAAAGAAGTTATTTTAAACTCCTAAGCTTTCTAAAAAACTAAATAAATTCTAACAACAAAATCTATTTGCTGCTTTTATTCCATTTAAAAATTTGAATACTCAGAAAAAACAAACTAGATGCACGCACACGAGCATCATCTAAATAATCTTTTTTTTTACAATAACAAAAATGCATCACGAGAGTTAAAAATATAAAAATGAGGATAAAATGAAACATGGACAATATCTAACAAATGTCATGTAGAGTTTTGATTGTTTAAAATTTTGCGTAATTTTGTGCAAATTTGTCAATTTACTTGGCAAACGTCTGATATAAAAAAGACGGCAAATCTCTGGACAAGATTCGCTTTTCCATTTTTCTGTGTGTAGGTGTGTATAAGGCACTCATGTAGTGTCCACATCAGATTTATTTATGTTTGAGTCCTATTACAGTGAAACTTATGATTTTTACATATTTCTCTAACGACTAAAACTGCTATAAAATTAGCAGGAATAGTTGTCAATTGAGTAAAATAAATAGCACAGATTCACTTACTGCGTTCTGTTCTGAAAAGTATCCACCCAAGAATAGGTGCCAGCGTATGATGCAAGATATGCAAAAGAGTGAGCTGATTTGTTTTCTTCCTTAGTACAAAGAAAACCTGAAAAGAAACAGACACATTTACCAAATTCATGGAACATTTTGACCATAGTCAGTTTTATTATATACTACTAGCAAGCCCATGCGAAATTTTCGTACTATATTTATCTCTTCGTTACTTTTAAAATTAAAATTTATTATTATTTTTTTACAGACGTCACTTTTTCATATGCATGATCAAATTTAATATTTTATGATTTTTTTTTTTTCTTTTTTTAACGTGAAAGCATATTTTATTTTATGCTGAAAAAAAATGGCAACAATTAGAAATTTAAATGTCTATTTTAAAGCTGTTATTTTCATATTTTAATTAATTTTTAAAAAATCGAATAAAAAAATTCATTACAAATAAGATAACAAGTGAAATGGGCGATTTTTCTGAATCCGTCGGAAGCGTATCGATCGGACAGTTAGATTTTTAAAAATTAACTAAAGTATGAAAATTAGGAGACAGAGTCCAAGGAAATCTCTTAAGCGTGGCAGAGTCAGGCACCGATGAGCGTAACTATATATGCTGATGACTGACGCTGTAACAAAATATAAATATCGAATTCAAACTTTAAGAATAACTATATTCGATATCTATATACTAAATTTTTAAATAAATTAGTATTCAACAAAATTGATTCTAAAAATCTTCATCTAATCAAAAATTTTGTAATAAAAACAAATAGAATCATTTATGTTTCATTTCAATAATAAAAGGTAAGAAAAACTTACCTTCCTTCATCTATATTGTTCGAGGGATGAAATATTCGTTCTTAATTCAATAATAAGTGGAAACTTTCACTCATTAAGTAGTCATTTTCTTTAAATAAACGCATTTTATCTGGAGAAATACACAATCACAAATTATTAAAGACATAATACTGATAAAATTACATAAATACTTAACGCACGCTAACAATACACAATATTTACATTTTGTGAACATAGAACATTTTTCTTCTTGCTATCGAACGCACAATTCCTCTTGTGCGCGCAGGCGCAGACGATCGGATTACAAAAAGTTGAAGTGGAAGTAGCGATTTTCGCAACACACTCCCACCTTTGAATTTCGAGGATTTTTAGAGAAACTCAAACTTCACTTTTGGCTTTAACAAACGTCCATATTTGGATCGTTTTCCAAGTGGAACAGTCTCTATAAGAAAGTCCTTTACAGAACTTTTGTCAACTGGCTCAGTAGGTTCAGTCACTAGAACAGACTCAGTTGGAGGAGTCACTGGAACAGATTCAGTTGGAACAGTCACTGGAACAAAGTTCTTTTCAGGAGGTTGAATATTCGACTTAGATATTCGTGATGAAAAAGGTATATTTGCACAACTTTTAGGAGTTACTTCTAGACGAACTAATCTAAGCACTGAACGGAAAAATTCACCACCTTTCATTTTCACTTTTACTAGTCGAACATGGCCATCTTTAGATGGACAGAGTTCAATAACTTTACCGAGAGGCCAGTCAATTTTCTTGATGTTTTCACTGGATACTATAACGATATCACCAATTTGGATGGATCGTTGATTTTTAGTAAATTTCGAAGATTGCCTTAAATGCCCCAAATATTCAATTCGAAACCTTTTTCGTAAATCTTCTTTTATTCGCTGTCTATATGCATATCTTTTATTGAGAGATGATGAATCTAAGACATCCAGATCGAGAATGCCTGATTCTTTAATATCCCGTAAAAACATAGTAGGAGTAAGTGGAGTTAGATCATTAACATCCTCGGAGAGGTAAGTTAAAGGACGTTGGTTAACAATGCCTTCAGTATCACAAATAACAGTATTCATTTCTTCTAAATTCAACGAACTTCTTCCTAAGACTTTTCGAAGAATTCCCTTGATTATACCAATCAAACGTTCCCACCATCCACCCCACCACGGTGCAGATGAAGGTAGAGATGTAAAAAACCCGGGAATCTTGATTCAGGGGAATAAACATGGGAATTTTGGGGTTTAAACTGGGAATTTTGGGAACTTTGGAAACTTTGCTGGGAATAAAATAATACTCAAGGAAGGATTACATTTAATTTCACTTCTTTTAAGAGTACAAATAACTTACTCCAATATCATTTTTGTTCTATTTACTTAAATTAATGCGAAACTGAAAATTATGAGACTATTTTCCAGAAAACTTAAAAAAAAAAATAAGCATTTACATTATTCAATTTAATATATTATGAGGTTTTGTCTTCCTATTTAAATAACTATTATAATTTATTTATTTATATAAATATCTCCCATAAAATTGTTATAAAAATAGCACAATGAGATTATGATAAAAAAAAAAAAAATCCGTTAAAATTTATGAAATTTTGTTACAGTTAATTAAAAAATATATGTGTATATATAAAAATTAAGTCACATAAATTACTGAAATTTTGTAATAATCAGTTAGAGAGCACATAGAACAAAATCAAACCACAATTATTTGGATATGAAATGCTTAAAACAATAATGAATTGAATGCATTAAATCAATACATAAAATATTCATTAGTTAATAATTAACAATTTGTCTGTTATTTATTTTACATATTAAATTTGTTGCAATTTTAGGTGAAATAATATTTTGCAATGTAATATTGTTGATCCTTTTATAGTGAACATAGGTCATTTTGAAGCATTTTTGTTTCATGTTTGAACTTAAAATATTAAAGATTTACATTCATATAGATATAAAACTAAAACATGACAAGCTCCGATTGCGATAAAAATGAAGTGTTATATTATAATCAGTATACGTATACTATCAGAACTAAGACTTAAATATATTGCAATAACAGAAAATAAATCTATTAATTAGTTAAACTAATAACGAAACCAGATGTTGGACATACCATATCAACATTTAATTTAAGATATAGCGACAAATCAAAGACTGTTTACCCCGTGTGATAATTTGAATATGATAAAAAAAGCATTGCAGTGTTATAGTCGAGGATATTCAGTGAATGCAGTCAAAATACTGAATTAATATATATATATATATATATAAGTATATTGCTAAATTCGCAACTTCTGAAAACTTTCAAAATTCCCTTGTTTTGGAAATTTTCAAAACTCCCTTCCCAAAAAACCGGGTTTATTCCCCGGTTTAAACCCGGGTTTTTACCCCGCTCACATCTCTAGATGAAGGGTTGAACTTCCAAATGATCTTCTGAGCTTCACTGTATTGAGAAATGGTATCCCAATTGATTTTCTTAAGTAAATTTTCCGCACCAACGAAATTCGAGCCATTATCACAGTAAATTATTGTGGGTCTTCCTCTTCGAGCTATGAATCTTCGGAGAGCCTGTAGAAAATTTTCAGTTGACATGGATGTAGCTATCTCTAAATGCAAGGCTCGGTAGACGGCACAAGTGAAGATGACTATCCAGACTTTTTGACCTCCTCGAAGAATTTGAGGACCGGCATAATCAATTCCTATGACCTCAAACACTGCTGCTTCCTTTATTCTGTCAACTGGGAGAGGTGCTTCTATGATGGGCTTTGGTCTAGCATCATATCTTTTGCAGCGTACACAATTTCTGATAACTTTTCTTACTGTCTTCCGATACTTTAAAATCCAAAAATCTTCTCTTAAATTATTCATGAGGATCTGGACACCAGCATGATTCAAATTTAAATGTCTGGTTCGGATGAGTTTTTCTACCACTGGATGATTGGATGGCAATATTATCGGATATCGGAAACTTTGTGTATCTTCTCTCATGGTGATTCTAGTCTCCATTTTCATAAGTTCATTCGTATCCATAAAACAGTTAAGGGATTTCAGGCGTTTATCTTCAGGACCCGAGAATGATTCCTTTTGTACATTTTTGAACATAACAGTTTCAGCGTCATTTATATCTTCTGAAGTTAAGAATCCAAAAATTCGATGTGAAGGTTCAACTTTACAATTATTAAAAAATCTGTGAATCCAAGCAGTGATTCTTGTTATAAAGCTTCTCACTTGAACCTTCACGATTTGTTGCACTAATTACTGTTTTCTTCTTCTCGGAGTACACTATATCGAAGTCAGGAAGGGCATTAGATCTCGGCCATTCTTGTCTTGGCTTCCTCAACCATTGCACACCTTCCCACCACTTGGATTTAATCAATGTTTGAACACTGCAGCCGCGAGATGGTAAATCTGCTGCATTGAAAGACCCTGGTACGTGGTGCCAATTTTCAGGCTCTGTCAGAGATCTAATTTCTTTAACTCTGTTAAAAACGAAAGGCGCCCAGTTTTCACTTCCCTTTATCCAATATAGTGCATTTGCGGAGTCGGTCCAGAAAAATTTTGAGATATTCTTTATTCGGAGATCATTCACCACAGTCTCAGCTAATCTCGCTCCTATGCAGCAGGCAAGGAGTTCCAATCTTGGAATACAGAGGCTGTTCGCACATTTTTTAGACGATTTTGATGGAGTGTACTGAAGCAATTTCGAGTTTTATTTGTTCAGTTTGATAGCCCTTGTTCTTAACTAGCATTCTACATCATAATTTCTATGATAATAATGCTTCTTATAATATCGGAAGAGGTATATTTTTCTACTCCTCTTGATCGGCTTTACAGAGTCCACAGAGCGTTGTAGGTCGGTGTTTGGATAATGTTGATTTTAAGAGTCGAAAAACACAAAAATTCAACAGTGATACATCACAAGATTTAGCAGGAATGTCAGTGAAGGGTATGGTTTTACTTCCCGTTTTTTGTTCCCTTTTTTTCTAGAAAAGCAATTGCGGATTGTGATGTGTGGCTGCTTGCTTTGTCTTGATACAGTTCAACGGATTGATAGCATTGTGGATAAAGATCTGGATTTTCATTTTTAAAAATTGGAATTAAAATATGTTCTTGAGAGTATTTAGAGTTTATTTTGACATTTTTGTCACATTTTCTTGCTTTTATCTTGCGCTTGTATGAAAACCAGTGGCAATCATAAATCCTTTAGAAAAACTTTCTTTTGATGCTTTGAGCCATGTAGCAATTTTTTTTTCTCCACTTTTGTGATAATAAATTGACCTTTTTTTATTGCAACCACTTAAATAGACCCAAGATTCATCTGTTGTTGCAACATTTTTCCATTTTTCTCCTGATAAATGCTTTTCATAAAGATTTCACTAAAATCTATCTTTGGAAAGGGCGGAAACCTATCCTTCCATCCACTTCCATTTTAAAAGCGCATTTTTGCATCTAAATAAAAAACTCTAAATATCAGAAGATAAATGAAACTTCCAAAAATATAACTGTTGTAAAAATAAAATTCTCCATGCAAATGATTTTTTCTTACTGCGAAATAAAATCGTCTAAAAAATGTGCGAACAGCCTCTGTAGAAGTAGTTTTCATAGGAGCAACTCTGCTTCTAGCCTGTACAAGTTGACAACACACTGAACTTCCAGTTTCACTTCTTAAGAATATGCAGGTAGCGTATGCACTCTTGCTTGCATCGCAGAAAATATGTAAACTTAAATTTTCTGGTGCCTCATGATTCAGAGTGAGGCATCTTGGGATTTCGACTTCTTTCAATTTAGGAACTTCTTTTTGCCACTGCTCAAACTTCTTGGTAATTTTTTCAGGCAATTCTGCATCCCATGATACTTTCAATTTCCAGCACTCTTGCAGGAGAATCTTCGGCCCCAAGGTAACCGGACATGTGAAGCCAAGGGGATCAAATATTCTATGTACCGCACTCAGTATTTTCCTTTTCGTTACAGGGGTACTATCTTTTAAAGTATCTCGTAAATCTACACACAAGGTATCATTCTTTAAGTTCCATGACAATCCCAGGACTGGAATACATCTTTCTTCCGATGGACTGGGAAAATTGTGCTCCCACCCTCGAAACTCAAATTTAGCATCACTGAGAATTAACTTGGATTCTTCGGCAAATTTCACGAGGTCTTCGTAGTTTTCAACGCTGGTGATACAGTTGTCCACATAAAATCATTCTAACAACTTGGTAGCTGTTTCTTCAAAATGAGCAGAAACATTTGTCAGATGATATCGAAGAGTAGCACCAAGTAGGTATGGCGAACAAGAAAGTCCAAAAACAACTCTACGATGTTGAAAAACTTTAGGTTTCGTGGGATAACCTTCCTCCCACCATAAGAATTTCAGAAATGGCCTGTTACGTTTACTAAGTCCAATTTTTAAGAAAGCTTTTCGGATATCAGCAATTAATCCTATTTTCTTTAATCGAAACTTATTCAAGATTGCTGGAATCAGTTCGACGGTGTTAGGTCCTTTCTCTAAACAATCATTGATTAAAGGTGAATTTTTCTCTTAGGCAGAACCATCAAAAACAGGTCTAACTCTGGTAGTAGAATTTTATTTTATTACGGCCCTGTGGGGCAAATAATGTTCACTTTCATCATTACCCAGAATTTTAACTTCTTCTATAACACCTTCTTGAATCCATTCTGTTAATACTGTTTCATAAGCTTCTAATGTCCCTTTTTTCTTGAGCGAATCTATACAACCTTTTAATCTTCGTTCTGCAATATTTTTACAAGTGGGTAAAGGAGGAAGGCCTTGGATCCATGGGAGATTCACTTCATATCTACCTTCAGCGTCACGTTTGATACTTCTATTAAAATGCTCTTCGGCTGCTATTTCAAGTTCCTTTCGGCTATTCTTCTCTCCTGGATCCAGAATCCCAAGCACATCAAGTCGCCATAAATCAGAAATTTTCGTGTCATTTACATGTAATGACATAACGCTACTTGTACTATCTGAAACTTTCTGTCCGATTTTTCACATTAGCGTCCACCCAAGGCGGGTTTCTATTAAGACTAAACCAGATTTTAATGGTTTTATATTTCCAGTGTATAGTTTTCCAATGACATCAGCTCCAATTAAGCCATGGATTTCATTCGGGGAAAATTCGTACAATAAATCAACATGACAATTCAGGTCAGACAAATGAATTTTATGCTTAATTTCATTTAGAAATGAACCATAGGGAATTTTTGCTATTTCAGAACAAATTTTGTCTTAATTTAACACTTCAAGACTGCAACGATAATTATCATTATAGTCACTCAGTCCTATTAAATATTTCTGATGGGGTATCACAGTTTCTACTCCACCGAATAAGCTATGCGTCAAATCTTCTTTACCTATGCATTCATATCCCATTTCATTTAATGCAAAAGTTGACAAACAGGACTTGCTGCTGCCAGAATCAAATAATATCCTGATGTATTTAATTTTATTTCCCTTTCTAAGACGAATAATCAGAGTTTGCAAAAGAACTTGTCGAGTACTGGTGTTATTTGCTAAAACAGTGTCTTTCTTATTTTTAGCATTTAAATTTTCAAATTGTTGAAATTTAATTCGATGTTCTTGATCGCTTTCCCAGGGCACATTATCTTGAAATGAAATTTTCCGCAATCACAGGCCGGTATCTTCGCTTTGCAAAATCGGGATAAATGTTTCTTTGCAGCTAAACATTTAAAACAAGCACCTTTTTTCATCAATATTTGCTTTTTATCATCATAGGATAAACTATCAGCATTTTTACATTCACTGCTTACATGTGATTTATTGCAAAAAATACACATTTATTTTTTCACGTCAGAAGAATTATATAATTCAGCTGCGGTAGGAATAATTCTTTCACGTCGAACGGGTGGCGGATAAGTACTTTTATTCACATTCTCAAAATTAAATCCACTACGAGCAAGTTTCACCTTTTCTTCACTTTCAATTTCATGCCGCAAAAAGTTCATCAAACAATCTAATTTGTTACTTGATTTCAATTTGTCATCATTTTCCTGTTTTGCATAGTTCAAGGTCGAACTCAAATTTCTTTCCCATATTTTTAAAATATCTACAGGTAAGCAAGATTCAATTAACGGGTATAAAATTGATGAATAGTTTTCACTTGAAACACCTAGCATTTTCAAAGATCGTAAATATGTTTCAATTTTATCATACAATTTAAAAAATGGCATTTTTGGACCTTTACTTATAGCATTATTCATCATTAACGCAAGAACTTCTCTTATATAAACTTCAATTAACATATCTGTACGCCCAAAATGACTTTTGAGACATTCTATTACATTTTTGTAACTATCTTTTGTGGCGGGATACGATTCAACAATTTCCCGTGCCCTTGAGCCTTTTATTGTGGCTTGTAACAAATACTGATATTTATCTTCATTTGGTATCTCTTCATCGTTGTGTATTTTCTCAAACTGTGCCCAGAATGGCGACCATTCTTTTATTCCACCCCAGAACAATTTAAATTCTATTTCAGGAAGTTTGAATTTTCGTTTCATTATATTTTCATTTGATTGAAAACTGTTTTCAATTTCAGAAATTTTTAAAAGTTTTTCAACTTTTGCTCTTAATTTAATAAATTTTTCTTCATAAGAACTAAAGCCTTCATACTCTTTATCATAATTATCTTGTGTACACTTATCATCTTTAACAAGAACATCTAATATTTCTTTTTCTTTTGGACATAACATTGCCCATTTTTCATTTAACTGTGCATATAAAACCTCAATTTCTTCTATATTCTTATCTTCCTCTATTAAATTATTCTCTAATAAATTAGCGATACGTGTAAACGCACTTCTTAAAGGTGTTCTTTCTTTAGCTAATTTCTCCATTTTAATCCTAGGTAAACAGATCGCGACAGTCGGATGCCAATAAATATCGAATTCAAACTTTAAGAATAACTATATTCGATATCTATATACTAAATTTTTAAATAAATTAGTATTCAACAAAATTGATTCTACAAATCTTCATCTAATCAAAAATTTCGTAATAAAAACAAATAGAATCATTTATGTTTCATTTCAACAATAAAAGGTAAGAAAAACTTACCTTCCTTCATCTATATTGTTCGAGGGATGAAATATTCGTTCTTAATTCAATAATAAGTGGAAACTTTCACTCATTAAGTAGTCATTTTCTTTAAATAAACGCATTTTATCTGGAGAAATACACAATCACAAATTATTAAAGACATAATACTGATAAAATTACATAAATACTTAACGCACGCTAACAATACACAATATTTACATTTTTGAACTTAGAACATTTTTCTTCTTGCTATCGAACGCACAATTCCTCTCGTGCGCGCAGGCGCAGACGATCGGACTACAAAAAGTTGAAGTGGAAGTAGCGATTTTTGCAACAATATCTACCCAGAAAATGTTGAGCCACAATCAGAATATTTAGCATTCAACAATCATAAATCCTTAATATTCTGGTTTAAGTTTATTAGTTTAGTTCAACGAATTAGGAAAATGATGTCGGCCTCCAAGACTACTAGAACTCTAATGTATAAAACGTATTATAGAAGTGCCGCTCCCAGAATAGAGTATAGCTCTTTAAAAAAGATTATTTTTCGAAATAGTCCTGCCAATATGCAAATGAAGGGAAACGAAATATTACTCAAATCAAATAATAATTGACGGTGAACAAAATTGTAATTCAAATAATTGTGATCAATCTTTTTGTATTTCTTGTTCTAACTGTGAAAAATACTTATGGTCTCATGATTTTTCTACTTTTAATCATAACTGTTATAAATTAGAAACTATATTCGTAGCTTTAAATATTATTTTCTTTTTTATAAATAACAATATATATTTCATAAATTCATGGTCAATCCGCGTTTGTAATGATCGATAGATGGCGCTCTCTGAACACTGCAGTTGTTAGTAAATATAACAGCCACGTGTAATTATTATTCTTTCTCCGCCATTTCATCATGGAAAGTCGATTGCATAATATGAGGATATGCAGTGGTGTGATAATTTCACCTTAGCCCACCAGAGGGCGAGCATTTCATTACAATCGCGGATACTTTATTAACTGGAAAAAAAAAGGTCTTAATGTAATTAATATTTTCTCATAAAATGATAAAATAAATATTTTATTTGAAATAAAAAATTAAAAAATACAAAACACTTTTGCGGGGACTCGATCCGAGGACCTCCATATCAGAAGTTAAGCACGCTACCACAGCACCATTTGTTCTTATTACGATGTGTGTTTTGTTGGCTTTTATAGAAATGACTAAAACTATTAGAGGGTCATATGTCGCCCCCATGGAGGTTGTTGCAGCAAATTTCTACGGTACCCTATATTTTCGACCATGCTCTTTAATTGAAGCTTGGTTTGGTTTCAATAGCAATTTTACTTATTCATACTTCCCTTGTAAGTAGAAGAACCCATTAGAGTTCCCCAAAGTGTAATTTCCAGGCTCTGGAACTGTTCCCTGGAGATTTAAAATGCCGACCAAGGAATGCTTGCCTATGTGCAACAACTCCCAATGGAGATCGATATTTAACGCTAACGGCTCGGATATAGAGAAATATGAATGACATTCTTCTTCAACACCTCCGCTTGGATACTAGTACCACAATTTCGACTCGAACTGTACGAAACCAGCTTAACGCTGTAGGTTTGTATGCTTGCCGACCAATGGTATGTGTTACTTTAACAGTAAGGCACCGTCTCGCCCACAATGAGTGGGCAGCACAGCATGTGAACTGGAGGAGAAATGAATGTACAATATTCTTTTCTCTGACGAATACTGTTTTTCTCTTCATCCTGATAATAGGTATATTTTCATATGGAAGGAACGTGACACCAGAAACAATCCTGCGTTCGTGCACAGAAGTTTCAGATTTTGCGGTGAGAGGTGATGACCTATGGGGGAATCTCCAATGATGAGCGCATCGATCTCCACATTATTAAAAATGGACCTCTGATCAGTCACCGATATAGGGATGAGATTCTCAGATCTATTGCAACAGCATGAAGCCGGTTTCGGGTAGTTTGAATTGAAACTGTGGCGCCAATAGACGAGCGAAATTGTTGTGGCGTAATGACATTTATATTTCAGTGTCTCTGAGCGTGAAATATCGATCTTCGTTGCATGTCTACGACCATGCCATGGGTTTCGGCTTGCATTTTCAGTCTCCAAAAAACGGTTCCAGATACTGTAAATCACACTTTGTTAAACTCCAGTGGCTTCTGCTACTTCATCTTGTGTTTGCCCCCCCCCCTCTAACAGATCAACAACTCTCCAAACTTCTGAATCAATTAAGTGACTTCGCTGAGGCATCGCACCGATCCAAACAACTCACTTAATGAATATCAGTAGTTCTTTTCCACTTTGTATTTCATTAAGTTGAAAGTCAAATTTCATTCGCTGCCACTAAAGCGTCGTTTTTGACATCAAACCAATGATTTTAGTAGATTTATTAATCTGACACTTTCATAAAGTTATTAAACTTTAAATTTAAAAAGGCTGTTTCCGTTAAAAGTTTTCTATATTAAAACTCTATAGACGCCTTATTTAAAAAGAAAATTGAAAGTATTAACATAGAAGTACTTTAAATAAATGAACAAAATTTTGTGTATACATTATTAACATTACGTATTTTTATTTGTAAATATTGAGCTTTTATTTAATAATTAAGAAGTAGTTAAACAGTTAAGGTTAAAATTATTAAACTAGCACCATTGTAGGTCTATGGAGAAAAAGTTAAAACTTCACATGTCCATAACTTCTGAACAAAACTAGTTAGCATAGGTGGACTCTGCTCAGTTCCACATCATATTTACGTTCTCATAAATTTCTAGTGCGAGGCATATTATAATCATGTTAAAAGAAATGAATTTGACCAAAGCCTGATACAGTGACAGAATGAAATCCCCGCCTAATAGGCTATCCACCGTTCACTTCGATATATTTATCTTATTCTTATCTATTAATTAATTTTATCAGGGTCAATTCCGTTGTTTAGTTTTCATGCTACTATTTCCAATGCAATAATCCTAAAAATTCATATTTATATGAAAAATTTTCAATTTCGCTACGTTGATAAAATCGTAAATTGCGAATAATTTACGAAATTTTGTAATTCGAATGTTCCAAATGAATAGGGTTCTTGCCAGTGTCGAAAGTAATATTTTAAAATTAATTTGAGTTCTCTGCGACAATTTGTTCTTGAGATATCGTGTACAGAGACTAACAAACTAACGGACTAACGGATTAATAAACTAACAGACACCCTACAGACGGACACCATGCAAATTTTGTCATTTTCGAAATCCTCACACCTGAAAACGTGTAAAATGTCAAAAAACCGTGATGGAAAATTTTCACGATTACCTAAGTTACCCATGCCTATAGTATGATGGGGAACTAAGAGATGAAATAAATAAAATAATTAAAACAAATATAACAAATATAACAAAAAGACATAAAAATTAAAACACAAACAGATTAAAATAAGTAAAAAAAGAAAGAAAAGAAAAAAGAAAAGTAATCTTTTTTTTTTTTTTTTTTGAACGAAAAATTAAATACAACACAGCGTGCTGTAAAATTACAACACCCTCTTTGAAAATTCAAGCACGTATTTATTTACAACACACTTGAAATTTAAGCACAATGTACTGGCGATTTTTTTACCCGCACATTGTGATGTAAACTAACATGTTTATTTTTTGCAGTGTGCTCCATTAATTACACAATCTAAAGGGTTAGTTGTTAAACAATTGAGATATTTGTTAAATATTACAATTTTCAGTTGAAAATTACAAATATGCGGGTAAAAGAAAAAAAAAAAAAAAAAAAATTGAAAATGTAGGCCTAAACCTATGTGTGATTAGTAAAAGTAGTGAAAACTTATGGTTGGGTTTTACGTCGCACTAGTGCTGCGCAGATGGGCAATTGGCGGCGATTTGGGACACACCCCTAGAGGTAGTCCGGAGACATGCCATCACAATTTTGATCCTCCGCGGAAGGGAGATGAAAACTTATGAAAACTACTTTAAGTAACATATATTGAAAAGTTAATATTGTTATTATGTAAAGAAACCTAAAAAGGGAAATTTGCTCTAACGTATGTAAATTCAATAGTTTTTACATTGACTGGTTGTTTGGATTTTCACAACTCTTTCTAAGAATTTCAGTACAATGGTAGTAGTACAAAATATATTTAAATTAAACAATTTTTCATAACCCAGTGACCTAGACTAACGATATAAATACCACGATTTCCTCTAAAGGTGAGTAATTATTTAATAAAACGCTGCGCAATCTTTCCTACCAAAATAGGAGAGTTTGCGCTTTTGCTGTGTAGGAGAGATTGCTCATTTAAAATTCTATACTAACAGGTATTTTGCAGCTTATAGGTGATAACAAGGCAATGATAACGAGTTTGTTCAATGCCTAGGCATAGCCTCCTACACTAGATGCCTTCCGCATGGCTCGGAAACTTGGCAACAGTTCAAGCGGTAGACAGAGCCATCTGGTAGAGACTGAGCGACTTTTTTATTCAACTGTCACCAATAATTCTAAGATGTGATATATGCTATAGATAATCGACGTTCTTTCGATTCTATTCAACTTTTATGTATATCAAACCCCACTTTTAAAAATTTTTTGATGGCTGTTGAATAAAAAAGTCACGCAATCTGTACCAGGTGGTGCTGTGTACCGTTTGAACTGTTGCCAAGTTTCCGAGCCACGCAGAAGGCATCTAGTTTAAGAGGCTATGGCCTGGGACTGTACCAAAACCTATCTTCGACAAGTGATTGGACTAATTCAAACCATTCGAGACGGCGCACCATCTTCATGAAGATTATCCACAAAATGTGAAAATGAACGTTATTCAGGAATGGCACAATCGACAAAAGCCACACCTCTGATGGGATTTGCCTCTAGAATGCTGTTAGCCTATGGGAAATTTATTGCAAAGGAGTTAAATGTTATTGTATATCAATTTAGTTTTGTAATATTTTGAAGTTTGATGCTCAAGGTTTTAGTTTTCAGTGCAGCTGTCGGCTGCTTAAATAGAAGAGATAAAACTAAATGCAAGCAAGAAATATCAGTTTACTCAATCTTCTTTTTAAGGCAGGGGTCGTACTCTCCGCCCTTTTTTCAGAACACTCTCAGCAATAAGAAATTTTCAAATATATTGCTACCACTATATTTATACTATAATCTCTACCCTGTATAATCGTGGCACATTACTATAAATATATCCAGAATAATTCTACATGAAATTAGTGGTGGCTGAAAAGGTGAAAATTTCTTATCTGTGAGAGTGTCCTGAAAAAAGGGCGAAGAGTAGAACCCTTGTTTTAAGGAATGTAATCGTCTAAATTTCAATAAAATGAAATTAATAAAATGAACGTAAAGGATTCTAAAGCGTAAAGTATTGTAAAACATAAAGGATTTTTTGACGGAAGATTTTGAGGAAAAAAAACTTTAATAAGTAGCAAATGGTGGGCGGATTCTGCGCTTAAAAATGGGTTAGACTAGCCACATATCATTGCACGCACGGTGTGTTAACTTTTTTTTTTTTTTTTGCTCGAAAATTCCTGTTTGAGATGCATACACCGTCTCGAACAGGTTAACTTGTGGCAGGTGGTTGCACAATAACTTCACATGTACAATAATAAATGTGGACAATAATGATTGTGGACAACGCGAAATTCGGTCAGCAAACAAGAAAACATCCTAGCTGAAAATGTAGTGTACTGATTTTAAGTTAAACGTGTTAACTAGTAACTTAATATTATTTTCTGGTCTTGTTCTTTATCTAGATTTTTTTTTTTTCCGTTTCTTTAAAATTTTTTCTTTAAATAAATTTTTGCAGTTCTTTTTAAGTTTCTTTTATTTTTCTGATTTTTTAATTAGGGGAAGCCGGGGTAATAAGAGACAGGGGTTATAAGAGACGCAGTCAAAAATCCCACCAAAAAATATACTTAGACAACTTTAAAAATATGTAATATTAAGTATCATGTGTATTCTTTACTACAATACACTTATTGAGAAGTTTATAACACATTTTGAATTCTTTTTATACGACGAAAAAGAACCTTCACTTTGGACTTACCCTGAAAGTTCGTGACTTTTTCTAAATTTTTCTTTATTTTTTTTTGTAGGTAAGATGTCTGGGATTTATTAATGTGTAACCTTTTGACCAAGACTATGACTTTGATGTACAATTTTTTAAAACCTAGAAAGCATTCTTTATTTACATGTTCTAGGCATGTTTCTTATTACCCCATTTTTATTTTTTGTGGGGGTAATAAGAGACATGAGTCTCTTATTACCCCCCTGTTAATTACTGTGCCCCCCACCCCCCATTGTAGTTTCTGTTAATTGTGCCTGACTAGTTTACGAAGAGTTTACCAAGTGTTAGGCCCAGTCTAAGTTTACCAAGAGAACTTTTTTTTTTCACTTTAAATCAAAAAGCAGTTTTACTGATTTGGCTAGACCATATTTAGTTGTTATGATTATGTAAATTTATGTTTAGAATGTGTATAAGTTAGTATTTATTCATTAATACTTCATTACATAATAAATAAGTTCATTTATAATTACTAGAAAAATCTTTATAACATTTTGTTCGCTTGTATACACATCAAAGATACGTCTTTTTTGCCTACACTTTAGAAAATGGGTAAAATATTTTCTGCCCATTTTAAAAAGTATATTGATGTTTTTGGTTAATCCCTAGGTTATGTTGATTATGTAGAACTATCATTAAGTACAATATTATATTATTTAGGACCTAATATTAAAATAAATGAATTTCACAAACACATTTATAACAGTTAATTTTCGAGAAAACATATTTTTTGGATGGATGTAAATAATAAAAATTAAAAACTATTGGTTGATTCAGAATTGTTTCCAGATGCCTTTTATCATCCCACATGATTTTACATTGTTATATATGGACAGTTACAAGCCTGGTCTCTTATTACCCCACGTGGGGTTATTAGAGACAAGGATTTAATGAAAATTTAAAAAACAAAATTAACAAAAAATTTAAGTTCAAAAATCACCTAAAAAGTCAGGAGGAGTCCATTTAATGAAATTATAGACCGTGGGCCATAAGCTAAAAATGTCATTTAAAAACAAGTTCGTTTCAACTTTTCGGGGGCAACCTGAAAATGTTGCTAATATATTCTTTTTTAAGATAGGTAATGAAAATATCAAATGTTCTGGAAGTAAACTTTGCACATAAATTTGGAAAATTGATTCCAATTTGAAGGAATTGAGTTTACATTTAGGATGCTGGTTTAAAGCAGTGTGCAATATATTTCTGATAATACTGTGATTCGTTGAACAAATTTTAAAATATCTTGCACAGAAATGCTAAAATCATACTCCTGAGAAAAAATACAAAAAAAAAAAAAAAAAGGATAAAATATTAATAATTAGTGGATCTGCAGATCAGGAGCCTCAACGTCATATTTTCATCACTCATTATACATTAGATCATTGATAGTTCCTATTAATTCCATATTTATATCTATCATTATCATCATCAATTTCAACCTTTATCAATCCACTGCAGGATGAAGGCCCCTTCTAGGTGATTCCAATCTGCCCTGTTTTCTGCAATTCTTCTCCATTCTCTCTTCCAAACTTCACAATTTTACCTCTTCAACAACACACTGGTCTCTTTCTCGGTCTTTTGTTTTATCTCGGTATCCAAAATAGGAGTGGTGGTCACTCTATGAAAATTTCTTCTGGAAGAGCCCAGTCCAGCTCCATTTTAACTTAATTCTAGAAATAACATCAGTAACATTGGTTTGCTCCCTAATCTAATACAAATGTTTCGTTTTCAGTCTCTTCGGGTGAGTCCTAACATGTATCTCTCTCTCTTTATTATACATATGTATACATATATATGACGATTCGCTACATAAACATATACATTTCTGACGGGGGCTACCACCCCCCATCAACTTTCCGCTGTATATCTTTGTCTATATCTATCTCTCTACATATGTATATTTTATATTTTCCTAGAAACAGCCTTCTATTAATTCCTTGTAAATAATAAAAACTTGTACCAAATTTCCTGCAAAAAGACTACATGACACATCGGCATTATTTTGTATAACCCTCTAAACTAATTATGAACTCTATCGCAAAATATTTCATAGAAAAACATGCTTTTAAACATTCTAATAACATTTCATGATATTTAGTGTAACCATGTTAAAATATATTTTTAATACATACCATCTATAGACCATAATGGTACAATATTCTTTTGTGTGTTTCTCAAAAGGAGTCACCGTTATTATATTAACCACTAAAAATGATACACCTAATTAATTATAACTCACTTATATTTCAACCTAATTTGACATCATTTGAATAATTACAGATTATCATCAGAATTTTTTTGTGTGGTCCTGTAAATAAACTTAGCTTATATATAACTTTTTTTTTTTTTTTTTTTTTTTTTTTTTAAGCGAGAAAACATACTTTTAAATATGCTTATAATATATGTTAATTCCACTAAATACAGCATAAACACGTTAAAATGCGCTTGGATAAAAATATACCCATAGATTCTAATATTATGAAATTCGTTTGCGTTTCTCTGTAAAGGAACACCGGTAAAAACATATCAACTTATTCTATGTTTTTCAAAAATAATTGTTCGAAATTTCACAAAATTCGGATGATTACATGACATTGTCAGAATACTTTTGCAAGGTCCTGTACATTAATTATGAAGCCTAAGTACACATATTTTTTACAGAAATGATAAATTTAAGCATCTCAATAATGTACGCTAATTTAATTTCGTTGAATACAGATTAACGAATATAAAATTCGCTTAAACGAAATTCACCCCATAGGCCATATCGATAAGAAAAACTTTGGTCTGTCCCTCTACACGATCCATATGGAGGCCTCCACTGACGCTTCGGGAATAATTTAGCTACATTTCAGAGCAAAACTTACTGTGTAACACTTTCTATGGTAACCTATGGTGTTGTCTAGAGACAGTTTGGACTGTTCATTAATTTGAAGAAGCAGCAAATCGGTAGATATTTTTCTTTCACGAACATTTAAAACTTTCCACTGATCAGCACACAATCTCACTTCAGCCCAGCTTATTTAAGAAAAACACGTCACCTTTGAATGTATCTCATCTCCGATGTACAAACAATAAGTAATTTCTTCTGATATTATATTACCTGTAATAATTCTACTTAAAAATAAAGGGTAAAAAACAGTAATAACAGAATTCGATCAAAATGTTAATAATACGCAAGCTAAATGATAAATTTAAGCATCTCAATAATGTACGCTAATTTAATTTCGTTGAATACAGATTAACGAATATAAAATTCGCTTAAACGAAATTCACCCCATAGGCCATATCGATAAGAAAAACTTTGGTCTGTCCCTCTACACGATCCATATGGAGGCCTCCACTGACGCTTCGGGAATAATTTAGCTACATTTCAGAGCAAAACTTACTGTGTAACACTTTCTATGGTAACCTATGGTGTTGTCTAGAGACAGTTTGGACTGTTCGTTAATTTGAAGAAGCAGCAAATCGGTAGATATTTTTCTTTCACGAACATTTAAAACTTTCCACTGATCAGCACACAATCTCACTTCAGCCCAGCTTATTTAAGAAAAACACGTCACCTTTGAATGTATCTCATCTCCGATGTACAAACAATAAGTAATTTCTTCTGATATTATATTACCTGTAATAATTCTACTTAAAAATAAAGGGTAAAAAACAGTAATAACAGAATTCGATCAAAATGTTAATAATACGCAAGCTAATGATGTCGAGAGAAAATTTACATCTTATTTGAGAAAAATACTACATTTTTGAATTTACCTCATTCCCGACATATGTCATTTTTTTCTCACATTATATGAAATGTAAAGATTACTTAAAAATACACGAAAAGAAAGCAATAATAGAATTGGATAAAAATGTCAACAATATTCAACATTTGACATTTGACATTAATTTGACATTTATTGAGATCTATAGTTACAATGACTTTTATCTCGATTGCTCCATATTTTTTTTTACAGAAATTCACAGAAATTCATGCACACAATATTGTTGAAGACATAGGACAGCACAAACATCCATGCCCGCACCGAGATTCGAACTCGGAACCTGGAGACTGAGAAGGCAGCGCCCTGCCGACCAAGCCACCAGGCCGGCAACAATATTCAAGATAATGTAAACATAAATAAACGTAAACAAAACATATCAAATGCTAGCGCGCGCCCTAGCAGCAGCTGCAATTGGGTTAAAAATAACAGCGAAAAGGAAATTACTGTTTTAATTGGAGGATAAGCGAATGAATAAGTAGAGAATTTGACTATCTCTAAGTGTAAGTAAAATAGCAGGACCGCAGAAATGTCAAATTTGTAGAATTAATTTAATAAATTTTAAAATAATGTGCACATCATCAGACCAGAACATTGCGAATTTGTAGATAATAGAATATTCTTTTAATTTTAACATTAATTTGAAATTGCCCCTCGATGATTGAAACGGACTTGAACGATATCAAGCTATGGCCCACGGCCTATTAATACGAGATATTTATTTCAAGTTATTTAGATTAATAGTATAGATTTTATTAATATTTTTTGTCTCTTATTACCCCGGCTTCCCCTATTTTATTGAAATATCTACTCCCAATGCGAAAATATTTGTTTACAAATACTTTACAACAATGTAATTTAAGTGAATTATTGTTACTGATAATGTAATTGTAGTTTTAATTAAGCGCAATCTCTCCCACCCATGTGCGCAAACACTCCTACCCTGTAAGGAGAGATTGTGCAAAATAGCTCTCTTGGTTTTATTTCTACAGTTGTTTTAAATTACAACAGAGCAACAAAATAGTAATGGAAATGCATAGAAGAAGGATCAGTTCAAAGTTATGCAGCAATAGTTTAGCTAAAAATTAATATTTGGATTTTTTATATCATTTTGTTGACTTGTGCGCAAACTCTCCTAGCTTTACCTTATAGCAGGTTATTGACGACGAATGCACTTCATTTTGTTTTAGACTTGTTTGTCATTTAAAGAGTTTTCGAAGAATTTAGTTCAGCGCTATAAACCAATGAATCTTTTCGGAAAATTCCAGAATTCTGTTCTTATTGAAGTTAGAGCTTCCAAACTTTCGCAACCCTAAACTACAAATTTTCGTTAAATTCTGCCACCAAGTCGCCAAATTCGACGGAAAATCGCGAAAATCGATGCCAAGACCAAATTGTTGGCTACAAACTTGGCGACTTGGTGAGATTAGCGATCAAATTTGGCGGCAAATATTGTTTCAGGATGGCCAGAATTAGTAAATCCTTTTTCGGTTTTAACTGAATTAATTGTTTCGGTAAAATGTAGCGTTTTTCACCTATAATTTTCGGCAAGGAAAACAAAAGTCGTCTATACACGAATGGTTTTAAATAAAATCTAAGTTATGAATTTGCAAATAAGAGATTCTGTAATAAGCCATTGCTGAAAAGACTACTATATTTGTTCGGCGGTATATATAATTCAATTATCATGTCTTTTGTGGTTGGAATGGCAGTTTTTCCATTTTTTTTTTTTTTTTTTTTTTTTTTGTGTGTGTGTGTGTGTGTGTGTGTGTGGTTGCAACCTGCCTGTTTATTTACGAATTAGTTATCTCACACAAAAATGTCAATGTTTTCATAACAATATGTATATTCCAATGGGTGTATAAGGAAGTCATGTGGTGCCCACATCAGATTTTTTTTTATTGTTAGTGGAAGTGCTTTACTGTAGCATTTTACCATGTCCAGGAAAGCTGCTCAGGAATTGAAATGAATTCCTCATAGCGATATCTATATTAATAAAATCAGAGTTTTGTCTGTAAATTTGCTGGAATCGAAAAATTTTGCGATATCTTCACGTTTTACACCCCATGAAAGCCGAAAATGACTTCAGAAAATTTTGCCTGTGTGTGTGTGTCATCGTGTCCGAATGTCGCTTTTTTTGTCCGGGCATCACTTGAGGACGGCTGGACAGAATTCAACGACGCTTGGCAGGAATTTAGGTCTTCACCCAACTTAAAATTATATCTATCAACTTTTCAGAAATTCCCCCCCGTTCCCCCCTAGGGGGTAAAAGACTAAAACACGTTTGTCCGGGCATCACTCGAGAACGGCTGGACGGAATTCAACGGCCCCTGGCAGAAACTTAGGTCTTCACCCAACTTGAAATTATATCTATAGAAATTTTCAAAATTATGATTAGTGTTTAAATTGTGTGTAAAAAACGCCTGCGCATGCGCCATAAATATTTTTTCACTAAAATGCTTTGAATGAAAAAATAAAATATAAAAATAAATTTTTAAGTTAAAAACTTTTGTATTCGCGTAATTCACACTACAAATTATGAAAAGATTGAAATGAAGTGTTGCCATTTAAGTTTCATACTTTAGTTAATTTTATAAAATCTAATTGTCGTATCGAAAAACTGTTTACACCCCAGGATTCAGAAAAATCACCTCTTTCATTTGGTACTGAATTTGTAATGATAGGTCTGATATTTCTAATTTATTTTTCCCTTTATCCGTTTTTCCGTTGCCACTTAAATTTCATACTTTAGTTATTTTTTAAAAATCTAATTGTCGCATCGAAAAACTGTTTGAACCCCTGGATTCAGCAAAATCGCCCCTTTTATTCGGTATCAAATTTATAAATATAAGTCTGATATTTCTAATTTATTTTACCCTTTTTCCGTTTTCAACCCAGATTCGATATGGAACAGCTTTAGTATTGGATCCCTTTGGCAAAATTTGAAATTCGGCACCGAAGTAGCTCGGACGTTTCTCGCCAAGATCTTTAGTTGCACAATTGAGATAGCCAATTCAGTTCATCGCAAAAATGGCTTAAAAAATTTAAAGCCGCCAAAGGGGTCCCATACTGAAGCTGTGCTTTTTGTATTTATTTATTTATAATATTTTCTATTAAAGACTTCTGTGGTCACGAAATTTGGTGCGTGAATTGTTTGTATGCATCCGGCACTTATTGTAACTGGATTTAATGAAATTCGAAATTCCCCCCCCCCCCCCCTTCTCGGAGTCGGAAGGCAATAAACATGCGTAAAAACGCGTTTTTCCGTTTGAATTCGCTTTGAATTATCTTAGAATGGCGAATTTTGGTGTGTGGATATTGATTAAGTGTACTCATTATATACATTAGTGGGGTTTTGCAAAACTTCGAACTCACCCGCTGAGGAAGGGAAGTAAGAAGTGGGTAAGTTGTGCCGAAGACAGTGGGAACTCAGACTCCTCACGTTGCGAGCGAGAAAACTTCTACCAATCACAGCGAGAACTTAGGTTATTATTAAAGATATGGGATGTTGACAACTCATTTAAGTTTAATGTCCAGCGAAGCGGGCAAAGCCTGCTAGTTGTAAATAATATACTGTTAAACCGCAGAAGGATGATCCCTGGCGTCTTCTGCGCATGAGTGAAAAGGGTTGGTCCATTTATAAAATAGGAATGTCCGTAGTACCTAGGGATGTGTTTGTTTATTGGTATGAAAAAATTATAAACTCACTGATTACATTTCTTTTCCTTCTTTAAACTTATTCTTGAATATCTGGTTATATAAATATTTTACGATTAATTAAAAGAAAGAAAAACTCATAATATTATAAAGGGGATGGTTTTAAGGTATAACTTTAATATATCCCCATAGCTGAATTTGGCGATTTTTCTTTGGCGATATAATATGGCAGCGATATAATATGGCAGCTTATATGTTGTTTATTTTGGATTTATGATTTTATGATTTAGATTATGATTTTATCATTTATGATTTTTAGATTTATGATTTAGCCATAATCGCCAACAAAAAATTGCCAAATGTCGTTGTGGGATATATTAAAGTTGTTCTTTGAAGTGTGTAACACTAATTTAAAAATTATGTCAATTATTATTTACAAACTAGTATATAACCCCTTAAAAAATGACGAAATGTGAAATCAATTAAGGTAGTGAATCAACGAATTCTTTGCCAGCTTCGCTGGTCACTATATTTAAAGGGGACTAATGTGCAAGTCGTACCTGACGGGGAAGTTAAATCTTATTTCTTGAAGAATTCTACTCAAATTTTCTCTTTGATACTTAAAATTTATCTTTTCTTTAAGTAAAGGAATTAATTTGGCAATTGTAGGTACGATCTTATTTACTGCGTAAAACTCATGTACTGTTGTTCGAATAACATCGCAATCAAAATTATCCAGAGAAATGTTTTCGATTGTACTGTTCTTTTGCCGCTTTTTTGGTGATACAAACATTGGATTGTCATGTCTTCTCCTTTTGATGCTCTACGTATTCTTAATCGTGGCTTCTGATATATTCGTTATTTCACTCGTACGTTTCATTGATTGGGAAAGTGGAACAATAGCTTCTCCTTCTAAAGCTTCGTTATCGCAAAACTCAATGACATTATGTACAATACGCTTCGTTTCACTATAAAGAGGTTTAATCCGAGAACTCGTGCCACATGTACGATTCATTTCCAATATAAACAGACTGTTATACAGTAAGAAGTAAAAGAAAACAAAGCAGGAGTATTAATTATTCTACTCATAACAGAGGAAACAAGAATAATAGAAAAATTTCCCCTCTCTCTTCATTGCTGTGTCTCCCAGAACGTGAGTGGAATCGTCCTGGCACTTTGCCAACCAGGTATCAATCTTCGGCGGGCGCACAGTATATATATATTTTAAAGCTAAATATTCATCGCTTGGTTTTTTGTATATTTATAGGTTTTAAGGCTTCCTGAATACCGAAGTCAAGTTTTTAACGTTTGATCTTTGTCTGTGTCTGTTAGAGTAAATTAAAAACAAATAATTTCAGGCGATCGAAATGTTGTATTTTGAAGTTAATACATTTGACTTCGAGGGAGTACGGAGTGCCGAGTACCCGGACTAGAAAAGTTTGATCAAGATTGATAAGTTTCAAGGAATGTTGGTGTGAAAGTTGTCTGAATAATTTTAAATAAACTTTTAAATTTAAAAACAGATTTGAATTCTATATAAATGAAGGTTCAGTAATGAAATGGGGTGTTGACGAGGGCGACAGCGCCCCTCACATAGAGTCATTTGTCAAATAAAGCCGTTCCGAAGTCTAATTTGAATTGTTTTACCATAGGTCAGCATAACAGTACTCGTTATCTTACCCCTTAATCTCCAATTTGTATTTATAGTATTGCATTTCAGGGTAAGAAAAAGTCGTGTGAGTGACACACCAGATTATTTAAAATATATATAGAAAAAAAAATCATTTTTAAACAGCTAAAGCAATTACAATAAAAGTCATTATTTAAATTTTGAGAAAATTCTGGGCTTATAAATTGCTTAAATACATTAGTTAAAAGATGAAAATTGTTTTCAAAATTTATTATTGAAAAGAAAATACTTACAGTGTCTAAAAATTCTACGTACTTAAATATGTAAATTACCCACAAAGTCCTTACTATCTGTAAAGAAAAAAGAAAAAAAAACGCAATTACCTTAAAATATTTAGTAAACAGTTTTATGTATAGAGAAAAACCAGGGCTAGTTGGCATAGATTTTGGAATTTATTTTTTTGAACTTTTAAGGCAATATTTAGATAAATTGCAATGGAAAGCTTAACTCTTTGTCTATAAAGTCATGTATGACCCATTAATAAATTAATTGTTTAAACAACCCCAAAAAACACTTTATCTAAGAGATTGCAACTATGCCAACTCACCACGGGTGCGTGCCAATTAGGCATAACTTGATGCAGTGGTAATCAAAATTATAAGGACAAGAGAAAATCGCCAAATCTTGGCTAGAAATGACTGAAAAATAATGCAAACTTTATGGCTGGAAACGAATGATAAATGAAGCATTTCTTATTAGTTTCTATTGAAATACATGGGAAATTCATATTCATAAAATGTATGTTGGATTTATACAGCCATGAGATACGGACAAAATTATAAGGACAACTGTATTTGTGTGTTCTAAAAAACAAAATTTGCATGTTTTTTTTGTTCTGCACATGGCTGTCCCGTATGCTATAAATGTTTAGTAATCGACTGGAAACGTCGTATTCTACATTTGCAGACATGCCACTAGGTACTAAAATTTCGGATTTTGAAAAAGAGAAATTCAGAGCCTGATTAAGGGGGAAGCACACATTATTTATACTTACACCGTTATTTTTTAACAAATACTTTCCTCCTATAATAAACAGAAAATTCTCATTAAAAATTATTTTAAAAGAATTCTCGTGTCTAATAAAGGTGAGTAAATTGGATTGTTTTACACCGTTCATTTTTTATAAAAAATATTTCCTCGTCAAAGCGTGGAATTTCTATGACATGAAGAAAAAATAATTGTAAACTAGTTGGCATAGGTGGACACTGCTCAGTTCCCCACCATATGTGTGGTCTCATAAATTTCTAGTGCGAGACATATTTCATCATGTTAAAAAAAATGAATTTGACCAAAGCTTGATACAGTGACAGAAAGAAATCCCCGCCTAATAGGCTATCCACCGTTCACTTCGATATATTTATCTTATTCTTATCTATTAATTAATTTTATCAGGGTCAATTCCGTTGTTTAGTTTTCATGCTACTATTTCCAATGCAATAATCCTAAAAATTCATATTTATATGAAAAATTTTCAATTTCGCTACGTTGATAAAATCGTAAATTACGAAGAATTTACGAAATTTTCCTATTAGAATATTTGTATTCAATCATGTTCAAAAAAATATCATAAATGTAATTTTGAAGTTGTCTAATATATTTATGATCCTCAAAATGGAAGTTTATGCTCAATTTTGCCTTATTCTGACATGTTAAGTAAATCGTAAATTCCAAATAACTTACGAATTTTTTAAATTGGAAAAATCATAGTCTATGATATTCATGCCAGTAAAATAAATAATATTTCGAAAGTGGTTTGACTTCTTTACGATGAAAATATCCCTCAAAATTGACGTTTATGTGAAATTTTGCTCTATTCTGCCATGTTAAGAAATTCGTAAATTTCCAATAACTTACGAAATTTTTATATTGGAAAATTCATAGTCATTAATATTCATGCCAGTGTCCTAAATAATATTTCAAAAGTAGTCTGACATCTTTACGATGAAAATATCGCTCAAACTTGGCATTTATGTGAAATTTTGCCCTATACTGCCATGTTAAGAAATTCGTAAATTTCCAATAACTTGCGAAATTTTCAAAGTAGCATATTTATAGTTACTCATGTTCATTCCGGCATCAAAACGGATATTTTAAAACTGGTCTGACATTTTTACAGTAAAAAGTTTCCATTTAATGCACGTTTAAGTGATTTTTTGCCCTATTCTCCCATGTTAAGAAAATCGTAAATTTCTAATAACTTACGAAGTTTTAAAAATCGAATGTTGCAAATGAATAGGGTTCTTGCCAGTGTCGAAAGTAATATTTTAAAACTGATCTGACCTCTCTGCGACAATTTGTTCTTGAGATATCGTGCACACAGACTAACAAACTAACGGACTAACAGACTAACAGATTAACAGACTAACAGACACCCTACAGACAGACACCATACAAATTTTGTCATTTTCGGATTCCTCACACCTGAAAACGTGTAAAAAGTCAAAAAACCGAGATCGAAAATTTTCACGATTACCTAAGTTAGTTCCCCATGGTTGATGGTAGTACTTACTACCATCAGCAGCATTGGGATCATACATGAAATAAGACCCGTCATCAATGACGAGTTTCAGTCCTGATCCAGATGGAATCAAATTCCGATAAATTTTTAAGCAGTTCTTCTTTGCTCGTTGTTTTTTATCTTTTATGTATTTTGGAACCTCTTTTTTTCTTAAAAGCTTTTAAATTCAAATCTTTTTTTATGATTTCGTGCACATAAGATTTAGATATCTTCAATTTCCTGGCGATTTGGCGCACTGAAATATCAGGTTTCTTTTAAACGATTTTCTTAACCTTCGTTACAAGAGTTGGGTTCTTCTTCCGGAGTCCTTTTCCGAAATTTCGAGAAACTTCAATGTTTCCTTGTTCGTCGTATTGTTTTAAAAGACGATATATCGTTGCTTTAGAAATTTTCCGCTTTTTAAAAGGTTTAAAGACTACATTCTTGCATCTTCCGGCATCGAAATTATAGAATTGTACAATTTCTTTTCGAACAGCGTTTGATAAATGAGCTGGCGTGATGAACCTTGCAGCAGCAACAATCAAAGTCGTATCTTATTTTAAAGTGTGCGTGACCTACTTTCTGCTGATAGTGTGAAAATTTGCATGTTAAAAATTTCTCGCGGTAGCTAGCCAATCGAATTGTCTCATTCTTATCGCGGACGCGCTTTACTCCAATTTAAGTTTTGTGCAGGGCAGAATGTATTCTGAGTGTTATGTTGATATATTAGGTGATAATCTTTTACAATAAGTACCGTTAACATTACGTATGGAGATTATTCGTTCTAGCAGGACAATGCTTCAGTACATGTTCCTCAAATTTTGAAATAATAGTTAGATGTTAATTTCGTGAAACTAGTTGACCGGCCGTCCAGAAGCGCCGATCTAAATTCTAAATTCAATGGAAAATCTGAGGGATATACAAAAATAGTATTCAATATTTAAGCAAGCAAGAACACATGTTCTCCATCGGAAAACCCTGAATAAAAATTTCCAAGAACGTTCTGAAGGAACTTTCAAACTCCCTAACGTCAAAACTGATAAAAATGTTTGAGAAGATTGGCGGATATTATTTTAGTCTATTTCAGGCCAAAACATTCATTGTCCTTATAATTTTGTCCAGTTTTAACAATGACTTTTAGTTCCCCATCATACTATAAGTATGGGGAACTTAGGTAATCGTGAAAATTTTCGACCTCGGTTTTTTGACTTTTATACACGTTTTCAGGTGTGAGGAATCCGAAAATGACAAAATTTCTATGGTGTCTGTCTGCAGGGTGTCTGTTAGTGTGTTAGTGGGTTAGTGTGTTAGTCTGTTAGTGGGTCAGTCCGTTAGTTTGTTAGTCTGTGTACACGATATCTCAAGAACAAATTGTCGCAGAGAGGTCAGATCAGTTTTAAAATATTACTTTCGACACTGGCAAGAACCCTATTGATTTGCAACATTCGAATTTAAAAACTTCGTAAGTTATTAGAAATTTACGATTTTCTTAACATGGGAGAATAGGACAAAAATTCACTTAAACGTGCATTAAATGGAAACTGTTTACTGTAAAAGTGTCAGACCAGTTTTAAAATATCAGTTTGGATGCCGGAATGAACATCAGTAACTATAAATATGCCACTTTGAAAATTTCGCAAGTTATTGGAAATTTACGAATTTCTTAACATGGCAAAACAGAGCAAAATTTCACATAAACGTCAATTTTTAGAGATATTTTCATCGTAGAGATGCCAGATTACTTTTGAAATATTAATTAGGACACTGGCATGAATATTAATGACTATGAATTTTCCAATATAAAGATTTCGTAAGTTATTGGAAATTTACGAATTTCTTAACATGTCAGAATAGAGCAAAATTTCACATAAACGTCAATCTTGAGGGATATTTTCATCGTAAAGATGTCAAACCACTTTCGAAATATTATTTAGGATACTGGCATGAATATCATAGACTATGATTTTTCCAATTTAAAAAAATTCGTAAGTTATTTGGAATTTACGATTTACTTAACATGTCAGAATAAGGCAAAATTGAGCATAAATTTCCATTTTGAGGATCCTAAATACATTAGACAACTTCAAAATTAAGTTTATGATATTTGTTTGAACATGATTGAATACAAATATTCTACTAGGAAATTTTCGTAAATTATTCGTAATTTACGATTTTATCAACATAGCGAAATTGTAAATATTTCATATAAATATGAATTTTGAGGTTTATTGCATTGGAAATAGTAGCATGAAACATAAACAACGGAGAGTGTCTGTTAGTTTATTAATCCGTTAGTCCGTTAGTTTGTTAGTCTCTGTACACGATATCTCAAGAACAAATTGTCGCAGAGAACTCAAATTAATTTTAAAATATTACTTTCGACACTGGCAAGAACCCTATTCATTTGGAACATTCGAATTACAAACTTTCGTAAATTATTCGTAATTTACGATTTTATCAACGTAGCGAAATTGAAAATTTTTCATATAAATATGAATTTTTTAGGATTATTGTATTGAAAATAGTAGCATGAAAACTGAACAACGGAATTGACCCTGATAAAATAAATTAATAAATTAGAATAAGATAATTATATCGAAGTGAACGGTGGATAGCCTATTAGGCGGGGATTTTATTCTGTCACTGTATCAAGTTTTGGTCAAATTCATTTCTTTTAACATGATTATAATATGTCTCGCACTAGAAATTTCTGAGAACATAAATATGATGGGGAACTGAGCAGAGTCCACCTATGCCAACTAGTTTTGTTAATTACTGCAAAACATTCATATTTTGCATTTTCCAATGTTCTGCATTCTACAATTATTTCTAGCATAAAAAGCATTTTATGTATAAAAATCTCTAAATAAAGAGTTAAGTTAAAACACGTGTCATTTGTTATTTAGATTAAAAACACGTAAAACTAAACTTTATTTAAAAGATTTTTAAACATTATCCGAAGGTTTTCGCTTTGAAATACCAAAACATCATCATACATTTCACTTTACTTACTTCAGAAAAAAACATTTTCTGTGCAATTTTTAGTTGTTCTTATAATTCTGACCACCATTGTATAAATCCTCTTTTTACTTCCTGGCTGGCTATTACTATTACATGTATTTTATTTATTTATTTATTTATTTTTTCGCTTGAAAAGCTAAAAATTATTCTCATTATGACATTCTCATTATCTCATTATACCAAAGTTTGCCCTATATTGTCAAATAAAAAAAAATTTGAGAAAGTAGAATGACAACGCCAATATTTAAGTGATTAATCCCCAAATATAGTCAGCAGCAACTTAATACAAGCTCTAACTATATCATGTTTGGTTAAATTTCGCCCACTGGTTTGTGAGTCCACAAATTTTCATCACACACACACGCACATACAAACATTTTCTAAAAATGGTCATTTCGTGTTCAGGGCATCTCAGTACGTATAAATCTATCAAAAACTGGAAGTCGAAAATTCTCACGAATCTATTTATCTATCTATCTATATTCATGTATATAAGTAAAAAAGAAAAAGATTAGTTTATTGAGGCGATACCCTAAAAATATAAATCAACACCAGTCCGACCGCGGGCCGGTAGGCCAATCCAAGCCTAGTTTAAAATTACTGCTTTAGATAACGCTTACTTACACACTGATATTGTAAACAAATATTTACGTAAAACAGTCAGGTTAATTTTTTTTTCTTTAAATAAACTTTTTTAAAATTCATGGATTTTTTAACACGCTTACATTAGCTTCACCTGTATGTATGTATGTATGTTTGTTTGTAACTTCTCTGGGAGCAAAACGTGATTGCACAAAATCCTTCATATCTAAAACAAAAAAACAGATATCCGTAAAATTTTTGCTTTGAAATATAGCTAATACAAATGTCTCAAAATCGGTTTCTGGAATTTTTGAAATTCGGTCCCCAAGGGGGGCGGGGGGACGGGGGGGTAAAACGTGATTTCACATACGTAAAACGTGATTTCGCATAATCCTATATATCCCAAACAAAAAAAATAGATATACGTGAAATTTTTGATCTAAAATATATCTAAAAACCAATTTCTGGAATTTTAGAAATTCAGCCCCCAGGTGGGGCAGCAAGGGGGGGCTATGGAGCAAAAACAAATAGAAATACAGTTAGGCTGTTGAAAATTGGTACAGATAGGTTTTAAAGTTCTGCAAGTCGAATGGGGATATTTTCGATTGTGTAAAGTTATTAGGAGGGGCAACAGGGGGGGGAGGGGGGCAAAAAAATAAAAATAGTGTCAGATCGTTCAAAATTGGTACATAGAGGTTTTCGATACTTACAAATTGATTGCGGATATTTTTGAATTTGTAAAATTATTAGGAGGGGCGGGTAGGGGGGTGAAGGGGTAAGGGGGGGCTACGGGGCAAAAACAAATAGAAATACAGTTAGGTCGTTCAAAATTGGCACAGATAGATTTACGAGGCCTGCAAGTCGAATGGGGATATTTTCGATTGTGTAAAGTTATTAGGAGGGGCAAGAAGTGGGGGAGGGGAGGGGGGGGGGGGCAAAGAAATAAAAATAGTGGCAGATCGTTCAAAATTGGTACATAGAGGTTTTCGATAGTAACAAATCGATTGCGGATATTTTTGAATTTGTAAAATTATTAGGAGGGGCGGGTAGGGGGGTGGGGCGGTAAGGGGGGCTATGGAGCAAAAACAAATAGAAATACAGTTAGGCCGTTGAAAATTGGTACAGACAGGTTTTAAAGGTCTGCAAGTCAAATGGGGATATTTTCGATTGTGTAAAGTTATTAGGAGGGGCAAGAAGGGGGGGGGAAGGGAGGGGGGCAAAAAAATAAAAATAGTGTCAGATCGTTCAAATTTGGTACATAGAGGTTTTCGATACTTACAAATCGATTGCTGATATTTTTGAATTTGTAAAATTATTAGGAGGGGCGGGTAGGGGGTAAGGGGGGGCTATGGGGCAAAAACAAATAGAAATACAGTTAGGTCGTTCAAAATTGGTACAGATAGATTTAAGAGGCCTGCAAGTCGAATGGGGATATTTTCGATTGTGTAAAGTTATTAGGAGGGGCAAGAAGTGGGGGAGGGGAGGGGGGGCAAAAAAATAAAAATAGTGTCAGATCGTTCAAAATTGGTACATAGAGGTTTTCGATACTTACAAATCGATTGCGGATATTTTTGAATTTGTAAAATTATTAGGAGGGGCAAGAAGGGGGGAAAAATGAAAATAGTGTCAGATCGTTCAAAATTGGTACATAGAGGTTTTCGATACTTACAAATCGATTGCGGATATTTTTGAATTTGTAAAATTATTAGGAGGGGCGGGTAGGGGGGTGGCGCGGTAAGGTGGGGCTATGGAGCAAAAACAAATAGAAATACAGTTAGGCCGTTGAAAATTGGTACAGATAGGTTTTAAAGGTCTGCAAGTCGAATGGGGATATTTTCGATTGTGTAAAGTTATTAGGAGGGCAAGAAGGGGAGGGGGGAGGGGGGGCAAAAAAAATAAAAATAGTGTCAGATCGTTCAAAATTGGTACATAGAGGTTTTCGATACTTACAAATCGATTGCGGATATTTTTGAATTTGTAAAATTATTAGGAGGGGCGGGTAGGGGGGTGAGGGGGTCAGGGGGGGCTATGGGGCAAAAACAAATAGAAATACAGTTAGGCCGTTCAAAATTGGTACAGATAGATTTAAGAGGCCTGCAAGTCGAATGGGGATATTTTCGATTGTGTGTAAATATTTTAACCAAAAACTTACATACTGTAGCTATTTATGTGATAAATAATAAAATAATAAATATAGTTTAAAATATAGTTTAAAAAGCATGCTTTCATAGCACATCGAACTAAAAAGTGAAAAATAAATATAGTTTAAAAAAACTAAAAAACATGCTTTTAAAGCCCGACCTTCAATGTATTTTTCTGGTCAATTTTGTCCCCTTATTACTTCCGGTGTGAATTTTTTTTTTTTTTTTTTTTTTTTTTAACACACTTGACATTGTGAGTTTTTTTGCTTTTCTTCCCATGCTATTTCTATGGGGTTTTTAGCCTTTTTTCCCCTCTTTTTCTACATTCTAAAGTGGCGGTGGATTTGCGGATATATGTTGAAATCGTTAAATTGCATTTTCTGAGTTTGTATTTTTTCATAAATTTCTTCAAAATGCTGAAACTGCTGCAGATATTTAAGAAAAGACATAATATTTTTTTGGATATTTAATAGAACCTACTCTAAAGATTTAAGGATGGATTTTGAAATTTATTATTTAGCTTTTGGGGGAAAAAAAAATAAAAAATAAAAAATGCATGTCTATATAATAATTTGCAAAAACAACATGATTTTTGTTATATTTTTATATTATATATAGTTAATTAACACGCTTTTATTAGTTTCACCTGTATGTATGTATGTATGTTTGTTTGTAACTTCTCTGAGAGCAAACAAAAAATTTATATTGTAAAAAAAGTACTATCCCTGCGTGAACGATGTAACGTTGAGATAAGGCGCCGCGCTACGAACCTAAATGTCGGGGACATATTTTAAAAATGTTTTTTGTTAATTCTAAGTTATTTTAATTAAAGATTTAAATGTATGTAGATATTACGGTGTGTCACTCACACGATTTATACTAAAATAGATATTTTGTGCTTTTTAGTTCACATTTCTATAAAAGCGTGTTCTTTAATTTTTTAAAACTATAATATTATTCATAAATATAGAGCTTAGAATAAAAATATTGCAAAGAAAATAGAGTAAAATAATATAAAAAACATATAAATTATGATTTAGCTTACTTACCCTATATCTTATGTCGCCTATTTTTAGCTGGTTTTCTATGCATATGTATTTTGATTCCACATATGGTAAACTCCCCAAACCCTTGCGAATAATAAAAAGTAATAATATAAATAAACAATAGGCAAACAAACTAGAAATTCACATGTATTCAAAATTTTTGGTTCAAATTGAACCAAAATTTGGTACTACAGTAAATGCAACCATGCATGATAGTACCTTCTACCATGATTTGATGCTTCTTGCTGGTAAAAAAGCATCAAATAACTGTGAAAATTCCTCTATTTTATGATTGAAGCTACTATAGTACCAAGTTCAGCCAAAAGTCAAATCATGGTAAAATGTTTCCCCACATTATGGTTGCAGCTACTACTGCACTATGTTTTACCAAGCACCAGATCATTGTTAAATGTTTTTCCCATCTTATGGTTACAGCTACTATAGTACCAAGTTCAGCCAAAAGCCTAATTATGGTAAAAGGGTTCCCCACATTATGGTTGCAGCTACTACTGCACCATGTTTTACCAAGCACCAGATCATTGTTAAATGTTTTTCACATCTTATGGTTACAGCTATTATAGTACCAAGTTCAGCCAAAAGCCTAATTATGGTAAAATGATTCCCCACATTTTGGTTGCAGCTACTACTGCACCATGTTTTACCAAGCACCAGATCATTGTTAAATGTTTTTCCCACCTTATGGTTACAGCTACTATAGTACCAAGTTTAACTTAGTACCAAATCATGGTAAAACGTTTCTCTACCTTATAGTTCAAGCTACTATAGTTAAACTTGGTACTAACCAAGTATCAACCAAGTTTAACCAAGTATCAAATCATGGTTGTAAAAGACATGATATACAACATATATTTTAGCAAAAATTTTGTACTGAAGGAAGAAAAGACAAACGATAACAAATTAAATAAAACAAAAATATTTCGGACCAACATGTAAAAAGTAATATTTGGAATGCTTTGTATTTATAACATTTCATTAAGAGGCTTTTTTTTTTTTTTTTTTTTTTTTTTATAATCTTTATTTATTTGTATATCAACAACACACTGATTTAGATATAAAGGTTACTTTAACAAAACTGAAAAAAATTCGCACGTTGATTGTTTATAACATGCAGAAGAAAACCAACGCAACGTCATTTTAAGAAAACTTGATATCGTACATTAGACACAACATTACTGCAATGAAAACATAAAAGTATTAAATATCTGATGAAATATAGGCATTTTTACTAAATAATTTTTAACTGCGCATGTGCAGTACACGTTTTAAAAAAATTTTTCTTTCTTTATTTAATAGCAGGTTTTTCCCATTATGCTTATCAATATGTTTAAATGAATCACTTTATTAAATGAATCTAAAAAATATAATATTTTAGAAATTGAAATCGGTTAATTAGTTTTCGAAAAATAAATAAATTTGTAAAAAATGCAGGTTCCTACCAGTGGCGTCTCGTGCACCGAAAATAGGTGAAGAGGCACACTGTATTCATTTATAGAATTTAAATTTACATTTAAATAAGTATTTTTTGTTAAAACCATGCTTAATAAAAATAATGCATTAAAAATACTTAAATATTATTTTTGAGCTCTTCACCTATTTTCGGTTGACAAACCGCCACTGGTTCCTTTTGCCTTAAGCAGCAGCTTGCCCGAGGACTCGGCATGCCAGTGCTGCCAGATTGAGGGAAATTTTTATTTAACTCCCACCACTAAATTTTAATTGAAACGGTTTGGTAATTATTTCGAAACATGTTTCACAAAAATCGTCTTTGTAATTAGGTAACTGTTACAAGTAAAATTTAACTGTGGCTGTTGAATAAAAATTTCCCTCAAATCTGGCAGCACTGCTCCGTGCGCGTAAAGAAACTCAGTTCAAGTATTATTACTTAACGATTATTCTTCGACCACATTTCATGAAACCATGGAAGCCTCTGCGCAAGCGCTAATTCAACGAGTCCACTGTTAAAATAGGGGTGACAGTCATCCGGCTCATAGAAAATGAATGATAACAGAGTGCGATTTATTGGATGTTTTCCAAATCACAACCTGCTGGCCAAGCTGGCATCCCTCCAACATTTTGGACGCCTCGTCGCTGGTAGTTTTAGGAAACGTGGCTGCACTGTAGTTCTCGGGAAAGAAATGAACAGAAGTTTACCAGAGTGTGCTCAGAGCACGCATTTTGGGGCTTTTTGAAAAAAAAAAATGTTCACTGAAATTGGTTAAATAGTTCTCAATTATTCTCAGTTAGCAGATTTCTAAACAAATCACGATGCGGTTTATCACTGCATTCGGCAGCGTCATTACCGTTCGTTTCATGAACATTTTTTTTTTTAAATAGCTTTTAATGTGTTATATAGCATGCCGGACCGGGTCGCGTATCTCCGAAATGTTGGCGCGCGCAAAACAAATTCACAATTTTTCGCCAGAGAATGCGATTTTCGCCAAATCAGGAAGTGCAAAGAGAAACTTCACGCCGCTTAACCTGTATAAATAAACATCCGGCGTTTTTCTTTCTTTCTTTTTTCTTTTATTATTTTTTTTTTCTGATGATGATTAATGTAGGATTTAAATCGCAAAACGAAACATATCTTGAAACTAAGAAATAGTTTTCCGAATAGAGAAGTAGATAATAATAATGGTAATATATTAGCATTGAGATCCGATTTCATGTATAAGGCCAAAAAGTTTGTAAAAATTGTTCAAACAAATTACAAATTCTTAGTAAAATGCATGAAGAATGTTCATAAGTCCAAATCAGTAGTACGCCATTTTACATTTCAACTATTTTTATTATCATTTTGTACTTAAATTTTTAAAATGTACGACTTTATAAAATATTTCTCTTACGATGCAGTGCTTGCATTTTCATAAATTATCACCTTATATTTATGTATTATGTATTTTTAAAGAACATCTTAATCATAATAAAATAGATATTTCGTGTTAAATTTTATGGTTGAAATTCATAAAATTTTCTACGTATAATTTCCTCCTCGGACATGTCCATTGCTCATTCTTTACCCAACCCCAACATACAAAGTTATAAAATAAAACGTTAAACATTTTATTAATGCCATTCTATTTGTTTTTCAGTAATCATAAACAATCTAACTTAATATGTTATACAAATCAAAGTAATAATGATGCGCATAACCATTCTCATCCTATATTTATTGTTACTAATTTCTTTTGAGAGCGAAATGTATTCATATTAAAAGGAATGAGTATGATAGAACACTCAACACAGTCGCAGACTGAAATGCCGCACCTCATAGGCTACCCTCTATCCGATTCGATACATTTGACTTATCGTAATTAAATGACTAATTTTATTAGGATTGTTTTCGTACATTAATTTCCAACACAACTGATCCCCATATTGCAAGTTCGTGGGAAGTATTGGCCTAATTTGTCAAATGAAGGAAACACAATTTTTAATTACTAAAGTTTCAAATTAAAATGTTCATATTTAATGAAGTGTATTAAAAAATATATTTTAAAATATTAGTCTGACATGTTTATGACAAAATATTGGCATAATGGACGTTTAAACGAAATTTTGCTCTATTTTGCCATGTTAAAAAGAAAACGTAAATTTTGAATAACATGCGAAGTTTACAACTTACATTGTTCCAAAGCAATATTGTCCTTATCAATAACATAAGTGATATTTAAAAACTGATGCACCCATTTTACAAACTCAATATCTATAATACACACAGACAAGTCACATAAACCAACCACTTAAAACATAATTTTTGGATACAGGAAACCTCAAATCATATAAATGTAATAAAAATTCAATTTCGAAAACTTTATCCGAAAACAATACTTTCGCGACCTTTTACGGATAAGATAAAGTAAATTAGAATAAGAGAATAATTTTAAATTAATTAAACTTTAATTGCATTTATTACATTGATTTTTATTTATAAAAAGAAATGCTTTCATTTAATTTGGGGTAGCCCTGTATATTTACTATATATTTTACAAACACAATATGGTGTACTAATTTAGCACAGAATTTAAAACACATAGCACGACATGAAATGACCTTTCAGCAATTCCATTGTATGAATATATCTGAATTCTTTTGTGGGGTTCTGTGTAAACTTCTAATAAAGGATATACATTCTACATTGTATACGAAAAATTCTTTCATGCACATAAAATATAAGTTCAATTTATTTTATTTTGTTTCATCCAAAAATATTAAATTGTATTTACCAGAAAATTCACACATAGACTTAATGAGTTTGAATTCTTTTCTTAGTCACTGTACACGAATTACTTAATATTTCATCCGAGTCCCAATATCTATTCTTGAGGTATGGTGATAACAAACACACAGACACATTCAGGCAACCGCTAAAAACCTAATTTTTTGTTTCAGGATATTTAAGCAAATAATGTAGCAAAAACTCAATTTCGAAAATCTGAATCAAAAATAAAACTTTTCTTACAATATATGGGTAAAATAAACTAAATAATGATCATAATAATGATAATCTGGTGTGTCACTCACACGACTTTCATTTTTACCCTGCATTTCAATATTATAATGACAGATTGCACATTAAATCTTAAGATCAATAGCGTAAGAATGTAAAGTTTAATGTACTTTTCAAATAATCTAAAATAGGTTTAGAAAGAATTTTATTTGACGAAGAGAAAGTAAATAATAATAAAAATAATAATAATAATAAAACAGAATAAAATAAAATAAAATAAATGTATTTCAAGGATAATTTTAAAAGCTTTAAAATCACAATATTACAAATATACTTCTTCATTAATCTTGATAAAATAAATTTAAAGGGTTTTGTAATAAATTTTAGTATTAAATTATATTATCTAAAAATAACGATACAAAGACTCCATTGACACATTTTTAACAATTATGATTCAGGGAGCCTCAAAACGTGTATATATAACAAAAATTCAATTTCGAAAATTTGACCCCAAAACAATACTTTCTCTACCATATATGTTGGTAAGAGAAAGTAAAATAAATAAATAAATAAATAAATGTATTTCAAGAACAATTTTAAAAGCTTTAAAATTAGAATATTACAATTTTATTTCTTTATTAATCTTGCTAAATTAAATTTAAAAGGTGGAGGATTTCTAATAAATTTTTGCATTAAATATATTATTTAAGAATTACGATACTAAAACTCCATTGACACATTTTTAATAGTTTATTCTCTTGGGAAAAAAAAAAGAAAAAAGATTGCTCGAATCCTTAACGAATCGTGAATGAAGTGGAAAGAAGGGTTGCTTTGCGGCAGAGAGGGTTTTGGCGCGAGCTACAAAAATTCGCCAGGTTCGCCTGTACGCGCCAACATTTCGGAGATACGCGACCGGGTCTTACTGCCTGCAGCAGCGACGCACCTGGGCGCGCTCCTCGTGCACCACCTTTATCATAGTCTTTAAAGGTGCTATATGCCATGTCGGGCCTCAGTTCTTACAGCCTACAGGTGTACACGGCGCTGCCCGAATTGATGTAGTATTTAAAGAATTCACATATGTAAGAAAAAAACGCATCATAGGAGGTGTGAGATGAAATAAAATTTAACTTAATTACAAATTTTTCCAGCTTTATGATACTGCGACTGGAAATTTTGAATACATGGATTCCATACTCCCGCGGTAGCCTTGGCTGCTATTGTGGCAGTCATCTACACAACAACTAACTTCAATAAGTACAAAACTTTGAATAAACCTCGTAAAAAGCAAGAACTCGCAACAATTGTTTCATGTCGAAAGAAGACATGACCCTTCATCAGACAAACAAAGTAGGCACGAGTGCTGCAAATAAGCGGCAACGCACCAGAATTTTTTTCTAACCTTCTAACCTGTAACCTTATAACTATTTTATAACACTTAACTTCGTTTGCTCTGCATGCTTATACGTCGTATGCCAACCCTTCTTATATCATTTTTACAAAGTAGAGATTAACCAAATGTATATTAGTTACTCTGAAAAAAACTAGTTAGCATAGGTGGACTCTGCTCAGTTTCCCATCATATTTATGTTCTGATAAATTTCTAGAGCGAAATATTATAATCATGTTAAGAGAAATGAATTCGAGCAAAGCTTGACACAGCGAAAGAATGAAATCCCCGCCTAGTAGGCTATCCATCGTTCACTTCGATATATTTATGTTATATTAATCTATTAATTTATTTTATCAGGGTCAATTCCGTTGTTCAGTTTTCATGCTACTATTTTCAATACAATAATCTTCAAAATTCCTATTTACATGAAAAATTTTTCAATTTCGCTATGTTGATAAAATCTTAAATTACGAATAACTTACGAAATTTTCCTATTAGAATATTTGTAGTCAATGATGTTCAAACAAGTATCATAAATGTTATTTTGAAGTTGGCTGATATATTTATGATAATCAAAATGGACGTTTATGCTCAATTTTGCCCTATTCTGCCATGTTGGGTAAATCGTAAATTCCAAATAACTTACGAATTTTTTAAATTGGAAAAGTCATAGCCTATGATATTCATGCCAGTATCCTAAATAATATTTCAAAAGTAGTTTGACATCTTTACGATGAAAATATCCCTCAAGATTGACGTTTATGTGAAATTTTGCCCTATTCTGCCACGTTAAGAAATTCGGAAATTTCCAATAACTTACGAAATTTTTATATTGGAAAATTTATCGTGAATAATATCCATGCCAGTATCCTAAATAATATTTAAAAAGTGGTCTGACATCTTTATACCTTATGAAAATATCCCTCAAAATTGACGTTTATGTAAAATTTTGCTCTATTCTGCCATGTTAAGAAATTCGTAAATTCCAAATAACTTGCGAAACTTTCAAAGTAGCATGTAAATGTTACATTGAGGGATGAATTCGTGTTAAACCCCTGATTTTATGTTGACAAAAATATGCGCAAGTAGTATTTACTTCATCGATTACTGGTGATAAATTTTGAATCTTTTAAACGAACGCTAGAAGAAAAAAATTAACTAAGTTTATAGTTAATGATGTTCATTCCGAATTCAAAACTGATATTTTAAAACTGTCCTGACATCTTTACAGTAAAAATTTTCTACTTAATGGACGTTTAAGTGCAATTTTGCCCTATTCTCCCATGTTAAGAAAATCATAAATTTATAATAACTTACGAAGATTTTAATTCGAATGTTGCAAATAAATAGGGTTCTTGCTAGTGTCGAAAGTAATATTTTAAAACTGATCTGACTTCTCTGCGACTATTTGTTCTTGAGATATCGTGTACACAGACTAACAAACTAACAGACACCCTACAGACGGACACTATACAAAATTTGTCATTTTTGGATCCCTCATACCTGAAAACGTGTAAAAAAGTAAAAAAACTGAGATCGAAAATTTTCACGATTACTTAAGTTCCCCATGCCTATAGTATGATGGGGAACTAATAACCAAAGTAAATTGTGAAAGATATCATTGATATAATTAGTTTTTCAAGTACACCCAGAGACAAGCATAAAAAATCCAGAAAGGGAGGTGCACAACTAGAATGTCGTAAGAAACCTATACACCAATTTGCAACGGTCTACGACGAACCGTTTTTGAGTTATACGAGATACATTACGGGTTCTATCTACGGGCTGAATATTCATTAAATAAAATGCATTCGTCGAAAAAAAACTGCTTTCGTTTTTAAGCATAACTTTCTACACGCAAAAAGTGACTTCAACTTTCATGACAATATCATTACTGGCTCTATCATTAACTTCTTTTGAAATCTCTATGATGGTAGGTCATATATTATGGCCAAGACCTTTGTATTTTTGGTCATTATGAATATAATTTTCCTAAATATCTCCAAAACGGAAAATCATAGAAAGTCCAAAAAAAGAGGTGCACAACTAGATGTTATAACAAACCTATATACCAATATACAACGCTCTACATCCAACCGTGTCTCAGTTATGCAAGATACATACACACAAACATACTTATATTCAGACGTCACAAAAATTCGTGTAAAGTCGTTGATATCTCTGAAACGGGAACTCGTATCAAAACCAAATTTGCAGGTGTACAACTAGACATCATAACAGTTTCATATATAAATTTGCAACATTCTACGATCATTCATTTTTGAGCTATGCAAAATACAAAATCCATTTCGCAAAACGGAATGGACAATATTCCTGTGACGTCACCGTAGGTAAAATCGCCGAACACATGGCCGATATTTTGTAAACAAATTAGATTCAACATGCCATTTTATTGTTACGCATAACATTTTCGTAAATATTTCTGCAGTGAAACGTAATAATAATGTTCAAACAAGAACAAAAGAGAAATGTAAACAACTGAATCGAATGATAAAGTTAAGACTATTCCATAACGTAAAATTGCAGAACATTTTATGTATACACACACACACACACATACATATATATAATGAATAAAAGATTAATAAGAACATTTTATACACACACACATATATATAGACATCAAAGCTTAAATAATTAGAATTTCAATCATTTTAATAAAGGAATCTATTAGATGGAACATTCATTTAAATTTGTTAACATCGCCACAGTTCACATGACATCTTTTAATATTACATATGTTGATTAAGATTAAAATATATTACTAAAACTGGATTAAAAACAAAACAAAGTTATCACTATATCACTCTTACTTCAATTTCATATAATCTGTAACTCTTAGAAATAATATTGCAAGATAAAAATTTGCAAGCCACAATGCTTTGCTATGGTAGAGTTGAGAACTGTTTGCCCAAAACAGCTGATTTTTTAAAGTCTCGAACCCAAACGAGGAATATGGTCCATTACTATACTTCCTTATACTTTGTATAAGGAAGTAAAAAGAAAGAAAACAATAATAATTATTAACAATTAATTAACAATTCAAACATTTAGATTTTTATAGCTCGTTCCTGCTGAATAACCGCATCCTAAATTCGTTCCTTTTTGATTAGATCAGGTAAGCCTGATTTCCTTTATTTAATTGATTAGTCTAAAAAGGATTTTAATAATTTAATAATTAATGATTTGCCGTCAATTTTTTGATAGTTACTTTTTATCAGAATTAAATAGATGGCGGCAGAAATCATATAAATATAATATGCGTTGAAACAAAACAGAAACATCGGTACAATTTCTTATAGTTTTGCCGTTTCTTGTTCATAGTTTCTTCTTGAAATTCAACAAATTGTTTCTCAGTTTCCACGCTATTTGTCTCGCTATATTTTGAGAATACGTCTGTATATTTGGCTAATAAAGAAAAAGACACGTCATTAATGTTTGCGCATGCGAAGTCAAATATTATTTGATAAATTTGCTTATACTTCATCAGAAGTATTTATATTATCTGGTTGTAGTACATTGTGTCTAAGGTACTGTATCACGTTTTGTAAAAATGATATTGCACTAAGTTTAAATGTTCTACTTATTATAAAATAAACTAGTTAGCATAGGTGGACTCCGCGCAGTTCCCCATCACGTATTTGTTTCCACAAATTTTAATTATTGTTAAAAACTACCAAAGTAAAATTGACATATCGCATCCCGGCAAGAAAATTGACACAACTTAAAAATGCAGTATTTGACAAGAATCAACTTATACATGGTATAAAGAATGAACTTGGCTATAATAAAACTAACATGAATGCCTCTCAGGTGGATGAATTGAGAATTATAGATGCGACATATTCCGTGCTCATTGGGGGCATTTTATACGCATTTTTCAATAACATAAACCCAAATTTGTCCTTTTAGGTTGATTTCTTTGGAAATCGAAATATTCCAATCACTTCGGTTATTTCTCTCTCTCTCTCTATATATATATATACAGGTTGATTCGAAATAAATGTGACCAATTTCAAAGCGTCAGAAATTTTTATTGAATTAAGTTATTTACATGAAATTTTCAGTGTAGTTTCCTTTAGCATAGTACATTTTACGTAAATCTTTAGGCCAAGCCAAAAGAGCTTTTTCGACCATTTTAGGGGCAATTTTCCAACTTCCTCTTCGATTGCTTTTTGAAGCTCTTGAAGTGTTCTTACTTTACGTCTACTTAATTGTTTTTTTTTAAGTATCCCCATAAAAAATAATCGCAAAGAGCACACTTAGGTAATAATGGTAGCCATTTCTCAGAAGGAAAAAAAAAATATATATCTTTATTTTTGTTTTTTAGCCCTTTTATAGTTGATTTTGTAGTATGACTTGGTACAGAATCTTGGTAAAAAACAAAGTTTCCTTGGGGTTAAAGATGTTTACTTTCTTTGATCATGTGCTTCAAAACTTTATTCTGATAGCATTTAGCATCAATTTTAGCCTTTGGTTCTACAAAAAAATGGTTTTGTTAATCCTTGGGAGGACATTCCCATCCATACCATACAACCTGACGGCCAACTTGCCTTTTGCAAAACAGTTGCATCTTTGCGACGCTTTTCGGCTGAAATATATTCTATCTTCGTTTTGTCAGTTGTGAATGACAGATAAAACAGTGCTTCATCTGATGCTATCCATTTTTTGTATCTACCTTTGCGTAAGATTAAATACAGAGGCCAAGAACATTTTCTTAGTTTTTTTACGGTCTTTGCAGACATTTGATGACAGACTGGTTTATTCGCTTTTTTATAGTCAATTTTCTTTATCTGACGACAAATTGTCGATTGCGATACCCGTAGTTTCTTTGCTAAAGTTCTCTGAGGCAGTGAATTTTCTACAGCGATAAGTCTTTTCTGCTTCTTTTTTTTTCTTTTTCACCCAGCACTTGCTTCCTTCGACATTTTTTCCATGGAGCTTTTTATTACCAGCCAAATTTTATTTCTTTTCAAAGTTTAGATAGTAATTCATTAGAAAAATATCTTTTTTGATTTTTAAATGCTTTATTTATAACAGAGTTTGAGCAAACATCCTTCAAAAGCTTTAAAATTTCGTTTCGGGTTTGAGGATCTAATTTCGAAGCCATAGTTTACTCCCACTAATAAAAATAGCTAGACTGGTAATTTAAACGTCTCACTTTTAAAATAAAACCGGCGGTAAAGCGATTAAAGTTTACCATAAATAGTTACGTGCTATTAAAATTGGTCACACTAATTTTGAATCAACCTGTATATATATATACATATATATATATATCTTGGATAAGTTCGTTAACCAAGTTGCTCCACAATTTTGTTTTCAAGTGGCGATGTATGCATAGACCATATAAGGGTCTCAACCATGTTTATAAATGAATTTTATCCGCCACGATATTTCGAATCTTTTTTCTCCCCAAACAATCCGTAACTCTAAACTGTCCTCTAAATCGCTCTGTCCATTTCCGTGTAAACCATATTTCTGCGATACATTGTAACTGGCCTTTGAAGGTTTAACAGCAAACGCGACATTTTCTGAAGATGAAAACATTTCGAATCGTTTATGCATCCCCGAACTTTCATCAAAATCCTTATACCCATTTCCAAGTAAACCCAATTTCTGCCATATGTTACAACTAGCCGATAAAGTTTTAGCTGCGAATGCGAATTTTTCTGAAGATGGGGATAAGTCCAATCGTTTAAGCACCCCGAAAAGCCTTTAACCCCAAACTTTCATTAAAATTCCCATATCCATTTCCAAGTAAACTCTATTTTTGCCATATGTTACAATTGGCTGATAAAGGGTTAACTGTGAACGTGAGTTTTTCCGAAGATGAGGATAAGTCCAATCGTTTAAGCACCCCGAAAAGCCTTTAACCCCAAACTTTCATTAAAATTCCTATATCCATTTCTAAGTAAACCCTATTTTTGCCATATGTTATAATTGGCTGATAAAGGGTTAACTGTGAACGTGAGTTTTTCTGAAGATGAGGATAAGTATAAACGTTCACCCCGAAAAACACTTAACTCAATCATTTTTTAAATTCGCTATACCCATTTCGAAGTAAACCTAATTTCTGCCATATCTTGCAATGGGCCGATAAAGGGTTAACAGTGAACGACATTTTCCTGATGATGAGGATATTTCCAATCGCTTTTTCTCACCAAAAAATCCCTAACTTCAAACTTTCATCAAAATCGCTATGTCCAATTTCGTGTAAGCCACATTTCTGCCATACGTTGCGACTGGCCTTTAAAGGTTTAACAGCGAACGCGAAGGTTTCTGAAGATGAAAATATTTCCAATCATTTATGTACCCCTAAACTTTCATCTAAAATCTCTATATCGATTTCCGAGTAAACACAATTTCGACCATATGTTGAAATTGACCGATAAGGGTTAATTGAGAACGCGAATTTTTCTGAAGATGAGGGTAAGTCCAATCGTTTTAGCTTCTTCCCGAAAACACTTAATCCCAAACTTTCAACAAAATCGCTATATCCATTTCCGAGTAAACCCGATTTCTGCTATGTTTTATAATTGGCTGATAAAGGGTTAACTGTGAACTCGGATTTATCTGAAGATGAGATCCAATCGTTTTTTCTCGTCAAAAATCTCTAATTCCAAACTTTCATCAAAATCGCTTTCTCCATTTCCGTGAAAACCCAATTTCTGCCATACGTTGTAATTGACCTTTAAACGTTTAACTGTGAATGCGTTTTTCTGACAATGAGGACAATTCCAATCGTTTAAAGCACCCCCAAAAGTACTTAATTCCAAATTTTCATCTACGTCTCTAAAACCATTTCCGAGCAAACCCAATTTTTGCTATATATTGCCATTGGCCAATAAAGGGTTAATAGCGAACGCAATTTTTTTCTGAAGCTGAGGGTTAATCCAAGCACCCCGAAAAACACTTAACTACAAACTTTTTTGAAAATTTCTATATCCATTTCCGCGTAAACTCAATTTCTGCTATATGATACAATGGGCCGATAAATGGTTAACAGCGAACACGAATTTTTCTGCCTTGCGAAATTTTCAAAGTCGCATGTTTATAGTTAATGATGTTCATCCCGGCATCAAAACTGATATTTAAGAGCTGTTCTTACATCTTTACGATAAAAATATTTCTTTTCATGCACGTTTAAGTGAAATTTTGTCGTGAAATTGGATAATTCCATCTTTATATGGAATTACTGCTTTAATGCGCCATGGCACAGTTTTTTAACACGAAATTCAGAAATTTCACTCTACCAAATATCATAAATAATTTTTTCACTCTCTTGCAAAGTTGTAGGCTACAAATTTCGAATCCCCACCCTTTTTACTTTCCGAACACTATAGTGAGGAAAGTATTGTAATCATGTCAAAAATCCGAATTCGAGATTTTGATGTTTCTGTACGTTTTGAGGTCCCCTGAGTCCGTTTTCACTATTTTTACGATGATGTATGTATGTGTGTGTGTATGTGTGTATGTGTGTATGTCTGTGAGTGAACACGCTAGCGTCTAAACGCTCTGTTCAATTAACCTGAAAGTTGGTACGAGGCCTAGGACACATCAGGAGTCAATCGGCCTTAAATCCTACAACCAACCAACCATAGTACGAACCCTATAGATTTTGGTGAATCTAGCACTTATAGTTTTTTTACAGGGACACAAAGAAAAATTCTTTATCATTATGGCCTATGGGAGCAAAATCTTAAAAGTGCGATAGCATCTAAACGCCTTATTCAATTGAGCAAAAAATTTATACACATATTATAGGTCACAAATACTCAATCTGTATAGATTTTGGAGAATCTAGCACTTATAGTTTTTTTACAGGGACACAAAGAAAAATTCTTTATCATTATGCCTATGGGGCCAAATTTTTAAAAGTGTGATAGCGCCTAAACGCCTTATTAATCTGAGCAAAAAATTTGTACACATGTTATAGATCACAGTTGAACTAACTGTATAGACTTTGGTGAATCTAGCACTTACAGTTTTTTTACAGGGACACAAAGAAAAATTCTTTATCATTATGGCCTACGGGACTAAATTTTTAAAAGTACGATAGCATCTAAACGTCTTATTGAATTGAGCTGAAAATTTATATGAGTATTATAAATCACTGTTGCACTAACTATAAGCATTTTGGTGAATTTAGCATTTATAGGTTTTTACAGGGACACAACGAAAAATTCTTTATCATTATGATCTATGGGCTCAAAATTCAGTAGCGTTAAATAAAACATCGTGTAATAGATGGAGAAAAATACTCAAACACTCTATTATGGTTTTATCTCTTTTGTTTGTTTAACAACTCCTCTTTCTTTACTTTATCTACAAAACTGTTAATTACTCAATGTTCGGAAAGTCGAGTGGAGTCACTCCAGATTTTTTATACATTAATCCTTTCCGAGCGGATTGAGATTGGGATTATTTTCAGGTCTAGTAAAGAAGAAATTCTAATACATTCTTTGTGGTATACACTTTTAAGTAAAAAAAGTTATGATAACTTACAAAATTATAGATGCTCATGGGAATGCATAGGTAATTTTAACAACTTGAACCAAATAAACGACAGCAAGCACCATGTAATAAGGTGCATCATCATTCATCATCCTGATTGTGGAAAAGTCTGAAATGCCTCCAAAAGAGTCGGTCAGGCATCAAGTTTTTAATGGCCGAGTTTTATTTCAGATTAATTGATACCTTGAACATGAAAATTTGCCCTACTAATTGAAAAATTATGCACTTTCGTATCATAATGCATACTTGCCAACATCCTAATTAATATTCCGTAGTGTTGTTAGTCCCGCCCATTTTTTCACACCAATAAATTTTTACAGTAATATTCTCTAATTGCAATTACGATTAAATAAGAAGAAAAATACTCTAAAAAGATACCGGTGTGAAAAAGAAGGCGGGGTTAACGATACTACGGAATATTAATTAGCATGTTGGCAAGTATGCATAATGTAAGGAGAATGTGTCACTCTTTTAAAAGTGAGATTTTCATTAAGTCGGTAACCTTTTTTTTTTTTTTTTTTTTTTTTTTTTGCCATCAGACCTGCTTGTTTCCGTCAGCTTAAAATAAGTTCAACTTGACTCATCAGGGGGAATCACTTCAGCACCTGATCATTTTTTAATTTTTTTTAACTCTCTAAGTCTTGCTTTCCGTTCGTTAAGAATGAATTTTTTTCAGATTTTCTGGCGCTTAAACTTGCTTTGTTTAATCGTTGTTGCACTGTATTTAAAGAAATTATGCTACTAACACTTTTTCTGAATACCTTCTATGTTTTAAATGTAATACCGACTGACTTTTTTCAAGCACTGGCTTTTTAACTTACGGTCATCTCGATTGGATGAGCAACGTGGCCGCCTATAGAGACAAATTTCTAGTTTAAACAGCCAAAATATTTTATATCTCGCTAAAAACCAGCTAACAAATATTTCATTAAAATTTAATCATTTTTACATCCCGCATGTTAAATTATTTCTTTGATTTTCACTCTAAAATTAATATTTATTTTGATATCGTTAAATGCCTTATTGTTGTCATTTTTGAAGTACTCTCTAAAATTACAATTTTCCGAACAATCGCATCTTGTTTTTTATACTTGGCTCAATCCTAAATTATACGTGGAACACAACGTAAAAAAATCTGTTCGAAAATTTACTATCAAAACAATCAAATTGGAGATTGCAGAGAGAGAAATGGAAAATATCCAATTGTAGCTTTTTACTTTCTCTATATGTAATATAGAGAAAGTATTGGATTCGTGAAAATTTTCAACCTCCATTTTTTGATGGATTTACACGTTTTGGGATGTCCAGAACACGAATTAATAGTTTTTAGAAAATGTCTGTCTGTCTGTCTGTATCACTTTTTTGTGGACGCTGTATCTCACGAACCAATGAATGAAATTTAACCAAACTTGGTATTTAGTTGGTCCCTGACATAAACTGGTACTGATTACATTTGGGGATCAATCGCTCAACAGGTGACGCTGTGATCGCATTTTGTCTAAATTTTTAACATGGCAGTATAGGACAAAATTTCGTATAAATGTGCATAATGAGAGTTATTTTAAACTTGTGATTGTAAAATTAATATGAATTATTGATAATAGTAGTAGTTAACTAGGAAAAAAAATTGTGCATGTGGGGGCATCGGTTCCCCCCGGGGGAGTAAATTTTCACAATGAGTATCTTTCGAAAGATCTCGTTGATAATAGTAGTAGTTAACTAGAAAAAAAAATTTATGCATGTGGCCACTGGGGGGGAAGTACCCCCCCTGGGGTGTAAAGTTTCGAGATGGGTATCTTTCGAAAGGTCTCGTCAATACCTTTAAAACGAATGGTTGAACTATAAATCTGTGATAATTTAAAACAAAGTTATAGATTTTTTTTACTTTTAACAAAAAAAAGCAGGTTTTTTTTTTTTTTTTTTTTTTTTTTTTTTTTTTTAACGAAATTTTACCAAACTTGGTATTTAGTTGGTCGCTGACATAAACTGGTGCTGATTACATTTGGGGATCAATCGCTGAACAGGTGGCGCTGTGATCTCATGTTTTCTAAATTTTTAACATGGCAGTATAGGACAAAATTTCGTATAAATGTACATAATGAGAGTTATTTTAAACTTGTGATTGTAAAATTAATATGAATTATTGATAATAGTAGTAGTTAACTAGGAAAAAAATTGTGCATGTGGGGGCATCGGTTCCCCCCCCCCCCCCTGGGGAGGAAGCATTCCCCCCGGGGGAGTAAATTTTCACAATGGGTATCTTTCGAAAGATCTCGTTGATAATAGTAGTAGTTAACTAGAAAAAAAATTTTGTGCATGTGGCCACTGATGGGGAAGTACCCCCCCCCCTGGGGTGTAAAGTTTCGAGATGGGTATCTTTCGAAAGGTCTCGTCAATACCTTTAAAACGAATGGTTGAACTATAAATCTGTGATAATTTAAAACAAAGTTATAGATTTTTTTTACTTTTAACGAAAAAAAACAGTTTTTTTTTTTTTTAACGAAATTTTACCAAACTTGGTATTTAGTTGGTCCCTGACATAAACTGGTGCTGATTATATTTGGGGATCAATCGCTGAACAGGTGGCGCTGTGATCTCACGTTTTCTAAACTTTTAACATGGCAGTATAGGACAAAATTTCGTATAAATGTACATAATGAAAGTTATTTTGAACTTGTGATTGTAAAATTAATATGAGTTATTGATAATACTAATAGTTAACTAGGAAAAAATTTCTGTGCATGTGGGGGTATCGCTTCCCCCCCGGGGGGGGGGGCCCGGGGTGTTAATTTTGAAGATGGGTATCTTTCGAAAGATCTCGTCAATACCTTTAAAACGAATGGTTGAACTATAAATCTGTGATAATTTAAGTTATCGATTTTTTTTAATATTGTTACTGATTGAATATGTATTACTTTTAACAAAAAAAAAAAACACTTAGAAACAAAAAAATTGTAATTTTTTTTTTTTTTTTTTTTTTTTTTTTTTATTGTTACTGATTGAATATGTATAGGAAAATATAGAAGAAAGTCTTGTAGTGGCCACAACATACTAGTTTTACTTTCTCTTACCCATAGGGTCGAGAAAGTATTGTTTTATGGTCAAATTTTCGAACACGAGGTTTTGTTATATTTATATGATCTGAGGTCCCCTGAATACGAAAATCATGTCTTTAGCGAATGGTCTGTGTGTCTGCCTGTGTGTCTGTCTGCCTGTGTGCCTGTTATCAGCATATCTCGAGAACAAATAGTAGTACAAATTCCAAACTTGGTATTCTAAATGTGCATCATATAGGGATGCTACACTAAGCTTTTCGTTGAGTTGAAGCAAATGGTTCGGGTACAGGGACACTCAAAAGTGTTCAAATATATTACGTCCATGGGGCAAATTATAGGTAAGTAGAGTTTAACATCTATAGACTGCACTAAACCAAATGAAACGAATATATATTTTGTGTAATAGAGCTAGTCAACTGGGAAAAAATTTCTGTATGTAGTAGCCTTGCATCCCCCTTGGGGGGAAGCCCCCCCCCTTGAGGGGAGTAAATTTTCATAATGGGTATCTTTCAAAAGAGCTCGCCAATGCCTTTAAAACGAATAGTTGAACCATCGATCTGTGATAATTTAAAATAAAGTTATCAATTTTTTTCATTTTTAACAAGAAAAAAAAATGTAAAATTGAGAATAAATTCAACATTTTTTTTTTTTTTTTTTTTTTTTTTTTGATAGTTAGTGTTATACTACTTCTCCTATATGGAAACCGTGTGCATTATCATGGAAGATATTTTTTTAAAATAACAATTTTAACAAATTATTTTTACTGCGTGAATTTGTATAGGAAAATATAGAAGAAAGGCGTGTGGTGGCCACAACACACTAGTTATTTGTTGTTAGTGGATGTGCTTCACTAATAATATTTTACCATTTCCAGGAAAGCTGCTCGGGAATTGATATAAATTCCTCATAGAGATATGGTGTTAGTGGATGTGCTTCACTAATAATATTTTACCATTTCCAGGAAAGCTGCTCGGGAATTGATATAAATTCCTCATAGAGATATGGTAAATTATGTATGTTTTAAGCTAAATATTCCTCGCTTGTTTTTTGTACATTAATGAAACGGGGGGTTGAGGGGGCGGTAGCCCTCCTCACGCAGAACTAATTATCATATAAAACTCTTCCTAAGCCTAATTTGAATTGTTTAACAGTACTCGTTATCTTACCTCTTAATCTCCAGGTAAGAGAAAGTAGTGTGAGTGACACACCAGAATTTTTTTTTTTTTTTTTTTTGTCCCTTAGTGTATATAAAATTGGAAAAAGAATTTTCTCACAGTACATTTGTGGTAAAATTTCAACCTGATTTCTTTTTTTCTGGGTGCCTTCTTACCTCAAGTTATCACCTCAAAAAGAATAATCAACAAATAATGAAAAGTTGGTTCAAACATGTGATACAGCAATAGTAGTCTGAGGAACAAAATAATTCAATGTATGAGTTACGTAGAACGTAACGAATTTCAATTTCAATCAATAGTCGCCATTATTTAACGCCCAATGACAGGCCCCTATCTTCATTGTCACACTCTCAGTTTGTTGTCTTCTATAATACTTTCCTTTATTTTATTTTATTTTTTTCTTTCCCATTCTTCATTTATTTTAATTTTCTAATTTGTATTTTACCATGTTTTTATTAACTTCGATTCTTGTGTGTTTGTCAGGGACAAATCTTGCAATCGATTTTTAACTAACTTCTCGACTAGCTAGACATTTGAAACTTTCACAGTAGCTCAGAACCCGGTGACAACACAATACTTCGAAGTCAGATTTTCGAATTTTGAATAGTTTTCTTTTAATTAATTAAAATGTGAAAATGATAAGCTCCTAATAGCAATAAAAATAGCCATTAAAATATTAACTATAATTTAATTGTTGCCAAAAAAAATTTACGAGTTCATTTTCTTTCGTACCTAAAAATAAATACATTTAATTAAACGTGAGCGTTAAAAAATTGTTAAAAGTTAAATTATGCATTTGGCAAAAATTGACGTCGTTATCATTTTAAAGATTTTCTACACAATGATAAAGTGCTAATGTAGTTCATGATGCAAATATATGTTAGTCGGAAAGGATTAATATTTTATTTTTAAAACCAACTTTTTTTTTTAAATTCAAATTTCCGGTAACTCTTTAACCAATCACATTAGAACGTCCATCTTTGGAATATCGATAATAAGAATTTTCTCACCAAAAGTCGCCAAAAAAGTCGCCAAGGGCAAAAAGTTGTCAAATTTGGCGCCAAATCCATTACCTGCCTATTGGAGCTTTTTAATGCGTTTTAAAGAGAAGTTTAAGCTATTTAAAAACAAGGTATATACTTTTTTTTTTATCTTATAATTATTTATATTACATTTATGAAAGTAGAAAAGTTGTATAGGGCAGTTGGACCAAACAGGGTCTTAGAATACGAAATAGAATAGTGCATTGCAATTTAGATGTTGAACATTACTAGATCAATGCAATAAACTAAACATTGTGAAGAGAATTCAATAAGTTACAACAAACATTATGAACTCAATGTCAAGCCTAAATAGAAAATACTATAAAAAGACTGATTAAGTGCACTAGTATTCAGAAGTTGGACATTCATAAATCACATGTAATGAAGAGTGTGAATGCAAACGTTTTAACTGATTAAAGCAACTCTATGTACGGAAAATACAGTAACCGCCGCTTATTAAAATCACATTCGTTCTGAGCGAAAGTGATTTTATTAAACGGCTGATTTTTATATCCGGCGGACGTTCCTGCACTCGAGAAAATGGTATTACTTCCTTGAATTTTAAAAGAAATTTCGAAAGACACCAAATAATGGAATTAATAAACATTATTAATTAATTTTTAACAGATAATTATTTAATTGTTCCTTTAAAATAAGATAATTAAACACATCCCAAGCTCTAATGCGCTTTCCTTTGAGTATCCTTTCTTTAAATTTTTTTTCCCGTTTAAACGTCTTGTTTCTTAGTTATTTCAGAATAAGAAATTAAAAATTGTCTTTTAATAATTAAAAATTAAATACAAAAATCCCTGGCGAATTAAATCAAATTTGTAACTTATTTCCGCGCTCTGAAATAATATATTCCTTGAAATTATTCCTAAGACAAGTGAGGAGGCATGTTTAATTGCTGTAAATGTAAAGTTTAATGTTGTAAGTGTAAAATTTCCGACAAAGAGAGATAACAGTGGGATTTCTGTATTTAATTTCTTTTTCATTTAAAAAATTACAATTCATAGTGTAAATAAAAATGCGCTCATCGTGCATAAATAGTATTTTTGCTGCTGAAGAAATTTTTTTGATTTTATTAACCGGCGATGCTGATTTTATTAAGCGGCAGTTTTAAAACTGGTTTACATTGATTTGATTGTGGTCCTGGCAATTTGATCAGATTAAGCGGCTGATTTTATTAACCAGTGATTTTATTAAGCGGTGGTTACTGTACAACTTAAATTGTAATTTATGCTAAAGCAGATAGTGGACAACCGTCGACAGGCCATGGCAAAAACCTGAAAAGACGCCAGCTTCGGGCATGGTTTGGTGTCGCTGTCGCTGTCAAATGTCAGCTTGAAAATGGCCAAAATTACTCTAAATAAACCTCATGTGATGGAAGTTTTATTACATTATTTCATTCCAAAGACAAAGACTGTGAAAACTTACGTTGTCTTGTCCTTTATTGTTTGCTTTTTCTGTTATTTCAGAGCATTAACGGCCCTCTTCACTTACCGTCGCAGGAATCCCGAGCCAATGTTATTCTATGGGGAAATTTTCTTTACAAATAACTTATTAACTAATACATATTTTTAAATTCAGTTTTCACATTCTGAAAATTCCCAACTATTAAATTGACGGACCTTTTTTAAAAATGTATTTTTTTAATTTTTAATATTTTATTTTGAAACTGCAAAATGAAAAAATTTTACATATTGAAAATTCGTATTTTGCAGCTTCAAAATAAAATATAAAAATATAAAAAAATATTTTTTTAAAAAAAGGTCCGTCAATTTAACAGCTGGGAATTTTCTGAATGTGAAAACAGAATATAAAAATATGTATTAGTTAATAAGTTATTTGTAAAGAAAAAATTCCCATAGAATAACATTAGTTTCGTCTTCCGGCGGCGGTGAGTGAAGCGGGCCCTTAAATATAATCTACAGTTATGTCTTAATAGTGTGGTACTAAAATTTTATCCCGCTGGTTTTCACCCTCGCTTAATGTTACACTACATTGCAATTTTTTACCCGTTCTTAACAATCGTCTAGATGTTAATTTATTTGATGTTTGCAATGAATAGTTTCTATAGTTTTTCTTTAGTGACAAAATAATTTGAACTGAAAGTATTTGCTGCATTTGTTAAATTATTGCACGTAATCAATAATACACTGCTCGACATTGAAAATGCAACACCAAGAAGGAATGATAATAACGAAATGAAATTCGTTGGACACATACATTATAGTAGGAAGAACAATTGATTAAAATTTCAGGAAATTTGGAGTAATATGTACTGAGAAAATAGTACATAAAGCAGCGACCTCTATGAGCAATAACAGCACATATCTGCCTAGGCATTCATTCGAACAGCGATTGGATGACATGTACGGGTAGAGCACTTCATGAAGCTTCTACACGATGCCACAATTCATCGATCGAAGTTACTGGTGAGTGGCGGAGGGCCAGTCGCTTTTCAATGATTAAACAGTCATTTTCATTGGTGCGAGATCAAGAGAACGCACTGGCCAGAGCAACAGTCGAACGCATTCTGTATCAAAGAAGGCCTGGACAATACAAACAACTGGCGGTCGTGCATTATCTTGCTTAAATTTTGCGCTACGGAGACCTCGAATACAGGGCAGAGGGGCGGGTCTTAACTCATCAGAAATTTAATGGCCGCTGTTCAGAGTGCCAGGAATACGAACATGAAGTAATCGAGACCTGTATCCAATGGGAATCCATAACATCATTGCGAATGATGGACAGTATGATGATGTCGAATCCCAGCTGGCAATGTACATTATTCATAATGCCGTTAAATACGGATAAGGCAATCTTGATGCTGTAAACAGGATTGTGATTTGTCTGAAAAGTGACTTCACGCTATTCCTGCGTCCAGATTCATCGTTGATCACACATTAATGGCGCCCATATCAGTGATGCAGTTTTGAGGGTAATCAGAAGTTTGGTAACCGCATACTGAGTCACCACCTGGATTGATGGTATGTTGTACCATTGGATACACGTCCCGGTCACCTCTTGTTTTCATTCCCGCCACTCTGAATACCAGCCATTACATTTCTGACGAGTTAAGGCCCATAGCTCTGCCCTATGTTCAAGGCCTCGGAAGCGCAACATTTAAGCAGGACAATGCACGACCGCAAATTGTCCATATTGTCCGGACCTCCTTTGATACAGAATGTGTCCGAGTGTTGGTCTGGCCAGCGCGTTCTCCTGATCTCGCACCAATGAAAATGACTGTTTAATCGTTGAAAAGCGACTGGCCCCCCACCATTCACCAGTAACTTCGATCGATGAATTTGTGTCATCGTATTGAAGCTTCAGGAAGTGCTCTACCCGTACATGTCATCCAATCGCTGTTCGATTCAATGCCTAGGCAGATATGTGCTGTTATTGCTCACAGAGGTCGCTGCTTTATGTACTGTTTTCTCAGTACATATTACTCCAAATTTCCACAAATTTTAATCAATTGTTCTTCCTACTATAATGTATGTGTCCAACAAATTTCATTCCGTTATTATCATTCCTTCTTGGTATTCCATTTTCAATGTCGTGTAGTGTATAAAATAGGATCACTGAGCTGAAATATAAGAAGCTATAACTTCCTACTGGATAAGGATAACATAGAAAGTAACGATCTTAGCGGAACGGATTAGTTTTGAATCGAGCAGGTCAAAAAGCAGGTCAATTGTATTTTGGTAGACTGTGCAAATTTTTTTTAACTGCTCGCTTCTAAATTTTGAAGCAGACGACAGACCACTTCGTTATTCTTCGTACTTAGTAATTTACCTCGATGTATGTGATAACATACCAAAAGATAAATTTCACCAAAAGTTAGGGAAATCATTTCTACACCAGACCTGTCTTAATTCTGAAATTTCGTCATTCTATCTTTAGATATGATAGTCCGCAAATCTCACGCCCTCCCTCCTTCACATACACACACTGACAATTGCCGAAAACCACTTTTAGGTTGATTTCTTTAGAAATCGACCTATTGCAATCACTTCGTTTATCTATATATATATCTATAATGAAACTTTTGTCATCACTATAACTTCCAAAATAATACTCCAAACCGAATCAAATTTGGACAGTGAACTGATCTTATAAATATCTTGGATGAGTTCGTTAACCAAGTTGCTCCGACGTTTTGTTTTCAAGTGGCAGCCACTTGAATATTTCTAACCCACATTGTAAAAAGCGTATTTAAAGCAAGACTTGCTTGAATTTTTATGTAAATCTAGACTACAAAAGGGTCTAATTGAACTTTATTAATGAAATTTATCTCATTTTTAATAAAGTGGCGAATATCTTAAGTTAAGTGGGACCACTTGAAATCAGGCTACCACTTGAAAATTTAAAATCATGGTAACTTCCGAAATAATACTCCAAATCGAACCAAATTTGGACAGCGTCTTAACTTGTGTTATGAATATCTTGGATGAGTTTCTTAACCAAGTTGCTCCACCATTTTGTTTTCAAGGGGAGACCACTTGAAATTTTCAAATTCAAATTGTAAAAAGCGTATTCCGGATTCGTTTGAATTTTAATGTATACATAGACTATATAAGTGTCTCAATGAAGTTTATTAATGAACGTATCCGCCATTTTTAATAAAGTGGCGGATATCTTAAGTTAAGCAGGGCCACTTGAAATCAGGCTACCACTTGAAAATTTAAAATCACGATAACTTCTGAAATAATACTCCAAATCAAACCAAATTTGGACAGTGTTTTAACTTGTGTTATTATAATTATCTTGGATGAGTTTCTTGGATGAGTTCGTTAACCAAGTTGCTCCGACTTTTTGTTTTCAAGTGGCAGCCACTTGAATATTTCTAACCCACATTGTAAAAAGCGTATTTAAAGCAAGATTTGCTTGAATTTTTTTGTAAACCTAGACTACATGATGATCTCAATGAACTTTATTAATGAAATTTATCTGCCATTTTTAATAAAGTGGCGAATGTCTTAAGTAGGGTCACTTGAAATCAGGCTACCACTTGAAAATTTTAAATCGCGATAACTTCCGAAATAATACTCCAAATGGAACCAAATTTGGACAGCGTCTTAACTTGTGCTATGGATATCTTATATGAGTGTCTTAACCAAGTTGCTCCACCATTTTGTTTTCTAGTGGAGCCCACTTGATATTTTCAAATTCAAATTGTAAAAGCGTATTCTGAATTTGTTTAAATTTTGATGTATACATAGACTATATAAGTGTCTCAATGAAGTTTATTAATGAACGTATTCACCATTTTTAATAAAGTGGCGGATATGTCAAGTTAAGCGGGGCCACTTGAAATCAGGCTACCACTTGAAAATTTAAAATCACGATAACTTCCGAAATAATACTCCAAATCGAACCAAATTTGGACAGTCTTTTAACTTGAGTTATGAATATCTTGGACGAGTTTCTTAACCAAGTTGCTCCACCATTTTGTTTTCAAGTGGAGACCACTTGGAAATTTCAAATTCAAATTGTAAAAAGCGTATTCCGAATTTGTTTGAATTTTGATGTATACATAGACTATATAAGTGTCTCAATGATGTTTATTAATGAACTAGGGATTTTCTCGCCAAAAGTCGTCAAAAAAGTCGCTAAGTGGAAAGTCGCCAAATTTGGGGCCAAATCCATTACCTGCCATATTTGAGCTTTTTAATGCGTTTTTAAGGGGAAATTAGGCTATTTTAACGTTAAAACAAACTAGAAATGCAAAAAATTAACATTTAATCAATTTACTAAGCCTCTTTGAAAGAATTTCTACAAAAAAAAAAAAAAAAAAAAAAAAAAAAAAAGAAAAAGAATTATTTTCAAATTTGCAACAATATCTTAGATTAATTAGTTCACTGAGCACCTTTCTCTGCCATTTTGATCCAAGTGTCAGCCACTTAATTTTTCAACACGATGAATTTTGAGATTCTGAATTAATTCCAACCATATTTGTACAGTAGTCTTATCTCAAAAATGCATTTGATATATTTGTCAACTTTGCCCACCATCTTGTTTCCAAGCGCCGGCCACTTGAAAAGTTTAAATTCAAATAAAAAGGTGTTTATGAACCAATTTGCTTAAAACTCCATATGTAGATAGCCTACATCAATATTTCTACTAATTCGTTAATAATCTGTAGCCGCCATTTTGAAACAAAATGACGGCTACTTGATAAGAAAAAATAAATCAACCTACCCTTCCGAATAAGGCGGAAGGACTTGTTTTGGACTTATGAGAGACTTTAAAAATTTTTTTTTAATCAGGTGAAAACTTGATATCGAAAATTTGGAACGAATATAATACTCTCATTACAGGTAATGGAAGTAATAATTTATTTAGTTGAATAGTAAACGGTGTTTTTTTTTCTTTTTTTTTTTTTTTTTTTTTCCTACTTTCGCATGAAATTAACCTACAGTAAAATATTAATACTAAAGGCGAATTTTACTTATAGTTAAAGGCAATAAAACATTATTCATGGTGTTGAACTGAAATTTAAAGAAAAAATCTGGTGTGAAACAACCACACGACTTCCATTACCAACTATTACATGCATTATATGCACATTTTAAATATTGTTATCAGAAGACAAACAATTGACATTATTACTTACAAACTTTGAATAAACACCATAAAATGCAAAAAACTCGCAACAATTGTTTCGGGTCGAAAAAACACACGACCCTTCATCAGGCGAACAAAGTAAGCACGAGTGCTGCAGTCAAAGCGGCAACGCACAAAATCGTTTAAAATGAAAAGAAAAAGTTTATAAAGTAGAAACTAAGTTTAGTTTTAGTTTCTACTTTATAAACTTAGTTTTACTTTCTTTTAGTTTCTACTTTATAAACTTTTTCTTTTCATTTTAAACGATTTTGTGCGTTGCCGCTTTGACTGCAGCACTCGTGCTTACTTTGTTCGCCTGATGAAGGGTCGTGTGTTTTTTCGACCCGAAACAATTGTTGCGAGTTTTTTGCATTTTATGGTGTTTATTCAAAGTTTGTAAGTAATAATTTTTACAACGCCAGTTTTGTGATGCTTCTTTATTAAACAATTGACATAATGAAATAGACACCTAAAAATTTTCCGGTAAGAGAAAGTTAATACACGTGTAAAGACATATAAAACAGAGTTTACACAGCGATTTTTTTTTCTTTTTTTAAGGAAAAAAAAAAAAAAAGAGGGGGGGGGGTAAAGATTTTTTTCTTTTTTTGAAACACCAATTTTTGAGATCTAAAGCTGATCTATCTGATCATGATGACTATTATTTTCCTGTGATAACCAAGTGAAACATGAGAATGGATATCAAAAATGGACTTATGTAACAATTTTCAAAAAAATCGTAAGAGCCGTTTTTGAGATACCGACTTCTACCAAAGCTTGGCATAATTAATTGTTGACCAGAAAACAACAATTGCATGCAAAAGGATATTTAAAAGAGGGTTAATATGGCAATTTTGAAAAAATTCATGCAGCCGTTTTGAAAGAAATGCACTTGCAGGACCTGAAATTCAGCTATTTATACAGGACGCCTATCAACTTTGCTGAACTAACCAACTATATCTTTCGGAAGGACATCTAATGGAGTGTTTTTACAGCAATTTTGAAGAAAATCGTTCGAGCCGTTTTCGAGATACGGACTTACGGCCCACTTCCGGTTTTCCAATTTTCACCAAAATTTGGTAAATTCCTCTGTACACCAGACCTGTTTCAATTCTAAAGTTTCGTTCTTCAATCTTTATTAGTTTCCGAGGAATGATGCCAGAAAATATTTCACATACATACACTACACACACACATACACACTGACCAATTGCCAAAAACTACATTTTTGGACTCTGGAGACACATGTAAATCAGGTGAAATGTCGATATCGAATTTTTGGACCAAATACAATACTTTCAGTACCTACGGTAGTCGGGTAATGGAAGTAAAAAAAAAATCTGGTGCGAAACAACCACACGACTTCCATTACCCACTATTACTGTAGGATTTCAATGCATGTTTCCTCATATCATTTGCTAACGAGCGCACACCTGTCATGACGTCAGATGTGACGTAACTGTATTACGTAATCAACAGCGCATCTTCGCTTCTCAGAGAAAGAGGTTTAAATGAGTCTGTACGAGAAAGCTGTGCTAAACGGCCAGCATTATGTTATTCTTCTTTTCTATATTATTAAATGTTGTGACTGTTTAAAAGACTCTGCTTTTTAATCTGTGGACCCATTTAAACCAACAATGGTTATGGGCCCAGAGACACGCATCTCACTGCGGACTTTTTAAAAATTTAAATTAACATTCGCTAAAACGAAAGTGCGACTTACTGTTAAGCCTAAGTGCTGAAATCGAAAGTATTTTTGATTCTATTTTTATAACGAAGCTATTATAGCTGATTAAATATGTCGCAAATATTAAATATAGAAAGTTATCAAAAAGCAATTTTGACACATGGAAGCTTCAGATAGAAGCTGTCTTAATCAAGAATGATCACTGGTCGTATGCTAACGAAACGAAAATTAAGCCCGATGAAGGCGCCGAAGACGAAGAAAAATGGCTCGAAAATGACCGTAAAGCAAGAGCCGATTTAATCCTCGCAATCAATCCAAGTGAGTTATGTCATATTAAACATTGTACCACCTCAAATGAAGTATGGAATAAATTAAAAGAAGTTTACGAATCGAGAGGACCGGCAAAGAAAGCCACCCTATTGAAGCAGCTACTCTTTAAGAAAATGACTGATAGTGAAAATATGTCCGATCACCTCAATATTTTCTTTGATATAGTGGACAAGCTAAAAGAAATGGACATTCAAGTAGCCGAAGATCTATTATCAATTTTGCTCTTATACAGTATTCCTGACTGCTACGAAAATTTTCGATGCACTATCGAAGCAAGAGATGAACTGCCGCAGCCTGAAGCTCTAAAAATTAAAATGATGGAAGAATATGAATCAAGAAAAAATAAAAAGCATCAAGAATCGTCAAATGCGTATTTTACGACTCACAAGAAAAATCTTCCTGAAATGAACAAAAGAGAAATCTTAAAGCCTGTGCAAAACAAGAACAGGCGAGAGAAATTATACAATCTTCAAATGCAATTACTGTTCAAAAGTAGGGCATAAAGCCTCAGAATGCCGAAAGAAGATCTCAGACAGAAAATTCCCTCCATCGAATAAATACAAAGAAAGATCTTTTATGGTTGACGATAGTACAGAGTTCACGATGGCAGCCAGTAACTCTTTCCAAGAACATTCCGAATGGTGTCTCGACAGTGGCTCAACATCGCATATGGCTCATGACAAGAATTTGTTTACAGAATTCGAACCCAGAAGTGGCTTATCTATAAAATTAGCTGTAGATGAAACAGCGGAGATCACAGGTGTTAGAACAGTCAAATTAAAAGTTCCCGGTAATCACGGTGTAACCAATTTAAAATTAACAAATGTTTTGTGCGTTCCAAAATTAAAATGCAATTTAATGTCAATGACAAAAGCTACAGCAAACAACTGCCGAGTTGTATTTACCGAAAAAGGTGCGAAAATTGCAGAGCAGGACGGCTCTCTGATTATAAGTGCTACGAGAAATGGTGATTTATATTTTTTTCAGCCGCAGGTGGATATAGCTGCAACAACTCAGGTAAACAACTTTCATAAATGGCATTTAAAATTAGGACATTTAAATGAAAAAGATTTAAAATTATTAAAATCTTAAAATATGTTAAGAGATTTAAATTTTAATGAAAAAGATTCTTTAAAAGCTTGTAAAGTATGCATCCAGTCTAAACAAATTGTGAAACCATTTTGTAAAGAAAACAAATTTCATAGTAATGAATTATTAGAAGTAGTTTATTCTGATTTATGTGGCCCTATAAATGTTAAATCCCATGGCGGATCACGTTACTTTATTACTTTTTTGGATGATAAATCTCGTTACATTGAAGTAAATTTTCTAAAAACAAAAGATGAAGCTAAGTACGCGTTCCGGAGATATAAAGCGGCAGTCGAAAATCGATTAGGAAAAAAAATTAAAATACTGCATACTGATAATGGTTTGGAATATTGTGGCGAGGAATTCAATAAATATATTGAAGAATGCGGTATCAAACGCAAATATTCATCTCCGATGACGCCTCAGCAAAATTCTAGAATTGAAAGACAAAATCGTACATTATGCGAAATGGCGAGGTGTTTATTAATGCAAACAAACCTTCCAAATACATTCTGGGCTAAAGCAGTAAATTGCGCTGCATATATTAGAAACAGGTGTCCCACTAAAGGAATTAAAGAAAATAAAACCCCTTTTGAATTGTTTTTTGGTTATAAACCAACTGTTAATTATTTTAAAAAATTCGGACAGAAATGTTTTGTTCCAAATAAAAAATCAAAAGGGAAGTTTGAAGCTAGGTCACACGAACATGCATTCGTTGGCTATTCAAATGAATCACGCGCTTACAGATTATGGAATAAGGATACCAGAAAAATTGTCATAAGTCGTGATGTTCGATTTATAGACGAGTTTCAAACAAATGATTCAGCTACTACTGATCAATTAGAATTAATTTTTCCGTCTGAGAATAAATGCAATGATTGTAATATTAAAAATGAAACTCTTTTCCCTACTGAAAGCGAAAACATCCACAGCGATCAAAAGGGGGGGGGGACAGCGGATCGATTTCCCATCCCCCTGATTCAACGGAGAAAGTTTCTCTTTTTCGAAAGGGGGGGAAACGAGCGACTCTCTTTCTGAAGGGGGAAACGTGGAAGATGTGAGTGGAGGGGGGGAGAGTGCTGACGGAAAAAGGAAACAAGAGGATGGGATTGACAAAAACAATCCTATTTTTAAACGCGGTCCCGGCAGACCTAAAAAAATTAAAAGTTGGAACTTTCAAAAGTCTCGTAAGGAATATATTACAGATAAAAAATATAAAGATGAAACTTCTCAATTAGCTGATAACTCATTTACTAAAATTAATCCCGGCGTAATCGACGCGGTAAATGGAGATTATGCTAAAAATTGGGAGAACGCGATGAAATTAGAATATGATTCTTTAGTTAAGCAAAACGCTTGGGAAATTGTAGATAGACCAAAAGATAAAAAGGTAATTGGGTGTAAATGGGTTTTAAAAACAAAATTCAAACCAGATGGTCAAATTGAAAAATTTAAGGCCAGATTAGTTGCCAAAGGGTGTTCACAGAAACAAGGTATAGATTTTGAGGAAAATTTTTCACCAGTAGCCAGATTAAGTTCTATAAGAACTGCAATTGCATATGCAATTCAAAATGGTTTCACAGCATACCAGTTAGATTTCATTATGGCATATGTTAACGGTGATATACATGAAGAAATTTTTATGGAGGTTCCTGAATTTTTTGAAAATTATATGCATGAAAATAAAGTGTGTTTATTAAAAAAATCTTTGTATTGTCTTAAACAGTCAGGGAGACAGTGGTTTAAGAAATTAGATGAGAAATTGAGAAAAATGAAATTTAACCCTTTGAATTCCGACAAATGTGTCTATTACTCAAAATATCCTTTTGATGCTATTATAATCGTCTATGTCGACGATTTAATTTGTCTCACTAAAAGTGAAGAGCACTATTTTGATATTAGAAATAAATTAGCAGAATCATTCTAAATGAAAGATATGGGCCTTCTGCATTATTGCTTAGGCATTGAATTTAATCAAGATAGGGACAGCATCACTATAACACAAAAGAAATACATTGAAGATTTATTAAATAAATTTAATATGGAAGATTCTAGAGTGGTGAATACACCTTTAGTAACAGTGTAAAATTAACTAAACAAATGTGTCCAAATACAGAAGAAGAGAAATCATATATGTCAAAAATTCCTTATAGACAATTAATTGGTTCTCTTATGTATCTGTCGGTTGCTACCAGACCAGATATCACCCATGCTGTAAATTATTTAAGTCAGTTTAATAACAATCCAGGAAAACCTCACTGGATAGCTGCTAAAAGAATACTAAGGTATCTCAATGGCACTAGAAATTTAGGAATTGTTTATTACAGAGACAATAAACCATTAACAGCATTTGTTGATGCCGATTGGGCATCGGATATAAATGATAGAAAATCATATACAGGCTATGTCTTTAAGTATGCCGGTGGACCTATTTCTTGGGAATCGAGAAAGCAGCGAACCCTTGCTCTATCCACAACAGAATCTGAACATATGTCTCTGTCCGAATCCGCAAAAGAGACAATTCATGTTAGAAATTTCCTGAAAGAACTAGATCCTGAAATTGTATCAAGTCCGACTGCAATCATGTGCGACAATCAGTCCGCACTGAGATTAGTAAAAAATCCTGTTCATCACAATCGCACTAAACATATTGACATTCGACATCATTTTATGCGAGAAGTTTACAATAATAAACTAATAGACATTAAATATATTTCATCAGATGAGCAACCTGCAGATATTTTAACAAAAAGTTTAAATGCATATAAACATGAAAAATGTTGTGATATGATAGGACTTCATACTCAGGACTGATGAACTTAAAAAATATTTAAACTGTGTTTTCATTAAGAAATTAACTGCTTATATTTTACATATTTTATTTTATTATATTAACCATAATTATTTGCTTATAATTCTATTTCTTTACTAACACTTTTCTCATTTTAAGTAACTTTTGCATAAAAATAATTTTCTGTAATTTTTAATATGCTATTATAATGCATTAATATGTTTTATTTTCGAAACATTTATTGAAAAAGGGGGAAATGTAGGACTTTAGTGCATGTTTCCTCATATCATTTGCTAACGAGCGCACACCTGTCATGACGCCAGATGTGACGTAACTGTATTACGTAATCAACAGCGCATCTTCGCTTCTCAGAGAGAGAGGTTTATATGAGTCTGTACGAGAAAGCTGTGCTAAACGGCCAGCATTATGTTATTCTTCTTTTCTAAATTATTAAATGTTGTGACTGTTTAAAAGACTCTGCTTTTTACTCTGTGGACCCATTTAAACCAACAATTACACGTATTATACGCATTTTTTGGAGATATTATATGCATTTATTGGAATTTTCCAGTAAGAGAAACTTGATACACGTATAAAGACATATAAAATAGAGTTTACATAGCGAGTTATGAGAAAGGGTATCTAAAATGGATTAATGAATCTATTTTCAAGAAAATCGTTAGAGCCGTTTTTGAGATAACAACTTTTAACCAAAACTTGATATTCTCAATTATTGACCGGAAAACAATAATTACATACATAAGGATATTTAAAAGAGAGTTATATGGCGAATTTGAAACAAATCCGTACAGCCGTTTTTAAAGGAATGCACTTGCGAGGCCTGAAATTGAGCTATTTACACAGGACGCCTATCAATTTTCCTGAACTAACCAACTATATCATTCGAAAAGGCATCTAATAGAGTGTTTATATAGCAAGTTTGAAGAAAATCGTTAAAGCCGTTTTTGAGATACAGACTTACGCCCCATTCCCGGTTTCCGATGACCCACTTCCGGTTTCCAATATTCACCAAAATTTGGAAAATCCATGTGAACACCAGACCTGTATATGCTGCAAAGTTTCGTAGTTCAATCTTTATTAGTTTCGGAGATATGACAGTCAGAAGATTCCACACATACATGCACACATACACTGACCAATTGCCAAAAACTACTTTTTTGTACTCAGAAAGCCTTAAAACATGTAAATGAAATGAAAACTCGATATCGAATTTTTCGACTAAATACAATACTTCCATTACCTACGGTAGTCGGGTAATGGAAGTAAAAATAACTCAAAAAACTATTATTACCTTCATTACCCGACTACCGTAGGTAATGGAAGTATTGTATTCGATCCAAAATTCGATATCGAGATTTCACCTGATTTACGTGTTTTAAGGTCTCCTTAGTCCAAAAAAGTTGTTTTTGGCAGTTGATCAGTGTGTATGTGTGCATGTGTGTATGTATGTGGGGAATCTTCTGACTATCATGTCTCCGAAACTAATAAAGATAGAACTACGAAACTTTAGAATTTAAACAGGTCTGGTGTACAGATGAATTTTATAAATTTTGGTGAAAACTGAAAAACCGAAAATTGGGCTGTAAGTCCGTATCTCAAAAACGGCTCTAACGAGTTTCTTCAAAATTGCTGCATAAACACTCTATTAGATGTCCTTTCGAATGATATAGTTGGTTAGTTCAGGAAAATTGATAGGAGTTCTGTATAAATAGCTGAATTTCAGGTCCTGCAAGTGCGTTACTTTCAAAACGGTTGTATGTTTTTTTTTTTTTTTTTTTTTTTTTCAAACTTGCCATATTATAACCCTCTTTTAAATATCCTTTTGCATGTAATTGTTCTTTTCTGGTCAACAACTAATTATGCCAAGATTTGATAAAAGTCGTTATCTCAAAAACGGCTCTAACGATTTTCTTGAAAATTGTTACATAAACCCGTTTTATATATCCTTTCTCATGCTTTACTTGGTAATCACAGGAAAATTAATAGTCATCCTGATCAGATATATCAGTTTTAGTTCTCGGAAATGAGTGTTTAAAGAAAAAAAAAAAAAGCTTTGTAAACTCTGTTTTATGTTTTTACACGCGTATTAAGTTTCTCTTACCGGAAAATTTTTAGGTATCTATTTCATTAGGTCAATTCTATGTCTTCTGCTAACATTATCTCCAAAAAGTACATATAATACGTGTAATAGTGGGTAATTGAAGTTGTGTGGTTGTCTCACACCAGACTTTTTTGTTAGCAGTGACATTTTTTGCCGCCATAAAAATCTGTGATAAAATTCATTTAAATTACTCTGTATTATCTATTTGGCACAGTTTATCAATTAAATATAAAAATTTCTAGAATTAAAATTTGAGTCAATTCTACATTAAAGTTACTTTATTTAATGGAATTTTAATCAGGAAAACTATAAATTTCGTGTGACTTACAATAATTAAACAAACCAGGTGCGTCCCAACGATAAAGAAGTCGTAAAACACCATTAAACGTCTTAAGTTGAAAGGCTTCCTATTTTTCATAATTTTGGGGCCAATGACCACAGAAAACAAGACGTATATCCCACATAGAGTAAAAGGTAAGTACGCTTGTTGCACCAAAAACCAAGATCTTATCAATGGATCTGTAAAAGAGAAAAATATCTTATGCGTATGCTGCATGTTATATAAATATTATTATTACATGCTAAAATTGCGATACTGTTGTTAGGATCATTCTGTGTTAAACCAACACCGCTAAAAATCCTAATATTTTTTACATGTTTCACTTTGAAAGTTTTAATGTTTGACTTTGAAATGAAAAGTTTTCGGAATATATGCATGTCATAAATTACTTGAAAGCTTGTATTAAATGCTTCCTAACGATACCAAACTTATGCCTCTAATTAGGCAACAAAATATGGGTGCATTTTTAACACAAGAATTTCCAAAATTGCACTTTTTACTCATTTTTGCAGCCCTGTATATCAAAAAACTAAGAGAAACGGGGACTTATTAATTGCTGTTGATTAATTAACTAGACTCATGCATAAAGAATTGACCTGCATCAAAAACATTTTATTAAAGCGAAACAAAGTTTTAGCATGCATAATATTAAGGAAAAGCTAACTCACCTCTCTCCTGTATTTCCTGTGGTCGCTTGAAAAAACATTTTAGGCCATATAAGTCAATAAATATGAAATCCGATTGCTTACTATAGTTGACTTTAATCAGAGATTTTCTTTCAGAATTTTATGAATAAAAACAGAATCTTTCACAAATTTTAGCACAGGTTTAAACATTCAGAATACGTATAAAGGCATTTTTTTTATGCCTTGAATGAATTATAAAGAATAAACAGAATAATACTTATTGTTTTAATAATATAACAATTAATGGATTACTTGGCTGTACGAATTCAGCCTGAATATTAGAATGTCAATTCAAGAATAAAGTTACTTCCGTTTTTTTCGAATAGTTCAGAGAGAAAACCAGAATCAATAATAAAAAAAGAAAAAGAATGAGTTTTGTTTCTCTTTCTGGTCACATGACTGTCTACTTCTGATCGGCTGTCGCCGTCATCGCTTCCCATGAATCAACAGGCTGGGAGGGGCGGGAAGGCACCGGAGCAGGAGTCGAAATACTTGGAAAAGGGATCACCTGCGAAACCGGTCGAATAAGAGTTCCAGCAGAAGAGGTATTAAGTTGCAGGACCCTGGCGATTCCGTCAGGTCCGGGAATCAACTTGATGATTCTTGCTAGATGCCAATGGAGTGGAGGTGATGCTTTATTTTTCAGGATGACGAGTTCCCCTGGAGAAAAGTTGTGACGGTGGTTGTTGGTTCTTTTGGATCTATGCAGCAAGGTTGGTAGGTATTGTGCTTTCCACCTCTTCCAAAACGTTTCCTTCATCTGCAATAAGAGCTTATACCTAGAAGAAAGACTAAGAGAATTATTTATTAACGATAGTTCTGGCAATTCTAATAATGCAGATCCAATCAAGAAATGTCCTGGTGTTAAAGCTGCGCAATCATTAGGAGCATTGGACAATGGTGTTAGAGGCCGCGAATTTATAACAGCCTGTATTTGACATAGAAGGGTGGAAATTTCCTCGAAAGTTAATATTGCTCCTTGTGTGATTTTTACCAAATGATGTTTGGCTAATTTTATCGACGCTTCCCAGAGTCCCCCAAAATTTGGAGCATACGGGGGAATAAAGTGCCAGGTTATTTGGTGTTGGGAAGCAAAATTTTGTAATTTTTCTTCTTTGAATAAAGAAAATAGCTGTTTTAGGTAAGAATGGGCTCCGACAAAATTTCTGCCATTGTCCGAAAATATGTCAGAGGGGTAGCCACGCCTACCTATGAAGCGTTTCAAGGCTGCGAGAAATGCTTCTGTAGAAAGATTTGAAACACATTCAAGATGCACTGCCTTTGTCGCCATACAGATGAAAAGGGCGATATATGATTTAAAGGTTGTCGCTTTTCGTTTATGTTGACATTTTGTCATTACTGGTCCCGCGAAATCGACACCAACCTTCGAAAAGGGCCGAATGGGTGTGATTCTTTCTGAGGGTAGATATGCCTGCTTCATCCAGAAAAGGATCAAGACAGAATAGATGGTGTGAAGGTTTTAAAAGTTTGCCTTTCCTTAGTAAGGCAATTTCATCACTAAATTCTGCATTTTGAATAATTTTTACCAGAAACATTTCCGCTTGATTTAGCTCTATGGCCGTTAAAGGACCACCTTCCTTTGATTTGGTTTTAATTTTATTGATAAATCTCCGAACATAAGCTAGAATTCTTTTAAAAGTTTGAGATAGTTAGAGTATTTCGTGATATGTGATATGAAAGTGTTATTAGAAAGTGTAGGCTTAGAACTTGAATCTGTCGAATGTTGATGAGTTTGTTTCTGAACGGAAACTGAATGTAATGTGCACATTGGTGGTAGCTCAAAACTATGGAGCCATTTTGGCCCTTCCCACCACTCAGTTCTAGCTTTCAACTTAGCCGGGGACAATCCGCGTGTGGCACAATCGGCCGGGTTTTCTTTTCCTGGGATATGTCTCCAGGATTGTAATTGCGTAAGAGCTCTGATTTTGGTAGCTCTATGGGCATCGAAACTATTTTCCTTTGTTTGAAGGGTTATTTATCCAGTTTAATACAATAGAAGAGTCAGTGTACCAGTATGTCGAATGAGTAAATTTAAGGGATTTTTGAATGTTGCAAATTAACTCAGCTATGAGTACAGCCCCACACAATTCCAATTTCGGTAAAGTGAGTTCTTTTGTGGGTGCGACTCTAGTTTTAGCAGCAATTAAATATACCTGAATCGTGTTCGTTATGATCTTTAAATATGCGACTGCCGCATACGCCCTCGGAGAGGCATCACAAAAGCCATGCAGTTCAACTGTACAGTCTTTAGTATTTGAACCTACATAGCGTGGAATGGACATAGATTTAAACTCATTAATTTCATTATAAAAAGTTTTCCATTCTTGCAAAATATCTGGAGGTATAGGCTCATCCCACGTTGATTGCAACTTCCACAATTTTTGTAGAATGATTTTTAAAATGATAGTAGATGGCGAAATAATTCCGAGGGGATCATAAATTTGCGCAATTACGGACTGCAACTGTCTTTTTGTATTAATTTGTTGATCAGCTAAGGTTCTAACTTGAAGAGTATCTTCACTTAAATCCCAGAACATTCCTAGTACACTTTGATTTATTTTTTCTTTATCCTCAAAAAAATGAATGACCGAATTAGCCTTCTCTTCCTCTGGAATATCAGAGAGCGCTTCTGGATGGCTACAAGCCCATTTCCTAAGTTTAAACCCTCCAGCTTGCATTAGAGCCTGCAGCTCCATTATTCTATCTTTTGCGAATTGAAGGGATTGTGCCCCTGACAATAAGTCGTCGATGTAAAAATTTTGCTTGGCAATTTCAGTTGCCAATGGAAAATTTTGTCCCTCATCCTCACATAATTGCTTAAGGGTGCGTAATGCTAAATAGGGTGCACAAGCTGTTCCGTAGGTGACAGTATTCAATTCGTAAAAGGATAATTGGTCATTGGGAGATTCTCTCCAAACAATTCTCTGGTATATTCTATCTTTTCTATCAATTAAAATTTGACGATACATTTTAGCAATGTCTGCACTGAACGCTACAGGGTTGGCTCGAAATTTTACTAAATTGTCAAAAATATTTGACTGCAGTTTAGGACCAATATATAGAATGTCATTTAACGATTTGTTATTTGTTGTTTTAAACGAGGCGTCAAATACTACACGTAATTTTGTTGTTTCAGAGTTTTCATTTACCACCGCATGATGCGGTAAATAATAATGTGGCGTTTTAGCGTTAAATCCAGCTGAAATTAATTTCAGCTGGATTTAATTTTGTCATATGACCCAAATTTATATATTCGTTCATGAAATTCGAATACTCCATTTTTAATTGTGGGTTCTTTTTAAGTTTATTTTCAATGGAAAGAAATCTTGAAATAGCACCTGACTTACTGTCACCTAGTGCCTTATCTGGCTTAAAGGGTAGATGAACAACATATCTTCCCTGACTATTTCTTTTAGTTGTGGTTAAATAAATATTTTCCACAGGATCATTTTCTATCTTTTTTGATTCTACATTTGGAATTGATTCTGTATCAAAAAATTGTTTTAAAGTGTTGTTGATATCATCATCAACAGTCATATGACACGTTAAACTGATATTTGTACATTGAAAACAACTGTTTATTCGTCTTGAAAGGAGGTAACCCAGCTTTGTGGGGAATGCTGTAGGAGTTCCTGCTGGCCCTTGAATTGGACTGCCATTGCAGATTGAGGCGACTATTTCTGCCCCAAGAAGAATATCGATGGGACCACTAGCATAATAATTGGGATCAGCTAGTTGTAATCCCTTTATGTGTGGCCAATCATGTTGCGGTAGTTGGAAATTAGGGAGAGGTGAGGTAACCCTATCAACTATAAAAGCGTTGACTGTAAATGACTCCGTCGAAAAATGCGGAGTGAATTTAAATTCTGTTTCGTTGAGAGCAGTTTCTGCTAAAACGCAATTAATCCCTATTATACTATGCGACGTGCTCCGTAAGGGCAAATTTAGTCGCTTAGCACATTCCTTAGTAATTAATGAATTTTGACTAGCATTATCTATCAAAGCTTTACAATGCATAATTTTGCCTTTATTTGATTTAACCTTAATTAGTGCTGTAGATAACAAAACATTACTAGAATAAAACTGAGCACTATTTGAAACTGATATATCTGGCGATACATGATTCGCCCTTTCAGAATTTGAATTTCTACCATAAACATGCAATAGCGTATGATGTTTTTCCGCACAATTTTTACAATTAATGTTTATCCTACAATTCTCCAGCCTATGATTTTGGCGTAAGCAATTTTGACATAACTTATTTAATTCAACAAATTTCCATTTTTCTTTAACCGGTTTTGAATTAAATGTCGGACATTTAAATAGCGCGTGACGCTCATTACAAAGAATGCACGTATTTTCCTTTTTCACAATTGTACTCAATACGTTTGATTTCTTCGAATTAGTGAATTTTACGTCTTGTTTACATTTTATCTCTTCAACACCGCGCGCTTCGCGCTCAACGAATTTCCTAAAAAGATCAAGATCAGGCAATTTATCACTATCCAACATTAATTCCCATCTCTGTTTTAACGATTCATCCAATTTCCCCATCATGAATTTTATTATAATTAAGTCGCTTAACGCATTAGAATCTAAACCCAAAGTTTTTAAGTTTCTGACGGCTTCGTTACAAGTATCGAATAACTCAAGTAAAGTTTTAGCATTGTTTGCTTTTACAATTTTCATAGAAAATATTTTTTTAATTTGACTCAATGCTAATTGTCTTTTATTTTCATATCTTTCATTTAATATTTCCCAACATTGATCTAAATTTTCCTCTTTTAGAGCGAATCCTCGAATTAATTTAGCTGCGTTTCCGCGCACTGAAGAATGTAAATATTGCAGTTTTTCAATTTTGGATAATTGATTATTCTGTAGAATTGTCGAATTAAAAATTTCTTTAAAAGAAATCCAATTTTCGGTTTCACCAAAAAATCGCGGAAGATCAAATTTCGGTAATTTAATAAGAGACGATTTTCCATTTTTCTCATCTTTA